>CM021101.1:860861048-861461048 GCA_007115665.2 Sequoiadendron giganteum
CAAAGAAACAAATATAGAAGATGATGGGAGGAAGTTGCTCAATATGCATAGATGGGAGGAAGTCCACTACAAGTTACTTGAATCGGCATGTGGACTTAGGTTAGTATGAAAAGAAAACAACACTTTGGTGAGCATAATACAAATGGATAAACACTGACCACTTTGTGAGGTAATAAATTTAAGAGTTAATTTGGGATTTCTTTTAATTAATGTCTATGGGCCTATCAAAAATCAAGATTAGTCAGCGCTTTGGGAAACCCTAAGAAAATTGATAGACAAACATAAAAGGAAAAAAATAATACTTTGGGGCACAAATTGAACTTGGTGATGCTCCTAGTACTAAACTCATTGTTGTCCCTTTGGCTGGTTTTTTTCCTTACACATACGATGAACAAGATTGGGATTTGGACAACCTGCTATAGGTTGACTCGCGTGTTTCTTACTAGTCTTATCTTCATTTTATTTTTTCATGTTATGTGTGTGATTGAATTTATGTAATGTGATCCCTTGTACCATTTTGTTTTATATATCTCTCTCTTTGTGGCATTCCTCTATTTGTATCTACATTCTTTTATATGTTGTAAACCTTTATCTTTTCTTTGTCTTGTCTTTTCCTTTTTGGGATGATGCAAGGCATCGATAAATTTAGGTCTCTTCCATGTTGACCCAGAAGGTTTTCTTTGTTTTTTCTCTCTTTTTTTCATTCTTCCCATTCCATGATAATTTGGGGAATGATGATTTTTCTGAGCTCTCTAACAACATTGTAGCAAAGAAATATTGTCCTCGAATTCGTGGATCCCTTATGTGTTATTTTGGGATTTCATTTTTCGAGGCAACCATCCTTCATGACATAGCTTCATTTGGAAACATATGTGTGACATAGGGCTTTCTAAATAAGCTCTCATGTCCTCTTTATTGTTAGCATTTATAATTTGTTACTTTAAAGTAATTTCTCACAGTATGGTGTTTAGCAATTCCTTTAAAGTAGGGGCATACATTGGCATTATTCTTTTGGATTTTACAACTCCTTTTTCATTGTTTGGTCTTCTTACTTCATGTGATATTTTTTTCTCTTGGTGATGAAATTGGTCATGATTTCCTTCAAGAGCATGATCTCTCTTAGCATATTATATTCCTCTTAGTGTAAATTCCAAGCGGAGTGCATTCCCCAAGTTATGAATGTTCTATTCTTTGATTGGTCCTCTCTTGCAGACATTAGGAAAAATGTTCCCTAAGTTAAGACATTACATGAACTAAGAATAACCCCTTTGGATGTACCTTATACTATGTTGCATTTACACAAACCATTGTATGGCCACCTTGCATAACACACCTTGCTTGCCAATGGATCCATCATGTTTGTTCATGGGTGTTAGCATACTAATTTTTGCTTGCCTCATGGATTATGTTGTTCATTTTGTGTGGCACCTTATCAAAGTTATCAGGAGGTAATGCTTTGGTATGGTTAGTACATATGGGATCCGACCATAGGCGTGACTTTCCCATAGCCACTTTCTTGTGTGTGTGAGTACATATCATCTATGTGTGTGTGTATCTCATCTTTCTAGGAGCTCACCTAGTGGATACCATATTTCACTAGCACATGTGAACATGAATTTTTTTATCATAGTGGACATCGTGTTCCACCTCTAAATTTTTTTTTGGACAAGAAGCTAAGGCTTGATCCACATCATGTTGGACAAACAATCGAGGCTTGATCCACCTCTCTTTTTCTCTTTCCTTTTGTATGTCTTTGACAGTGTATGTTGGTATCTTTTTTTTGCTTCATACATCATTCACATGTGAGTTCATTTGTGCCCATGTTGGTTTTCCATAGGATCTCGATCCTAGGGGCTTTGTCATCCCTCTTGATTGTTGCCATCCTATCTCATTAACATTGGTACACTTGAACACCTCTTCATGTGAATTTGTCTACTTTAGTGTATGTTTGACGCAAGGCCATCCTATCACTAAAGTGGGGGCTAAATATAGCATAGAAAAATGTATCCCTTTATGTTTTCACACTTTTTTGGGACCTCCCTATTAAAATTTGGCTCATTTATGCCTTAATTGGTCTTATTTTGCATCCACAAGCCTAATTAAATACATTTTTTAAGGATAATCCCAACATTTAACAAATGAAAAATCATAATTTAATATTTGTGGCTGTGTTCTAGATCTAGGGATTTGGGACTCATATGCCTCTCTAGGCGTATGGGTCCCACCTAGGTCTCGAGACTTGATTTTAAATGATACATTGAACATTACACTTCTTGGAATCTATGCCCTAGGTTTAAGCCTCTAGGAATCATATGCCCAACATGGCATATGAGTTCCGCTTTAACCTAGGACCTATTCTAGTTCAAATTCTAGGCAGGATTTTATTATCCTAGATCTAATGTAGGCGTGTAGTGTTGTAATTTCAATAAATTAAGTATAAACAAGTATAAATACAAGGTTACTTCACATAATTTCATCTACACAGTTTCAAGTAAGCTAAGAAAGAAATCTAAGAGCCTTGTAGTGTTCATTCAAGAGCATTCAAGAGAAAATCATCAAGCATTTAGAGCTATATTCAAGATTCAAGCATCATTTCAAAGTCTTCATGCATAATGTGTGTTTGTGAGATAACATTTGTGATGTAGGTTTTATGATTCATTAAGAAAGCATTTAAGACAAGTTTCAAGCATTCAATCAAGAGTCAAGATCCACATCTGTTGAAGCCATTTCATATAATTTTGCAACCTTCACTTCAAGGGTTTGGTGATTTGCAACATTGCATTTGTTCATTCATCATTCCTTCATACTTTTCTATTTCATTTCAAGGTTTAATTACCAAAACATGGTTTGATCAAGGCAAACCCCTATTCCCTAACAAAACAAAAAAAATCTCTCTTGATGTGTGTTTGTAGATCTAGGTAAATTGGAGCTTGAAGAACCTTTCAAGAAAAAGTTGCAAAAGTTTTCAAAGTTCTCAAGAAGTCGTCATCTTCACGAAAACTCACCTACAATCCAGAATTCAGACTTTTGAACTCAAAGATCAAACAAGAAGGAATATATAGAAGATCACTAGAGGCTATATAAATATCACTCAAACCCTATTAATGGGACTAAATCTCCCTACTAGGTGTATGAGTCCCAGTATAGCCTTTTGGCTAGCTTTTTGCAGATTTTGATTAGTCACCAGAAGATTCCAGATTCTACCCAGAAACCTTGTAGTAGGACTAAATCGCCCTACCTGGTGTATCAGTCTCAGTGTACTTCAAACAACAAATTTTCTAAGGTTTTTGGACCTTTTTTTGGCCTCTCCACTCTTCTAGGTACTTTTCTATTTCATTCTATTTGTCAATTTGATTTCATGCTTTCAAGTTTGTAGGGTTTTGTTAATAAGTGTTTGCATTTATCCTTTGAAGCTTCATTTAATGGTGAAACCCTATCCAATTACCCTAGGAAACCACTAGACATCCCTTAATTGAGTCACTTGTTTGAGGGATCTTGGTTTGATAATGAACTAAAGTGTGAATTAGGTCCAAGTTCCATCTCCCAAATATGGATACCTATTTCCCTTGTGTTTGATATTACACCAAAAAAAATTCTTCATGATTAAATAGAAGTGGATGTTGTTCAGTGTTTGGGATTTTTATGAATTTCTTACATGCATGTGGTTTTCTAGCTTTAAGTGGATTCAATGCATGTGAATTTCCTTGTGCTTGGTATTAAGTGAAGTGTGTTAAAATCTCTTTATTAGAGTGACTATGGAATTCTATGTTCTCTAAGTGATATTAGCTTTTGTGAATAATTTTGTTTGCATCATGCATGAACTATTTTCTAGTAGATGGTTGGGTGTGATTTAGTCCACCAACTGTGTGTACTCTTTCTTATCTTAGCCTTTTTTTCTGGTCTTGTGACCATGTTTCCTAGTGCCTTTCCATTAGTTGAGTATTTGTTGAGATGTCTTAGTCACCAAAACCTATGTTATTTGATAGCATGAAGATGGACATCATGTCATTTTGGATGTAATTTATATAGCTACACTTATATTTGGCATAGTGTAAGGTATGAAGATGTGTTAGTTAGTGCCTAAACACATATATATCCTCATTAAGTTTCCAATTGAGGTTGTCCTAGTGGTTTTTTAAGAGTTTCTCCTTGGTTGTTTCATGGTGTTCCTTGCTTAAGGCTAGAAGAAGATATATTTTTGGTTTGAGGAATTGACCATCTAGTGTATTCTTTTGTGAGAGTGCTTATTGTTTGTTGGTTGTATTTTTCAATTTTTATTGCATGATATTGGTGGGTTGTTTAACCCTTATTTGGCTCATCATTCAGCATCATGATAGGTGGAATATCTAAGTTTTTCTCCTATTCTTAGTGGTTATTTTCTTCCTTGGTGGTTTTGTGTGACTTTGGGGTTGCTAAGCCTCATTGTTTGGGACTTCTTGTGCTTTTCAGAGGTAGTTTCCTAGATTATTTCCTTTAATAACCCATATGTCATTCATAATTTCACATTGAGAAGCTAGTGTGTTTAGGAAATCCTCGGTTTTTCCAAGTGGTAATTAAGGAAGAACCTTGTGATAAGTGCCATAGTTGGAAGTGAGGTATGATCTTGGTGATCATGGAGGTGAAACCTTGTGTTGCCTCTAGCCTTGTAATATGGTTTTTCCTAGATTTTGGGTTGTAGATTTGAAGGTTAAGGTTGTGGTCTTAGGAGAGGCCATAGGAAGTGAAGCCTTTTGGTTGTTAACCCTTGTCATGAGTAAGAATTTTAAGGCTTGTATGCCTTTGACCTTGCCTAAGTTAGTAACTAGATAGAGTCCCTAGTAGTTGTGGTAATCCTTGAGTGGGACCTTGTTGGATTGTGGTTGTTAGATCTTGTAGTTGGTCTTTTCCATTGGTTGCATTGGTGGTTGGTGAAGTAGTGTGGTGATCTTTGAGATGGTTGTGCACCTAGTGTTGTGTGTTTGATGCCTAGGCTTGGTGAGAGTCTAGAAGATTGATCTTGTGAGTATGATGTGTTTGAAGGATTATGTACTAGGTGCACCTATCCTTGCTTGTGTAGGCTTCTAGGACTAAGCCTAATTTTAGTGGGGGAGGATGTATCGCCCCTCCCATTTCAATATTTTTAGTGTGAGATTGATGTTTTGGATTCCCTATTTCCTCATGATTATTGTGGTGATTATTTTTATGGCTCTAAATGGTGTGTATGATTCATTGCATGCTATAGATGAGGTTACTCAACATGTCAGTTGTTGGAATTATATATTTTTGCATGTTTGGTGTATCATTATGCTTCAGTTTAGTGATATGAACTATTTATGTTGTGATTAAATGAAATCTTGATTATTGATGTTCAGAAGAAATGATTTATATGATAGATGTACAGATGTTATTTTATGGTTATGTCATTGGACCTTGTTGGGATAATTATGTTGTGCTTCAGCTATTTACATTAAGCAGGTACCCTTGATGTGTGTTGAATGGTTACAGGTACAAGGTTATTTCTCCTCTTGGCTACACAAGTCTGAGTTATTCCCCAACGGTGGTTAATTTGAAGATGTCACATTGGGACTCCCTATTCATTCCCTAGTAGTACTGGAATCGAGTACCATATACATGTCATATTTTCAGACCTTATGTGAACCCGAATTTAAGTTAGGAGTTATTCTGGAATCCCTATGTGTCATGAATGACAAGTGAACGTCTAATTTAATTAATAGCTTAAATTTCATAGTTTTCCCTAAATGAAATGTTAGATTATTCTTATATTTATTATTAAAATATTATCTATGTTTTAGAAAGGGGACAATAGAATGAAAGTAGAAATGAAATTAATCTATTGTTTAATTTAATATTGAAATTTAGTTGGTTGGGAATTACGAGTTATGTTTTATTTAATTATCCTAATGAAATTCTAGATTTTGTAGATTTAAATAAAAATATATTTTTATGGATTTAAATCGTAAAACTTGAAATAATATATGTTATTTAGAAATTGAGTGGTGTTTAAATAAATTTTGAGGAAATTGGGAATTAGGGAAATTGAAAATGGATTTTATAGTATTTTAATTTTAGATTCAAAATGGGTAAATAGGGGAAAACCTACTTTCTATTTCATTTTATGTTTTAATTCTAAGAAAAATTGGGAGAGGAAAGCTTGTTTGGAGAATTTTGGAGATTTGTTGATTGGGAGTGCATTTAGTATCAGAATTTGACAATGTCAGATTCGTTGGGATAGGATTCAAAAGGGGATCATGCTTGCTAGTTTTTGTAAGTCCTCATTTGGTGTGCTTGACAGGCTTTTCATTTCAAAATTTGGAGGACATTGAGGTATTTTCATTCTTTTGAATTCATTTGATCAATTTTCTTCAAACTTTTTTGTAGGAAAATGATTAAGGGAGTGTAGAATCCTCCCATGTCCTTTTATTTTCAATTTGATTGGTTAAATGTAGAGATCTATTTAAAATTTCAAAATTTTCAAAAATATGGGCTCGTAATGCCTAATTTTTCAGGAATTGAGTAAAATGTTTATTTTATAGCTTAAAAAGGGTTTTGGGTGATTTTCCCACCAAAGGGAATTCTTAGATTTTTTATATTTCAAATTTCAAATTTTGGTGAAATTTTAATGGTGGATTTGGGAAAAAACCTAATTCTTGCCTTGTAAAATATTATGAAAAATTGAATGGTTTGTATGAAAATGGATGTTTTTGAATGTTTCAAAAATATGGTACTTCGTGAAAAGTGATAATAGATGTAAAAAGAATTCATTGAATTTGGAAATTTTGGATTTTTGCATTGGTTTTTTTGTCACTCATTGGAGAGTGTGAAGAGACTAGGAATAAGCTACTAAAGAGTATTATGGGAGTGGCTCCCAATGTGTCACTGACCCAAATGGAAAGGTTGATCATGGGTGGGGATTCATCTAAGCAAGTGATAATTAAGGAAACACGAGTAATTAATTAATGAAGATAATATATGCCCCTCTCATGCCTTGAATGCTAGTATAAACTAAGGATGTTTGGGAAGACATGTCACCACAAGGAGCTTGGGTCTTGTAAGATCAAGTATCCTCATTTGTATGAAAGGATTACTAGGTTCTTTGGGTGCCATACATTTGAGCACTGTAATGAAACTTCTTAACTAGCTCTTTAGCACCTTACCCTGGTGGCTTGTGTGTATGGTCTGCCATTGGTGAGTTGGTCCAATGGCAATCCTTGTGATACCCTTGCAGTGATTTATCCTATGTTTTATGCCCTTGGTGATTTTTTCCAAAGGATGATTTCTTGTATAGTATTAGTGAGTTGGCCCAATGCGTATTGTGAAATTAGTGAAAATTTGCCTAATGAGATCTTGTTTTGATCCTATTTGTATTTGATTCATCTTGTATTTGGATGAGTATTTATATGATTTGTTCATGGAGTTTTTCATCGTGTATGATGTGTGTGTAAGCCCTCTCCACATGTTTTTAGCATGAGTGTTGTGTTTGTGGCCCATGTGACTATTTCCTAGCATAGTGGGAGTGGATTGTTTGATTTCACAAGGTTGGGTGGCATGGTAACAACCATTTGGGATTAGATGTTTGTGGATCAAGGAATATCATGGTACCATGTTCTACTAGTTTATTCTTACATTTATAAAATTATTCATTCACATAATTGTAGTATTGATGATTAAGAATCTCTCCTTGAGATGGGTGTAAAATTGATAGTAGAAAAGAGTATTTTTCTCATTTACATGTCTTGGTGTTGGTGTCAAGCATGAATTCTCATGTTTATCAAATTATCATGATGTGGAATGGCTAAATTAAACTTAGGAACACTTCAATTGGTGTTTAAAATGAACTTAGGAGTCAAATTTCACAATTAAGTTGCTTGATCCTGAATCTAGGTGGCCCTATTGAACACTAAGTTAAACCAGTCTTTTAAAAACTATCAAACACTATTGAGGTGGCCTAGTAGTATGCTGGGCAACCTAGTATTGGGTGAGGTATCCTAGTAACCTATTGGGGCGGCCTGGTTTTTTGTTGGGGTGTCCTTTTCCCCATACAAAAACCAAAATGTAAATCCTCTTACTCACTAATAGATAGAGGTTTTCTAAGCCTATTTCCCTTTGTTAGATAATTTCTATTCCTTTTATTTTTCTCATTTCAATCTTTTTAGTCACTAGAACCCTCAAAAACCTAATCAAGTTTCCTATATTTCAAGACTTGATCTTTGCTCATCATTTTCAGGCATTGTATGGGAAAAACATGTAAATGGAAGTTGTTCCTCATGGTCCTAGGGGTTCAGTGGTGTTGTGTTCTTATTCTTTGATGTTGACATTGAGTACTAGTGGCTTCTCGTGCCTAATTTGTGTGCCGTCTTTCAAGATTACCGGATTGTCAGACCTAGGGTTAGGGAGATTGTGCACCTAATCTTGTGAAGTCTTGGGAAGGTTATATTCCTTCTTGGTTGGCCTTGTTGGTGTCCTCAAAATTCCTCATAAGTCATGGGGATTTAGGAGTAGTTCTTCTATTTTGTGTTGTTGCATTGCGACAAGATGCCTTGGGAAGCATGAGATTGTTTGGAAATGACTCATCATCATTCTTCTTTACGATGAGTTGTGTCCCTTGGGTAGGCAACCTCTTGTGGAGGTTTTCCTCTGTGTTTAGAGTTTTTTAGTGTGTCAAGGTATGGATTGGAGGTTGATGATTCGCTCATCATATCCTGATGTGGTGTTGCAAGAGAAAATGATCGTGGTTAGTTAATTGATCATTGTGTAGGTGTTGTCCTCTCTATGTCTTGTATGTTCATCATGGTGGATTTATCCTAAGATTTCTTAATCTTCCATTTTTTCCACCTTTCTTATGCAATGTTGAAGTTGTCTTGTTGTTCTTGTCATTATGTCATTGTGATACTTATGTGCACATTTCCTTGCAAGTGTAACATGTCATTGTTGCATTATCAATGTTCGTGTTGTTATTTAAGAAAAAAAATTGTTCTGTTAGGTTTTGTTTTGAGCATGTCGGCTTGGGGCACTATAGGTTAAAAGTTCCCACAAATGTGGCTCATAGATACCTAGTTAGAAACCCACCCCCAAATCCCAAGATGAGTTTACGAGATAAAAATATGATATTCCTTTCACCTATCATAAGTATGTTGCAATTCACTCACTTACCCACACGTACCATTTTATCTTCATTATGTCTATTCAAATATGTCTTATGATTTTTCATAGCATGCATCATAAGTTGGTCAATGAGTATAACTCCCTCTTACAACTCTTTTCTATGTTCTATATGTTTATACATTTCTAATGCACAAAACCCAACTTCTAAAGGCCATGACTTTTGATCGGGAAGGCCAATGAAACTCTTTTTTATTAAATTGTAGAATTTGAAAAGATCTACACAATAGACATCCTTGAAAGCAATGTAAAAAAGATTAGAATTTTTATTTTTCTCAAAACAAAGTCTATAGCTAAAAAATTCTTTTTATGTTTCATACTCTAGAAATTGCAGTTTTTATATGCTCCAATTGAGAATTAAGGCATACTCAACTATCTATACCAAAAAGAAAAAATGAATGAAGACATGCTCAACCATCCACAATTACAAATATCCATATCTATAGGTTGAAACATACTCAACTATCCATAGATATAGCATGTCTCTTGTGGATCCAAACATACTCAACTATCCACACGAACAAAAAAATTGTCAAGCCCCTTGCTTTAAGAAGAGGTACAAATAAAAAACTAGTGTCTCTCATGCAATGTACCATCTCTAAACAAGAAGCTAGCTAAAAATGACAAGACTCCCCAAACCTCATGTGTCCTTCAATCTGTTGGGTATGTTGAGAAATTATTTTTCCTCCAAATCTGTGGGTGGTACTTTTCTTAATTTGGAGGTTGAAATCAAGGGGCGTGCGCAGTGCTGGAATGGTTTGAAGGAGTTGGAATAGTGTTATGATGGGAAGAATTCGAAGGCAGAGTTTCTGTCACAGAATTTGTATCTCGACGTACGGGATAAGATTCCTGACAGAGGATTCTTCTTCGAGTAATCCAAGTACTCACGCTGCATCGATTTTATTACAATGATTCTGAACATTTTTTGGTTCCATGACGGAGAAAATTCAATCTGGATTCCTGTTAAATTCCAAATTAAATTGATCGTCATCATTAATGGTTTCCTTTTGAATTCAAATCTGGGTTTCTGTTAAAACCAAAAAGTAAATTGATTACTTTTATTAAGATTTTCATTTTGAATTCACCCATTTCATGATTTCTGATGGCAAAAGTTGCTCATATTGATGGTGGCATTTATGATTTAGGTGTGTGTCTCTAACAGAGATTGGGAAAGTACCCAAAAGGTGGCAGGTATAGATGAGAAGTGGTTCTCATATTTAAAGTGAGTGAGTCCTCTGTGCTGTCTCCAATGGCTGCCACTCTTTTCATTTGTCTTTGGGAGATTACCATCCTTTCGGTTTCGCTTATTTGGGAGGTCGCTCTCTTGGTGGGCATGGCCTCAATCACTGCATCTCCAGAATTATATGTAAAGTCAATGTATCTCAGCAGAATTCATTACATATAATCAATTTTTAATGCATCTCTACTAAAATTTCATCTTTTGTACGGTATTTTAATCAATATGTGGAGATTTATTTTTTAACATATGAAATCACCAATAAGTGCATCTTCAATGAAGAAGTTTTACTGTATAAAAGTGTGGTTTGAGTTACTTTTTCATGTTAACAAATCTGTAATCAAACAAATGCATGCAGTTTATCTCAATTTTGTGATGTTATATTGTTTTTTTTTTTTTTTTAATATTTTTCCTGACAGATCTATTGTTTTCATTTTTTGAGAAATAAGGAGTTTAACTCATCTTGATGAATTTTGGATTAAAGGCTCATGGTTAAATTTATTTTCTAAATGAATTATATTTTATTAAGAAATTACCATGCTTTACATATTTTTTCTGCTAAGTGAATCTGAACTTCTTCAAATTAATCAATTTCTTTATGCCATATGTTGGTTTAAACAGATGATGAGGAGTTATAGACTTCAAATCCTATACGAAAAAAATTGAACCATTGTATTTCTATCACTTCAATTAGCATCATATTGAAGAATTCAGCTTCCATGGGAAAATCTAACACTCGGAATACTTATTTCTTATACTCTAATTTAAGATGTATTATAGATAGGATATTAAAATTCCAAATAGCATTACTGGTAATTACATTATACTATGTTTATATTGTGTACATTATTCTTATCATAAAAGACATTTATTTAATTAGTAATCTTGAATTCTTACTAAGACTGTGTTGTGAGAATTTTATACATTTTATTACTATTGTTAAACAACAATGTCAATAACAGTAAACGATCTATTCAATAAATTATTTTTTATTAAAATGCTTAAAAAATTTCCATTTTAAAATGAAATTACATAATTTTAAATAGTTATCATTTCTGAAATTCTTTAACGCCATTATAACATATTAAAACTTATTATTCATGTAATTGCCTCTAAGCATGTCAATATTTCATTGGCAATGATATATGCTTACCATCATAATAAAGAATTCAAAATGATCTTTTATCATGTGAAACCATTTCAAATACACTCTTAAACATAATCCTCAATCATTGCATTTGCATTTTGATAAGATTGTATAAAGTTTGAAATGATTTAGAATTTTGTTAAAAAAAATTGCAAATGTTCATTTCCACTTATATTTTTAATGTAAAGTTGTTTACAAATCATTCCTAAATATAGAAAGATTTTTACAAGTTTATAACCATAATTTTTTAGTTCAATCACCTTTACAAAGAAGTTTGAAAAGCAAGTGAATAGATCTAAAGTTCAAATTGATTAGTCTTATTAATAAATATCACACAATTATGAATTACCTCATGTCCCCATGCGGCTACATAACTCTATTTTCTGCTTAAATTTAAGCAGCAGGGGTGTTCCCATGCATAAATTTTATTTTTGGGAAAGGATAATTTGGAATCTTTTCCTATTTTAATGGAGCAGCTACTGTTTAGGAATTGAAAATAAGCTGTGAAAAAAAAGGGGGGGGCTGGAAATAAGCAGCAGCTGCATATTTCTAAAAATCCACGTGGCTCCACAAATTTCTTTCCCTCTTTTTTAATTTTTGATATTGTTTTTGTTTTTCTAATTTTTTATTGTACAAATTATTATTAATACTATTAATACAAATTTAAGCTGGCTGCTTAAAAATAAGCAGAAAAACTAAGCATTCATGGGGCCATCAGCTCCACAAATAACTCCTAAATAAGTTGAGCAATGGCTGCTAGCCAAAATAAGCTAAGCAGTCGCATGGGGACATGAGGTTATACTCTTTTATGGTACAAATAAGTGATTATAACACAAAAGATGAAAATATATCTTTTTTTTTAGTCAAGTCACCTTTGAAAATTTTTGCTTAAACAATTATTGATTCAAAACTATAATATAAGGTCTAGCTTCTAAGAAAAATATTGATATGAAATAATTTTTTAATCACCACTAAAAATAATGTGTCCTCAAGACTTACTACATTTGTAAAAAAAATCTAGGTATATTCATCTCAAAATTAAAAACAATAAATATTATCGCAATCTATTTATACCATGTCTGAGAACACTTCTCAATTACTTCAAAAAAAATAAAAAAAATTGAGTCCAAAGATTAGTATGCAAGTTTGTGTGCTAAATCAAGTGGAATTCATTTGATCTAAATAAAAAATAGAAATTATCTATCTAGATAGACAATTCTCCTAACTCACATTTCCCACATGCATGCCATACAACTCTTGTTAAAGCTTCGATAATTTCTTTCACATTAAAAACACCCACTTATGAGCCTACACAAAATCTAGGAAAATGATGTTTAATTAAATGTATACATGAGAATATTCCACTCATAGACAATTGCAAAAGAATAGGGAAAAAATCTATTTATGTATTAAGTCCATAAGCTTTGCATTTCTTAGCACATTTTTGTGCACTCCATATACAAAGTATGAAAAAAATCTCTTTTTTTCACTTTCATTTTTTTCATATATTCTATGAAAATGTGTCTTTTATCTTCGAAATAATAATATTATCAACATTATATTGCAATAAAATCTTGTATTCTTTGGATGAATGTACTACACAAAATAAAACATAACAAGGCACAAACTGCACAAGTACTTGCAAAACCTTTAAAAAAAAAAATTATCCAAGCTACCTCCAAACCTTGAAGTCGCCTATGGATAAACAAGTCTCTAAGCATCTAGTGAGCTTTGATCTCCTGAAGAGTCCATTTGTTGGTGCATTGATGTTGAAAAACCATCTAATATAGCTAGAGATTGTTGCTGCAAAAGCAATACAACCAATTTTAAGAACTCCAAGTAACATTTCAATACCTTAGTACAGATTTTTAAGTCATGAAGTAAAATATAATATATTTATATCAGATTACATATCTAACCAAAGTAGATTAGTTGAACAAGAAAGTATAGAGAGAAAAGAAGCGAAGGAGGGTAGCTAAAACACCATGGGAAGCAAAAACTACTTAAATAAAATAAATAAATAAAATCCAAACCAACCAAAGAAGCTACAAGAATACATTGCAATAACCATAGCCATCTCAAAATAGGAGATGTCTCTATTTTGAGGGATGAAAAATGGGACACCATTTTACTAAATAGAATAATAGAGTATTGGAAAATTGCCACAATACAAATATTTTAATATATATACTTCATCAAAATAAAAATATTACAAGACTTACAAATGAAAATTAAAACTTTATAAATAATTTATAAATAAGAAAAAAATTAAACATATGAATGGTTAACATATCTCAAAAACTATCCGAGTTAACAATTCTCAAATGTGATCAAATAAAAAACTTTGGGCTCTATGAAATTTTCATCAACACAATTCTAATCTAATGTTAGAGATCATATGTATAAGATTGTTCATAATATATATTTATTTATTTTCTCATAGACTTTATTGAATGGGATAGTCCTATTAATCCATATGGTCAACAATGGATAGATAAATAGTTTGATAACATATGGATGATCTTATAGGTATTTTGCATAAACTAATAACTACAAAGAATTGTTTTATTCTATATTTTTTATTTTTTAAATTAGAAATATGAATCAAATTTGTAATAATAAAAATTCCAAAATCATTTTTTCTTCTTAGTAATGCATTACTTGGATACACAAAATTTACAAGTAGAAAGAAAAACTCATAGCTTATCTTCTCTCATCACCTCTACTTAAACACTTATTAACAAAAAAAAATCTTTACTACATTGCTATTGAATAATTGTATATAAGACATTTCCTAGTTTCTGAAATATTATGGGAGATGTCTAAGAATGTCAACTTAAGTCTCCTATTATCTAGAGATGTTCCCATACACATCTTTAAGGTAGGGATATGATTAGAGACAAAAGATGAGTACCAAGAGTCAAAATACAAGTCTTAAGGTAATCATGATAACTATAATTTGAGTACATTATGCTATTGAAAAATCATACATAAACTCTTTGTTCACATTACAAAAACAAAATTAGTATTTATTGATCAAAACTACAATTAAAATGGTTTGATATTCCTAAAGTGGGAAAATATAAGCATGATTATTATATTTTAAAATAGCTAGAAAGGTCATTTTCTAAGGTTTAATATTTGAAAAAAATAATACAAGTTTTACAACAATTTATGTCAATACTATAATGTAACTCTAGGGCTTGAGCTACTCATGATAAGACAAAAAAATCATGTAAAAGTAAATGAACTTAAGAAAATCTAGATTATGATAATGAAATTATATTTAAGTCATTCAATTAATGGTTTAATATCTTACAAATTTTAAAGAGAAATTTTATGTTCACATTGCAAAAAGAGATATTTATAAAAAAAATTACAATTAAAATGGCTTAATATTCCTATGTGAGAAAATACAATATGATTTTCACATCTTATAGTAGCTAGAAATGTTATTTTCTAAGATTTAAGATAAAAAAAAAAATAGACACAAGCTTTGCTACAATTTAGATCAATACTATAATGCAACTGTAAGCCTTGGGCTACCATATGATAAGGAAAAAAACATGTGTAAGTAAATAAGCTTTAAAAAAATCTAAATGATGGCAATGAAATTCCACTTATATTGTTCATTTCATGGTGTTAATATCTTACCTGAGAAAATGGATGCTTCTCAAAGAGAGACATGACGGCATGGTTGGAACTTGCAAGTCATTGTTGAGGTAACCCACGAAATGCAATTCCAGGAGTTTCATAGCCATGATTTTGGAAGTATATGGGAGTGGCTTGCAAATTCATATCCATCTCCATCTTTAATTTATTATCTTCAAGAAAATAATTGTACTGGTGTTGTAGTTGAGATAAATGGTTGCCCAATTGCAATCTTAACCCTGTGCCTCGGTTTAATTCACTAGAATATGTTTCTTGTTGGGTTGAAGTTTCATCTATATCAGAATGTTTACCATAAAGAACATATCGTGGAGGAATTGTTAGGTGGTTATCTATAGGATCGACATCTCTACAAAATTAAAAAATACCCATATGATTAATTGTGTATCATTTAATAGAAATAACATTAACACAAATGAAAAATGTCATAATAATTCTACAACCATTTTGTAAAATAATTAAGCGCACCTTTGAGATAATATCAAGTTAGGATCTTCATGTAGGAGAATTTGTTGACTCTTGGTAGACATCCATGAATTAGGTTGTGACTGATTGTCTCCCCCCATTGGTAAAGGCAAGTGTAATCCACTATCATAAATCTTTAATTCCAATAGATAAATCAGTAATCTTGATGCAATCAATTCAATGTAAACATCCCAAAAAATGTTATGATTAAAATGGTCCAAAGATTGTGCTTATCA
The DNA here is from genome assembly GCA_007115665.2 of Sequoiadendron giganteum. Classification (NCBI taxonomy): domain Eukaryota; kingdom Viridiplantae; phylum Streptophyta; class Pinopsida; order Cupressales; family Cupressaceae; genus Sequoiadendron; species Sequoiadendron giganteum. The sequence goes on from CM021101.1 coordinate 860,876,962, forward strand.
ATACCTGTTGACTAGCTTGAGCAAGGGACATAAGTTGGCTATTCTTTAAACTTTCCTGTTTTAGAAAAACATAATAAGAAAAAACACATTATATTGGAGAAGAATGAAATAGATATTATGTATATAAATTTCATTGTACCAAACATAAATGTCCATTTTAAAAAAATACATTCTTTGCACTTGAAGAAACTTTTTTAATAACAAAACATATATTATTTTCTCTATAATTTATAAAAACAATTAAATTCTTAATTTAACCACCATATTTTTGCTTGTACTCAGTTCCTTGTAGGTTTCAAATACGAAATGAAATCCTAGTAAAAATTATGGAAAAATATAATTCAAAAAATGAGGGATGGATGAAATTTTCTTGTTGTTACCGCTTAGGCCAAAAGATTATATTTTCATTACTATATTTGTTTTAAGGTGACCAAAAAACCTATAAAAGAAAAGATAACAGCGATGGCTCTACAAATTGGACAGGAGGAAGATACACTCTTGAAAATGATCAACAAAGGAAAAAATCCATCTAATACAATACAATGTTTATCTTCACTAATATATGTCTAAGTTCAAAGGATAAACAAAATAGGGTTTTCATACCCTAAATGTATTAAAAAATGATTAAATCAAAACCTCTAAAAGAAAATATAATAGCGATGGCTCTACAAATTGGATAGGTAGGAAGATACACTCTTGAAAATGATCAACAAAGGAAAAAATCCATCTAATACAATACAATGTTTATCTTCACTAATATGTGTCTAGTTTCAAAGGATAAACAAAATAGGGTTTTCATACCCTAAATGTATTAAAAAATGATTAAATCAAAACCTCTAAAAGAAAATATAATAGCGATGGCTCTACAAATTGGACAGGTAGGAAGATACACTCTTGAAAATGATCAACAAAAGAAAAAATTCATCTAATACAATACAATGTTTATCTTCACTAATATATGTCTAGTTTCAAAGGATAAACAAAATAGGGTTTTCATACCCTAAATGTATTAAAAAAATGATTAAATCTTTAATCCTATTGCACATGAACATAAGATTTGGTTCTTCCATAGTTTTATCATTGCTAAGTTTCTCTAAGAACATAAGGAAAACTTGGTTATGCCACTCAACTTATAAATTAATGAATAATTTTAGAGCTTATTTACATTCATGTAGATTTATTTTGTCACTAATAATAAAATCGCCCTTTTTTCATAAAGCTTAGTTAGCATGTATAAAATATTCAATTTTTTTCCTTTTGATCTTTTTTATATCCTTTGAACAAGTGATGATCTTCAATACTTTTTTATAATTTTTTGAAATATAAAGTAAATTATAATACTTATAATACCTTGCGATTACGCATTTGAATGATAGCTTCATGTATGGTTTCCTCCACATCTTTTGCTTGCTCTAAGGTGGTAATGCGATCTGGTTCATTACCAAAATACCTAAAACATCAATAAAATATTAAAATTATTGAAATTCTTCAAAACACCATAAAACTATCTAAGCTCATAAAGATCTCTATTTGACTCAAATGCATAATAAGAAGTCATGATGTGAAAGGTGTATAAATATTTAAAATTTTGAAAATAAATAAATTTTATATGTTGATTTTATTAAATTGTTAACTCTTCCTACTATTAAAACTCTAGATAGATATTGAGCGCTCTTTCTTATTATTTAATATAAATGTTTATGAAAGATTATTTTTAACATTATTATATTGATAATTTATATTGATAAGGAAACAATCTCTCCTAAATGAAGTATAACTCCATTGGCGTGAAAGAAAGTAGAAGCTATCAAAGGAGGGATTTTTGCAAGAATATGTGTGAAAATCATCTATTCTATTTGATAATATATAATCACATGGAAATAAATTAAAAACATAACTTCCCAATATATTATACCATGGATGCATTAATCCAAATTCTATACATTGATTAGATGGTGCAATGAAGTCATCTCCATGATCCTATTATACATGAGAAAACCCAACAAGACAAATTACATTTATGATTAAATCAGACAAAGCTAAGATAATTAAATTGATCCCAAATCTTTTGTTTGTGGTTCTTATTTGAGGTAGTTATACCATGAATGCATAGCTATGTGCATAAGAATGTATTCTTAGTTGTCAATTTGAGTTCAAGTTCAAGTACCAATTCCACATCTAGTTTGATTCTCACAAGTAAGCAATTTTTTTAACTCAAACTTGGTAGGGTAATAGTTTAAATTAAAATAGCCATAATTTTCACATAATTTTCAAAATTAAATACATAACATAGACCATATATAATAATCCATAATTCATTGTAAAATTGCTAAAATGGTATGTATAAAAATATAGCAATAATCATTGGTCAAATTTTCAAACATGCAACTACACATGGAAAATTAATAGAAATAATCATATTACTTGTTGTTAAGAGCTACCATGAGCAATTATTAACAATGGAATTTGGGTGAGTGAGGAATTAAAGTAAGTGTTTTTTATAGTTTTTTGTTAGTGTAGTTAGGTAGTTACTTTTAGTCTAGGTTTTTAGAGTTATATTTTTGCTTTCTATTTTTAATTAAAAGGGTAGTTTTCTTGATTGGGAATAGGTATGGCCAGGAATTGGAATGTGGTTGTAGCTCAAGTACATACCAAACTTATATTGGAACCTAGACATACACAAAATATACATGGATTGAGACCCATTCCTATTACAAATCTAATAGGATTTTGGGATGGGTACATCACATACCTAGTAACACATGTATTGCATACCTACATATTGGGTACATGCATGAGCCTACACATAACATTCAATTTTCTTAAACACTTACTATGAATAAATAAATGAATGAAAGAATTGAACCCTTAGGGAAATGGCCTTGATTATGGGAATCACTAGACCTATTAGGACAATCCTTGATAATAAATATTTGACACTAATTACCACAGTCTTGTTCATACTTAATCTTACTAATGCATGACAACACATTACCTTGTTTTTTTTCTCATTTTTTCATGCTCCTACTTGGACTTGTTGCATAAGTTGATAATAGAAGGTTTTGTCTCTATCTTTTTCAGACATGATGGTAGTTGGGGAGGTTGAGTATAAAAGAAAGGTGAACAATATATTAGCATTTTTTGTTGTCTAGGTGATGAAGTGGAAAGAGATTGAGACATGAAAGCATGTAGAGGTTGGGGAAGAACCCATGAATTGTGAAGTGAAAGGTCTCACAATGGTGAAAAAGGTGGATTGTGGGATATGTGGGAAGAGATATCCTCTAAGAATAAGAAATGTTAGATAGGAATTTGATACATGGCATATCTTGGAGGAGGCATGAAGGGGTTATAATTCATCATTTGCGTGTATCCATGTTGAGGAGAAAGTGGATGACTAGGAAGGGGGATGAATAGGGTTAAAGGTGTTTGAAAAACACCTAGTAGGAAGCTATGTTGCTATTTAGAAAAAAAAGATGAATGATATAAATGGAAGAGAAGTAACAAAATAGATGCTTAATATGGTTTTAGTTTAAAGAAACTAGAGTTTTTTGTGATGGATCTTCTGGGTAGTGACTCTCCACTTTAGTTTATTTTTCTTTCTCTATAATGAATCATCACCCTTTTTTCCATTTTCTCTACTTCTCATCCTCTAGGTCATCATCCCCACCTCCTACAGTTTGTTGTTCTTTTTTTTTGAATAAGGTGTATCTGTAGGGACCTTAATACTTGGGAAGTCAAAGTAGGTGATTTCATCCTTTTTAACTTAGACATTTCTTTACTTATTAATGATATTCCTATGATTACCCTCTTGAAATTACTTTAATTATATTTCAAACTAGAGCTATGGTTTCAATGGATTTTATTTACTCTCATTCTAGATTAAGTATTATTCATCCAATTAGTGTTCCCATGGTAAGGATTTGGGTTTAATGTTATTATTCCCACTTGAAAAGGATTACCCTCACTATTTTCTTGTATTGGAAATTTTTGAGTAGATCCCCTATAGCTATGGGGTGACGCTATGTCTATTTGATCATCATCTTGAATAGTTATGGTTTCCCCACTCATTTTCTTAGATACTTGAAGTTTAATGTTGGACTTTGATGGGTATTCTCAAATAGCTTTTTACATTGTTCATCTGTTGCACATTTCGTAGGATAGATAGTGTGTTTATTGACTTATTTTTTGTACTTCCACCAAGAATTAATTTGACATCCATCCCATCCTTGGTTCTTTGGAACCTTTTTCCATTCATTTTTCTTTGTAGGATCATAGTCAGCTAGCTTCTTAAAATAAATTTGATAAGGCATTAAAGTTTTAGGAGCAAGTGGGTGCAATGTCCCCTTCTTGTATTGGAAATGAGGTATCTCAACCTTGCAATTTCCGTAGATTTGATTTATTTTCATTTAATATTTTCCTATAGCTGCTACACATTGTCGATGCTTTGAACCTAGAAATATTAGACATCAAAATATGCCCATGTGATAGTATATGATGGAAGGGTTAATTTTAGAGATATTATGATAGATTTTATGACATCTTTGAGGGTTATGTTGTTGAATTGCTTCTAGAATTATTTACTGGTTATACTCTTGTAAAAGACTTGCTCTACAAGTGTATGTAATCTTTTTGTTGGATTTGAAATACATTGAGCAGGATTTGAAGTGTGGGGATTTTCACCCGAAAGGGTTTTCCTCATGTATATCTTGTGTTGATTGTTGATTTTTTCTTATTAATATATTTCTAGTTTTTTTGTAATTGTTAGAACAGTTTTAAAGTTAGCATAATATCTCCTCTTAAGATTGGCATAGGAAATTGTTTATGCTACTCTAATTTCCTTACAAGTGGTATTAGAGCTTGATCACCTTTGGTTTTAGTTGTGCATTGTTGGGTTTTTTTTTCTAATCAAGGTTTGAGTGGGAGCTTGTGTTGAGGATACTTTGTGATCTTGTTGCATATATCTTTTCCAAATGGTGAGCACAACTAGGAGGATTGAGGTAGAGAATTTTTTTGGCACAAATTGAAATGTGGAAGCTAAAAATGGAAGATTTGTTGACTAATTGGGATCTATGGGATGTTGTGGATGAAAATTTCTAGAGGCCTATGGATCCAACTTTGGCTAAAAAATATGATGTTGTTGGTTCTCTACTCTTCGAAGAGATGAGAAGGAAGGTTTCTATGAATGCCAAAGAGGCTTTGAGGGTTCGAGGGAGACAAAAAGAATGAGGCAAAGATGAGAAGAAGTGTGGCCGTTCCAAGTCCAAAAACAAGGGGAGATCAAAATCTCCTGGTAAGTCCAAGGCAATATGTTGGAACTATGGAAACCCAGACACTTCTGAAAGGAATGTAAAGAAGAGAAGAAAAAGAAGACGAAGAAGAAAGATTCTAATTTTGAGTCTAAAAGGGAAGATGGAGATGCCTTTATTATAGCCTTGGCCACTCATGCAGGTGATAATGTATGATTGATAGACTCAGTTGCATCTTTCCACATGACTCCTAATAGAATGGTTTAGTAAGCATGAAAACTATTATGGTGGTAAGGTGTATTTGGGTGATGACTTTCCTTGATGTTGTTGGTTGTGGTAGTATTCATGTGAAATTTTATGATGATAGAGTTAGACAATTTGATGGTGTCTTGCATGTCCCAGAACTAGCAAGAAATTTATTATTTGTTAGCAAGCTAATAGATTCGGATGTGCATGTACAATTTTCTGAAGCAGGTGTGAACATGGTGAGAGGTGTTATGGTGATAGTGAGAGGAAGTAGATTAGGTACATTGTACCAACTTGATGCCTGCATAGTTGAATGCAATAACACTTTTGATAAGATTAAGCCAGAAACTAATCCGCTAAAAAAAGAGATGGTTTCCTCTTCTGTGGATGGTCGTGGCTTCTAGGTACCCAAGGGTGCTTTGTCTACCGAATCAAAGTTGCCTATAGAGAATAAAATGTTATGGCACCAAAGGCTTGGCCACATTGGAGAGAAGGGTTTAAAAGCCCAGAAAAATAAGAACCTTGTTGAGGGTTTGAATGATTGCAATCTAGAGTTTGATTTTTGTGAACATTGTATTTATGGAAAACATAACTACGTTCAGTTTTACTCATCTTCTAACAAATCTTCATGTATCTTGGATCTTATTTATTCTAATGTATTTAGTCATGTTGATGTTTCTTCTATTGGTAAATTAGTTTATTATGCTACTTTTATTGATGATTTCAGTAGGAGGAAATGGGTGTATTTTTTAAAGAGTAAATCTAAATTTTTTCATTTGTTTTAAGGAGTTCAAGGCTATGGTAGAAACTCAGACTGGAAATAAAATTAAATGTTTGAGAACTAACAATGGTGGTGATTATTGTTCTATAGACTTTGATAGATTCTGTACAAATTACAGGATTAAGAGACAAAAGACAACTCTATATATTCCATAGCATAATGGATCTGCAAAAAGAATGAATAGAACGTTGATGGAGAGGGCTAGGATCATGTTGAGTGGAGTTGATTGAGAAAATTTTTTTGGGCTAGAGCTATTTCCACTGCTTGTTATTTAATAAATATATCTCCTACATCAGCGCTTGTTGATAAAATTCCAATGGAAGGGTGGTCGGGAAAAAATCCTTCACTTAGACATCTGAGAGTTTTTGGTTGTGAGGCATATGCACATGTGCCTAAGGAGAAGAGACCAAAATTGGATTCTAAGGCTGTTAAATGTATCTTCATCAACTATAGCTATGGTGTGAAAGGATACAAGCTTTGGGACATTGTTGTACAAAAGGAAATTTATTCTAGAAGTGTTATTTTCGAGAGATTAAATATTCTCTTGTTAATTTTCAGCCAGAACAACATAAAGAAATTGAATAGAAAAAATATGTGGTTTAACTTCCTTCTATGCCTGAGGAAGTTGAATCAAAACCCCAAAATAGACAAGAAGTTGAGGAGAGCTCATCATCCTCTAAATCTTCAAAAGAGGAAGAAGCAGAGGAAGAAGTGGAAGAACCTCCACCTCAGCTTGTTTGAAGGTCTACAAGGCAAAGGCAACCACCTCAAAGGTATGGGTATTCACCTGATGATTGGAAGTGTATATTTTCTTTGAGTACTAACGTTGATGAACCGAGATCTATGCAAGAGGATTTGGGTATGAATGATGGAGAGTCCTGGAAAATAGTCATGGATGAAGAGATGATAGCTCTTAAAAGGAATGGTACATGGGACCTTTTACCATTTCCTAAAGGTCAAAAAATTGTTGGATGTAGATGGGTGTTTAAGAAAAATATTGGTTCAGATGGAAATGTTGAAAAGTATAAGGCACAGTTGGTTGTGAAGGGATACTCTCAGGTTGAGGGTATCGATTACGGTGAGATCTTTTCTATTGTTTCTAGAATGGCATCCATTTGTATTTTATTATCTATTGCAACACCTTATGATCTAGAGGTGGAACAATGGATGTGAAAAGTGTGTTCCTTCATGGTGATTTGGAGGAAGAAATTTATATGACACAACCAGAGCACTACGTGGTAAAAGGTAAAAGCAATTTGGTTTGTAAGTTAAAGAAATATTTGTATGGCCTTAAACAAATTCCTAGGATGTGGTACCAGAATTTTGATATATATGTGTTGATTTTGGGATTTGTGCACTCTAAATCTGATCAATGTGTATATTTTAAATCTGATGGTGTTAATTTCCTAGTAATTGCTTTATATGTTGATGACACGTTGTTTGTTGGGAAAGGAAAAGGTTTGATTGCAGAATTGAAATCTCAGCTCTTTATGAAATTTGAAATGAAAGATCTTGGTGTAGAAAAACACATACTTTGGATGGAGATCAAAAGAGATCATGAAAATTGAAATCTATGGCTAAGCCAGAGTAAGTATGTTTGTTCAATTTTACAAATGTTTAACATGCATGATTATAAACCACTTTGTGTTCCTGTTACATTGGGAAAAAATCTCTCTATTTCAAAATCTCCTACATCCTCATCAGAGATGGAAGACATAAGAAGAGTGCCCTACCAGAGTGCAGTTGAAATCTTAATGTATGTTATGGCCTATACAAGACTAGACATTGCCCAAGCAGTGGGAGTTCTTTCTCATTTTATGTCTAATCCTAGAAGAGTGCATTGGGATGCAGTTAAGAGGTTCTTCAGATATTTCCTAGGTACAACAGAGTATGCTATATGTTTTCATGGTATAGGAGAGCAACATTCCCTCAGTATTCATGATTTTGTGGATTTAGATTGGGCCGGTGATGTCGATAGCAGAAGGTCAACCAATGCATATGTGTTTACTCTTAATGGTGGTGCAATAAATTGGATGAGAAAGCGACAGGTTGTGGTCACTTTGTCCACTACTAAGGCAGAGTACATGAAAACTACTCATGTCTGTAAAGAATCCATTTGGCTGAAGTGTTTATGTTTAGATATTGGATTGAAACAGGGTGTAGTTACACTTTATTGTGATAGTCAGAGTGCAATCTGCCTTGTGAGGAACCTCATTTTTCATGCCAGGACCAAACACATTGATGTTCAGTATCATTTCATGAGATAAATGGTTGAGGATGGAAGGGTGAAGCTGGAAAAGGTAGAGATAGTGGTGAATGTTGCAGATGCATTAACTAAGCCCTTGAGCACAAAAACATTTAGGTGGTGTTATGAGTCTATGGGCCTTTCGACCCTAGCAGTTGATCCATGATGGTATGTTTCCCTTCGCTTTTGCAAGGTATTCGACAAGTGGGAGAATGTTGGAAATGAGGTGTCTCAACCTTGCTATTTCCATAGATTTGATTTATTTTCATTTAAGATTTTCCTACAGCTGTTACACATTGTCGGTGCTTTGAAAATAGAAATATTAGATGTCAAAATATTTCCATGTGATAGTATACATGGAAGGATTAATTTAAGAGATATTATGACAAATTTTATGACATCTTTGAGGGTCAAAAATTAGGGAGAATATTGTGGACGTGAGAGCCTAATTTTAAAACAAAATCTTTCCTTTTGATGTAATACACCTCATGAGAGATTTTGCACATGGTTTTGTAAACAATAGATTGTTTCTTGTATAGCCAGAGGTCTATAAATTGAAGGCTTGAGGAGTAGTTTGTGTGTTGATTTTGTAGGTATTGTTATGTTGTCGAATTTATGCCAGAATTGTTTACTAGTTATACTCATGTAAAAGACTTGCTCTACAAGTGTATGTAATCTTGTTGTTGGATTTGAAATACATTGAGAAAGCTTTGGAGTGTGGGTTTTTTCACTCGAAAGGGTTTTCCCCACATATATCTTGTGTTCAAATTGTTTATTTTTTGTTATGAATGTTTTTCTATTTTTTCTATAATTGTTAGATCAGTTTCAAAGTTTGCATAATATCTCCTCTCAAGATTGGTGTAGGAAAAAAAATTCGCTACTCCTTACATCTTGCACCTAGCTTAGTATACTTTTTTCCAATAGCCTATTCTCAAGCTCCCTATGTTATGTGGATATGGTTAGGGGACGCAATGTCCTAATTTGTTCCTTGTGAAGGTTTTTTGAGTTTCTAATAGACTTGCTATTTTTGGAAATGGTTATTTTTAGTAAGTTCCAGTTGGGCTCCGATTTGGTTGGATTAGGAGATTGGAATCACTTACTACTTTTAAAAATTTGTTACTTTTAGTAAGTCTTGTTTTTAGCACTTGGTCTATTCTCTATTCCTCTTTCAGTGAGTATAGTGCTTTCCAATAATGGCCTTGATGAGTTCTAATGGTGGATGGATTAATATTTGATTGTTATCACTTAAGTTCTCTTTTATAAATTTATTTTATAACTTAAGTTATAACTCAAGTGAGGGTGATGTGTCCATGAAATGTTCCCCTATTCCAATGCCTAGAAAATTTGTCATTCAAGTTGTTTTAAAAAAAAACAAGGCTAGGCCCCATAAGTGGACATCATAGTTGAGGACTAAATTAAATAAAAATTTGTATTATGAGCTCAAAACTAGGATCGAACCTCTTGTGGATAATTTAATGTCATTTCAAAAAAGTGAAATCAAAGAGAAAATATTCAAATTCAAATGCAAGTTTCCCTAACTTTTCCCTCACTTTATAAATACAAGTTTAAACTCTCATTTAGGTATAGATGTTTTTGATAACTTAAGGAGATGTTGTTGGAATGAACTTAGGGAGTTCTTCTTTATTGGTTGATTTTAAAAACCCTCTTCTTGGTTGATGATGAATCTCATATCTATTCCAATGCACTCTCTTCTAGAGATGATGCATTAGCAAATGATGAATTTCCTCTCATAACAAATTCTTCAAGGATAGATGTTGAGAATATTTATTCAAATGATTCCTCTATAATTTGTAAGGAATCCATAAATATAATCTATGTCTCTATTTCCCCTCAATGGCCTAAGAGACCAATCATTTATCTGGCTCCAACTAGTCCTCCTAAGAGAATTTTTTCTATTTAATAGTGATTCTCCTTGACCTTTCTAAGGCTCCCTCTTATAGAACGGTAGCCCATACTTATAATACTAGAAGGAATAAAGTAAATGTTGATCAACCTACTAGTTTACCACCTTCTCAACCAAGACTTCCTTCAACACCTAAACCTACAACTAAAGCACCTAATGATTATGATCTTGTCGAGCAACTTTGTGTTACTCTGGCTAAGATCTCATTGTGGGACTTGCTTTAGTCTGCACTGGTTTACCAAGGTATGCTTCAATAAGCCTTGCAAAAGATCCTCTTTCCTTCTACTAGGCCGATGGATGTTAATACGTTGATAGCTCATATTCATGCGAAGTCATCAAATATTACGTTCTATCCACAAGAACTCCCGCCTCAAGAAGTACAAAATTAAGTCGACCTTCTAATGATAATAGTCATAATTAACAATATCGTCCTTTGACATACTCTCATTGACATTGGTTTGACACTCAACGTAGGTAGCATTGATCTATTGCCTAAAGTTGAAATTGATTCAACTTCACTTGTAACGTCTTCTATTTTTATTCATGGGTTTGATAATGTCAAACGACAAGCCCTAGGAATTATAGTCTTACCTTTGAGGTTGGGGCCTATTACCATACCCACCCTTGTATATGTTATGTTACAAAAATTACCATATAATCTTCTTCTCGGTAGATCGTGGATTCACGCTATGTGTGCAATCTCATCTACCTTGCATAAATTTCATTCATAACAATCAAGTAGTCATAATCAAGGTTGACCTCGAGGACATACACTTATGTGATATGGCTACTACTAGTTAGGCTTCGATTGCACCTACTCTTAAAAATCGTATCCCTTCAATGTCTTCCAATATGTTGGTGTCTACTCCAACAGTACCCATTACAAAGGATACTCTTGAGGTAGATGTCCCTAAAGAAGATCCTTTTGAAGAAATAAATCCTAACTGTACCCCCTCTTCTTCTCAAGAGAATGAATTTCTTGGTGATGATTGGGGTTCTTTAAAATTTACAGAATCCTTCATTGGAGAAAATAAAGTCAACCCGATCCACTTGGACCTCTTCCGATAACATCATCCAAACCTATTATCAAAGATGATTATTCTTCTGCATCGCAAGATAATGTGAACATGAATTGTAATGCTCTTAATTTTTATCCTCCCCCTCTAAGGAAGATGATCACACTTTTGTAAAAGAGGCTAGTGTCGGTAGTCCTTTCAAGAAGGTTGATGGTGATCCCATAGAGGAGTATAATCCCCATTGCTGGAATAATGCTCTTTGTGAAAATCCTCCTCCTTCTCAATATTTGCAAACATCTTATGGACCTAATTTTAAACTTGTCTCTAAATATTGCTATGGGCATAAAGGTTGTGGGCGTAATGAGCAAGATATTTAGGTCCCTATAGAATGTGTACCTCATAAACATAATTTGGGGTTTGGTTGCTCGAATGAACAATCTAAACAGAATCATGGTTGAATGTTGACACATGATTTCCACTCAACCTCATTCTCTTGAAGTGATTCATCCTCCATTTTTTTCTATCTTCATGTCTTCTTCTTTTGAGCAGTAAAAATATTCTTTACAAGAGAAAGGGTTTCTTCATGCTCCTCATCCTCTATTTGAGCAAGAGAATATCTTGTTGAGTCTTCCCAAAGCCCACTTTATTACTCTTCCTCCTCTTACACATAATAAATTTCACAAGCATGATAAAACAAAACATCCTTACTATGCATATCATTGATTTCTTTCCATTCCACTAGTGAATGGAAGGCAAGTTGAAGGATAAAATACAACTTCGTGATTTTGGTTCCATCACTCTTCCAAATGTTAATATACTTGTCTCTTCTTCACATAACAAGTAATATTGAGGTCTTCCTCTATCTGGTTTGTTCTAAGCATCTTCTCATGAGGTTCTTACACCTCCCATCTATTATGTTGATGGTTGTTATGTGGCAGGTGTAGCTTTACTTTCTCATTTTCATTCATGGTTGTACACTATTGTGTGTAACCATACTCTCTCTATAGTAGTGACACAATAATATCTCACATGGTTCTCCTCCCTTGTATGCTAGGGGAAATGATAACTTGTTCTGGAGATGTATGTTCTTCTTAAGGATCCCTTCTCTTCTCTCTATCTTTCAATTGGAGGGTTCCTTTGAATGGGACCCTTGGTGTCTTGAAGGGTTCCCTACCGAAGGAACTCCCTTTGAAATATTTTCTCTAAAATTAATTATATGATCTGATATTCGATGTTAGCATGTATTGGTGTCATAAATCTTATATCTTGGTGCTTAGCTTGGGGGCAACCCAACTAGACCTATCTTATATCTTCGTGCCTAGCTTGGGGAAACCTGCCTAGACTTATCTTTTCTATGACTACCTTGCAACATAGTTTATAGTAGCCATAGGCTTATCTAATTAGTCTTTCTCTACAAGACCGAGAACCTGTAGAGCTCCTTTGTATCAAGCTTTCCTTGCAGGACCGAGCATCTATAAGGAAATTTCACATAAAAAACTTCAGGACCAACCACCTATAGAGTCTTTTCATGCTAGGCCCCATAGGATCAAGAACCTATGGTGTCCCCTCTATAGGACCAAGCACAGGTATAGAGTCTTTGTTCAACTTATGTATGACTGAGAACCCGTGGAGCCAATTCTATAGGACTGAGAATTTGTAGAGCCTTTGTTCAATTTTTCATAGGACCGAGTACCTATAGATCCATCTCTCTTCTCTTCAGATCTAGGTATATATCGGATCGAAGACCTACATTTTCTTCATCCTGAGTATATTCTTTCTCTTTCTTTGACATTGGTTGCTTCCCTATCTTTTGTATACATTCTTCTCTTGAAGAAATCAATTTACATTATTCTCTCCATGTAAGAATTCTTCTATGTTATTTCTTAATTTGGAGATGATGTAGAGTATTGTGACAACCTTATACATCAAAGTTGCTTTCACTTTACTAACTCAAATCTTGTTAGTTTGTCATGTGCATGTGTGTATGTGTTTTTATATGTTCTAACCTCATGATGTAATGGCTTTTTATGTTCTAACCTTGTTGTCTTGTACAAATTTTTCTTATCTAACATGTTTGTTTTGTAGGTCTTCAGTCTGGGGGCATACTTCCTCTGTTTAAAGGCTTATCTACTTCCTCTACAGTATCCTTTTGGCATGATGATGTTAATTATGTTTAGTATATTTCCTATTTCCATTAGTGTGCATATTAGTGTAGATTCATATTCCCACTAAAGTGGGGGCAAAATGTAATATCATCAAATTGCACCCCTTGCAATTTCACTTGCATTTTTGCATCCACTTTAGTGTCCACTCCCTTAGCACTTGTGTAGGCTCATTTTAGCCCTTGCATCAGCCTTTTCCCCTCTCATGATGCTCAAGACCCATTTTCAACAACTACCATCATGCATCAGCTTTGCATCAAACCTTATGATTTTCTCATTCTCATTGTTTTGTAGCTTGATTTTTCTAGACACTAGCACACCACATAGACGTTTGTGTTCCACGCTAGAGTCCCATGAAATTTTGATGTTCAAACAATCATTTATGAGTGCCTTGCCACTTTTCAACTACTTTTTTCAGTGGTAATGTCTCAAGATGCCTTGTAACGGCTCAGGAAGCTTCTTTTCCCTCATATTCTCTCTATTAAATCCATTCTTTTAATTCATTTGATCTCTCTAAATTCTCTTTAGCTTTTGGGTATTTTCTCTCTTCTCTTTCTTTGGCTCTCTCAAGCTTGCACAACTCTCTTGATTTCTACAACAACCTCAAGCTATCAAGTTACAACACTCTTTGCAACTCTCCTTGCTCTCGTAGCTTTGTCCCTCTCCTTGGCTTCCTCAGGCCTTGCAGGTGATATCTATCTTGTTCCTTGTATCTTTGAGAATCTTGCGATTTATCACGTCCCCTATCTATTGCATCTCTATTTCATGATACGGGTTCTCCTCCTTGAGTGGGGTTTTATTTTATCACCCTTGTATTCATTTCACTTTTTCTTATTATTTCTCTTTATCTATCTGGCTATCTGTGGAGGTGGGAACACTAAAACAGGGGTTTGACTGAGGCAAGCCCCTAAATAGCCCCAAAATGTTTCCTCAATCCTGTGTGTGTAAGCATTGAAGAAATTCATGTGCTAGAGGCTTCATTACTTAGCTTGTTGTAAGCATTTTCTTTCTTCTCTTTAGCTTTAACATTTACACTTTACTTTGTTTAGTTTACTTTAATCCTATTATATTTTGTTATTTTCCCACATTTTGGAAGTTCTTAGTAATTAGACCATTAATAGTCACTTTTTAGTTTTTTTTTGTATATTCTCAATTTTTAGTTCATACGAGATGCTAGCGTGCCTCTGGGACTCCAGCGCATCGTGTTGGTGTCTATGTGCCACATTGTCATCCTTGGCTGAAAAATTGCTATTTTTTCCCTAAGATGTCTGTGACCTACGCATTTTGATTCTGAAACTCACTTTGTTCCTTGAGGTAGTTTAGGGAAGTTCGGGTTCTCCTCCTTGAGTGGGGTTTTATTTTATCACCCTTGTATTCATTTAACTTTTTCTTATTATTTCTCTTTATCTATCTGGCTATCTGTGGAGGTGGGAACACTAAAACAGGGGTTTGACTGAGGCAAGCCCCTAAATAGCCCCAAAATGTTTCCTCAATCCTGTGTGTGTAAGCATCGAAGAAATTCATGTGCTAGAGGCTTCATTACTTAGCTTGTTGTAAGCATTTTCTTTCTTCTCTTTAGCTTTAACATTTACACTTTACTTTGTTTAGTTTACTTTAATCCTATTATATTTTGTTATTTTCCCACATTTTGGAAGTTCTTAGTAATTAGACCATTAATAGTCACTTTTTAGTTTTTTTTTGTATATTCTCAATTTTTAGTTCATACGAGATGCTAGCGTGCCTCTGGGACTCCAGCGCATCGTGTTGGTGTCTATGTGCCACATTGTCATCCTTGGCTGAAAAATTGCTATTTTTTCCCTAAGATGTCTGTGACCTACGCATTTTGATTCTGAAACTCACTTTGTTCCTTGAGGTAGTTTAGGGAAGTTCGGGTTCTCCTCCTTGAGTGGGGTTTTATTTTATCACCCTTGTATTCATTTAACTTTTTCTTATTATTTCTCTTTATCTATCTGGCTATCTGTGGAGGTGGGAACACTAAAACAGGGGTTTGACTGAGGCAAGCCCCTAAATAGCCCCAAAATGTTTCCTCAATCATGTGTGTGTAAGAATCGAAGAAATTCATGTGCTAGAGGCTTCATTACTTAGCTTGTTGTAAGCATTTTCTTTCTTCTCTTTAGCTTTAACATTTACACTTTACTTAGTTTAGTTTACTTTAATCCTATTATATTTTGTTATTTTCCCACATTTTGGAAGTTCTTAGTAATTAGACCATTAATAGTCACCTTTTAGTTTTTTTTTGTATATTCTCAATTTTTAGTTCATACGAGATGCTAGCGTGCCTCTGGGACTCCAGCGCATCGTGTTGGTGTCTGTGTGCCACATTGTCATCCTTGGCTGAAAAATTGCTATTTTTTCCCTAAGATGTCTGTGACCTACGCATTTTGATTTTGAAACTCACTTTGTTCCTTGAGGTAGTTTAGGGAAGTTCATTCCTTGGGACCCTCTTGAGAATAAAGAGACTCGTGAGTAGTGAATCCTCCTTCTCTACAGGTAGATAACCTCTAAGGTATCTCTAGCCTTTTTCTTGGTTTATGTAGTTTGTAACACAAGTTGATGAATAATTTACTATTATTTATTTTAGTAGTTGGAACTCTATTTTTGATAATTTCTTTAGTATGGTGTTTATATAATTTACATAAAATATGTCCTTGTATGAGTTGTTTGGAAATCAATCTAGAAAACAAAAACAAAGAAAAACAAAAAGAATCAGGGGAAACCATTAGAGTGGTATCAGAACTGAAATTAATCTTGCAAGCCAGTGGGTAATGAACCTCTATAAGATTAGTGATAAAGAAAGAAAATATATTGAAAGACTAAGGAAATGAGAGGAGGATTTGTGGGAGAATTTTCCTTTAGAGATGGAAGAGAAACACTTTAAGACCCACTCAATAGAATCAACAAACTTAGAAAATATGGGTGATAGGGGTGAAAGGGTAGATAGGTAACATGTAGAACTCGATAGTGTGATTCTTATTTTAGATGTTGTGGTTAGGGAACAAGAGATAGCAACACAACATGCAGAAGAAACCAATCAAAATCTAGCATAGGTGGTTGAGGGGTTAGCTCACTTGGGAGGAGACAACAAAGGCAATAATGGACAAGGAGATGGTTTGGGTCAATGTAGAGCATAAAATCAACACCAAAGAGGAGCCATGGCTATAATTCTCATGCTAACTTTTCCACCTAGAGTAGAACCCAAAATAGAGCATGAGCTCACACTGATTGAAATGTAAGATCAACTTAGATAGGATTGGATTCATGCAAGTCTAGGATTTTAGCATGACATATCTCTTCAAGATTATATGGATGTCAATATGAGGCACATTCCCAACAAGGGCCATAGAGAGCATCATAATGACTTGCAAAATAAATTTGGGAAACTTAGCCTTCCTTATTTTGACAAGTTGGGTAAGACTTTAGTGAGAGCATGGATTGAAAAAATGGATGCATACTTCAATCTAAACTCCATGCCTAGAGAAGAATCCATAACATATGCTTCTATAAACCTTGATGGAGTTGTGGCATCATGGGATGATCACAGTGGGGCATGATCAAATTAAATATTATACAAATTTTACTAAGAGACTCATAGAGAGGTTTGATAAGAACAATCCAAAACTTCATTTTAAGCAGTTGGCTCAGTTGAGACAATGGGTTTTGGTGGATGCTTATGTTGCTAATTTTTAGAGGTTTTTAGTCTTAGTGATAGATATACTGAGAGGAAGCTCATTGTTCTTTTTATAGAAGGGTTATCTAATCCCTTGAGGGGATGGATTAAGGTGTTCAACCCACCTTCTCTACAAGAGGCCATCAAGAAAGCTAGAGACATAGAGTCTTCCACTTTAAAGAGAGAATTTCAATCAAAAGGATTTTTACATAAGAAAGACAAAGGTAAAAAAACATTTCTCAAAAGACTCCAATCAACCAAAGAAATCAGTCATGAGAATTGACAGTGAGACACTTAATGACTTAAGTTATCTAAGAATTTATGCTTCACATGTAAAGAACCTTGGCCACCAAGATATAGATGTGCAACCAAATAGAAGGTGCATCAAATAAAATACTATTTAGCAAAGGAATATTCATCAAAAGAATTATACTTGCAATCTAATTTAGGGGAAAATGAATTGGAGACCCAGGTCTCTAGAAGAGGTTGAAAAGGAAGAAGGGAATAATGGAAAGCTTGCCCAATTACATAGTTTCCAAATGATGAGTCCTTGTGCATTAGAGGGGTGCTTAATGGAAATTAGTTAGTTGTTTTGATTGACATGAGAGATACACATAATTTCATTCATGAGGGACTAGTAGCACACAGAGGACTTCAAACTCAGAAGGTTGATGGAAATAGATGGTTTCATAATTAATTACACTAAGATGGTCCCATAGCTGAGTTTGAAATTAGGGAACTATTAATTCAAGGATGACTCTATGTCGTGATAATTGGAGATATAGATGTAGTGATGGGGATACAATGGTTTTGATCACTTGGGGGGATCACTCTTAATTTTTAGACCATGGAGTTAAAATTTAGATCAAACAGCAGGAATGTGGTCTTGAGAGGTATGTCGAATGGAGGACTTTGGGTAGTCCCTTTCAAACCTATGGAGAAGCTATTTAGATATGATAAATTTGAGCGAGAAATGGAGTGTGTGGTTATTCCTACAGTTACAAAGGAGGTGAAGGGGTCCTATCCACCAAGCATTCAAGCTTTTCTTTCTAAGCCAAGCAAAGTATTATGTAGTATTCCTCTAGGATTACCTCTTGATAGAGGCATTGATCACATGATTGAGTTAAAGAGGAGGGGCCTAAACCAATGATCACCACACCCTACAAACATCCTAAGTGGCACAAGGATGAGATAGAGATAGCTATTAAGGAGCTTTTGGATATGGGGAACATTAGACCGAATAAGATTCCATTCACTTCTTTGATAGTGTTAGTTAAGAAGAGTAATGGGACCTTGTGCATGTGTATTAATTACATGGATTTTCATAAGAAAGAAATCAAAAACAGGTACCCCATTCCACACATATATAAGCTCATTGATGAGCTACATGAAGCGGTCTATTTTTCAAAAATAGACTTGAGATTTGATTATCACCAAATTAGGGTCAAAGAAGAGGACATAGAGAAAACCACATTCATATGTCATGTTGGCCATTATGAGTTTCATGTCATGCCTTTTGGTTCAAAAAATGCACAAGTACTATGTTATAATATTGCATGAACAGGGTGTTCACTAAGAAACTACACAAGTTTGTCTTGATTTTCTTCGATGACATTCTTATTTTCAGCATGTCATGGGAAGGGAACTTAAGACACTTGGATAAGGTTGTGGGAATTCTTGAGAGTGAATCACTACTTTCTAAGGAATCCAAGTGTGAGTTTGGGATGACTAAATTATTATACCTCAGGCACATAATTAGCACTAATGGAGTTTGTATAGATCTTGAGAAAATAAAAGCTATACTGTATTGGGATCCACCTACTAATATTACCTACTTGAAGGTTTTTTTAGGCTATCTAGGTTCTACAAGAGGTTTGTAAAAGGAAATTCACAAGTATCTACCCCACTTATAGATATGACTAAAAAAGGAGCCTTCTTTTGGTCTGAATCAACGTAACAATCTTTCAACCACTTCAACAATTGATGAGTTCAAGTAAATTATATTAGCTATTTTAGATTTCTAAACCATTTGAGCTTGAATATGATGCTTCAGGTGATGGTATTAGGGCTATCCTCATAGAAAATAAACATCTAGTTTTATATGAGAGTATAAAGTTGAGAGGAAGTAAGAGAAGTTACTCCATCTATGACAAGGAGATGTTAGTCATAGTGCATGCTTTAGCCAAATTCAGGAAATATCTTGTTCGAGTGAATTTTATTGTTAAAAATAATCACAATAGTCTTAAATACTTCCTAAATAAAAAATATCTTAATGATAGGCATAAAAAATGGGTTAGAAAACTCAAAGCCTATGATTTTGACATTGAATATGTCAAGGGAAAGAGGAACATAGTGACCTAGTTGCATTGTAAAGAAGGACACATTTGTGTTCATTATTAGGGATAACAACAGATTAGAAGGAAAAATTGCAAGATGATTGTGCAAAGAATGTGCTTGCCAATATCATTTTAGATGGCTCATTATAGGATAAGAGGTACAAGGTAAGAGATGGTCTCATTTTCTAAAAGGAAATACTAATGTTAGTCCCTGAATCTAAGATAAGAGTGCAGATTATTAATAATTTTCATGAAATTCCTATGGTTGTTCATCTTGGTTTTTACAAAACATAGAGGAAGATCCATGAGAGATTCTCATGGAAAGGAATGAAGGAGTAAATTACTAAGTATGTTCGTGAGTGCCAAGTGTGTGAACAAAATAAAAATGAACATACTTACCATGCTGGTCTATTGTAGTCCTTACCTATTCCTACTCATAAGTGGGTGTTGGTTCATTTTTCTTGCAACCTTCAACCCTAAGGAGAAACACAATTCCTAAACTAGGGGATTAAAGATTCAAGAGAAGGAATCTACACTATCAATGGAATGAAGACAAGAAAAGCTAACGAACAAGGCTCTGAAAGCCTTCTGCACTTTGAGCTCCACAGGACTTAGGAGGGTGTTCCTAATTGTAGGTCCAATGTATGATAAACTTATGCCAAGAAAAAAACTAGAGACCTGTGAAAGTGGATAGTTCTCATATATATGAGTAATGGGTATGGTGCAGGAGCACCCCATAGTTCATCTAGGAAAGTTGTCTAGAAGGTTTTTGATTTGGAAATTTGTCTAGGTCCAAATGTAGCAATCTCTTTGTATTTCTTGAGTTTGTGCCTTAGAGGCATTTGAGAACATGTAATGTGTTAGTGAAGGTCATGTTGACCATTTGTTAGATTGAAGTTTGTCTACAAGGATGGTTTAAGACCTTTGTAAACCTTCTTAGGTGTTAGTTTCTTTAAAATGTTGCAAATAAGGCCTATTGGAAATCACACAAGCGGCCATGGAGTAGTTAGGATCGAGCTTAACTGATTTAGAAACCTATATATGGTGTGCCTCGACTTGAAAGGAAGGTTGGAAGTTTTTGCAATATTGAAAATTCATGAATACAAGTGAGGACAATGAGAAGGTTCTGTAAATTATGTGTTTTGTTTTGAATTTGTGTGATCAGGAGTGATCATGGCACTGTGAGTAGATGTAGAATGAAGTGTAGTTGTGCTTAAAGTTTTGTGTGGTAGTATTTAGTCAGTGTGTTCAATTTTAAGGCGTGCTTTGTAGTTAGTTTGTTTCTTTTAAGTTGTTGTTATGACTGGAAGACTGTAATTAATGAAGGTTTAGTTACATTCCCACTATAATTTGTGTACAGGCCCTTGGGAACTGTGACTAGGCTCCATGTATGTAAATAGGTTAGGGTTAGGAGTGGTTAGGAGTTAAGCAATCATAGAGAAAGTCTTCTCCTAGGCAAGCTTGATAGTGCCCGGGCAGGAAAGACAAGAAGTGCAAAGCACTTGGTTTGCAGGGGTGACTTTTCCCTTTCAAGTCAAGGTGTGGAGAGGTAGATAGATGCCTTGCAAAGACTTGGCATGAAGGAGGAGGCTTCACCAGTCCATTTGGAGGGAGAACAAACTGATAGTTTGCTATGTGGTCAGGAGATGGCTTTAAAAGGCCTAATTTGCTAAATGGAGGGTTATGGTTGTGTACTATCAGTTGAGGATTAAGGCCTCTGGAGTCTTTGAGGGATAGACATAAGGAACAACAAACCAAAGGAGAAATTTTGTGTTATTTGGAAAATTTAGGAGAGTTAACCTCTTTCCTCGGAGAAGAAGACCTAATTGGAGAGCCTAGAACTAGTGGACTAAAACCCTAGATGAGGTTTGGTGAAAGCGATGGCCAAAGGAAGTAAGGTGGACTCCCTAGAACCATGTTGTGATGGTGTGAACCTATTGGAAGCATCCCTACACCCCTGCAAAGATCAAATTGAGTGTTGAGTATAGTTTAGCCTTTAGGGTGGATTAAGGGCTAAGGAAGAGTTAGAGGCATTGCACCAAGATTGACTTGGTAGGCCGAATTTGTCATGATAGCTGGGTTGGCAAGGTGAACCAGGGGAAACTAGACAAGCAATAGGTCCTACAGGTTAAGGTGGTAGAGTGTGTCACCACAAAGGGTTTCCAAGTAAGATCCAGGGAATTGAACAGTGATTGTTCCATCCAACCCTACCCTATCAGGGTATTTTATATTCTACTAGGTTCAAGCATAATCCCATTTGTATTGAACATTGTTGAGAACACATAACTTAGATATATTCATCTCAAACACATAGAGGTTTAATAGATAAAATTCTCTCAAATTTAGACTCTATACTCTTTCAAATACCATGAAGATACCTCTATGTCCTCTTTGATCTCTTTGATCTCTGCCTTTGCCTCTACTCTTAGAAGCCTGATCATGTTTCCTCTTGCTTCTTTCCGCAATCTTAAGAGCTAATTGGTAACATTGGTGTACTATCTTAGGACTTAGAAGAGTCATCTCCTCCTGAATGTTCCACTTCAAGTCGTTAAGATACCTAGCCACCTTGAGACTTTCATCTTCTAAGACATTAGACCTCATACAAAGTTTTCAAAACTCCTTAGTGTAAGTGTTCACATCTTGGTCTCTTTGCCTCAATATTTGTCTTTTCTTATGTAACTGAATCTCATAATCATTCGGTATGTATGCTTCTCTTACTTTTGCCACCATACCCTTCCAAGTTGAAATAGGCTTCTTGCCTTCCTTCTCCCTCTCTGTTTGAATGAATTTCCACCATGTATGTCAGACCTTTGTGGTGACACACTCCACCACCTTAACCTATAGGACCTATTGCTTGTCTAGGTTCCCCTGGTTCACCTTGCAAAACCCACCTATCATGACAAATTCGGCCTACCAAGTCAATCTTTGTGCAATGCCTCTAACTCTTCCTTAGCCCTTAATCCACCCTAAAGGCTAACCTATACTCAACACTCAATTTGATCTTTGTAGGGTTGTGGGGATGCTTCCAATAGGTTCACACCATCACAACATGGTTCTAGGGAGTCCACCTTACTTCCTTTGGCCATCGCTTTCACCAAACCCTCATCTAGGGTTTTAGTCCACTAGTTCTAGGCTCTCCAATTAGGTCTTCTTCTCCGAGGAAAGAGGTTAACTCTCCTAAATTTTCCAAAGAACATAGAAGTTCTCCTTTGGTTTCATGGTCCTTATGTCTATCCGTCAAAGACTTCAGAGGCCTTAATCCTCAACTGACCGTACACATCCATAAGCCTCCATTTAGCAAATTAGGCCTTTTTTAAGCCATCTCCTGACCACACAACAAACTGTCAGTTTGTTCTCCCTCCAAATGGACTGGTGAAGCCTCCTCCTTCATTCCAAGTCTTTGCAAGGCATCTATCTACCTCTCCACACTGTGACTTGATAGGGAAAGGTCACCCCTACAAACCAAGTGCTTTGCACTTCTTTTCTTTCCTAGACGGGCACTGTCAAGCTCGCCTAGGAGAAGACTTTATCCATGATTCCTTGACTCCTAACCACTCCTAACCCTAACCTATTTACAAAAATGGAGCCTAGTCACAGTTACCAAGGGCCTGTACACAAATTATAGTGGGAATGTAACTGAACCTCCATTATTTACAATTTGCCAGTCAGAACAACAACTTAAAAGAAACAAAAACTAACTACAAAGCACGCCTGAAAATTGAACACACTCACTAAATACTACCACACAAAGCTTTAAGCACAACTACACTTCATTCTACATCTACTCACAGTGCCATGATCACTCCTAATCACACAAATTCAAAACAAAACACAGAATTTACACAACTTTCTCACTGTCCTCACTTGTATTCATGAATTTTCAATATTGCAAAAGCTTCCAACCTTCCTTTCAAGTCGAGGCACACCATATATAGGTTTATAAATCAGTTAATCTCGATGCTAACTACTCCATGGCCGCTTGTGTGATTTCCAATAGGCCTTATTTGCAACATTTTAAAGAAACTAACACCTAGGAAGGTTTACAAAGGTTTTAAACCATCCTTGTAGCCAAACTTGAATCTAAAAAATGGTCAACATGACCTTCACTAACACATTACATGTTCTCAAATGCCTCTAAGGCACAAAATCAAGAAATAGAAAGAGATTGCTACATTTGGACCTAGACAAATTACCAAATCAAAAACCTTCTAGACAACTTTCCTAGATGAGCTATGGGGTGCTCCTGCACCATTTTGCCCCTCTGCACAGACATTAAGGAATGTGGGGAGAGATTAGAGACACATCAATGCTCTACTTCTTAAATTGAGCTTCATCCACCCATGTAGCCTCTGATTCCTGTTTGTTCTTCCATTTGACAAGATGCTCCATGTACACACTATGCCTTGTAGATTTCTTTACTCTTGACTCCAAGATCCTCTCTGCTTATAGCTTGTCTGGAGTAGGTAAGGCTATGTTGCTGACATATTTGAAGATCTCTCTACTATTCTGATCCATGTCATTGACTAATCCCTTGTACCTGATTAGATCTACTACATTAAACACTGGTGAAATCCCTAAATCTACAGGTAACTCCACCTTGTATGCATTCTTCCCATATTTGGCTAATACCTTGCATGGTCCTATTGACGTGTGTTTTATGACGACACCAACACAAAATAAAATGTCCAACGGTCACTCTATTCTCTCTTGATCAAAGTGTTCTGCATGCTAAGACTGCATGAAAGTTCATGCATTCGACTCCAAGGTTCCTTTTATTGCGAATAGACTCAGTTGGTTGATGTGAATATGATTGGTATTCCAAGGGGACTTACGTAATTGTTCGATTTCTTTACTCAAGCAAATGAAAGGTTTTGGCTATGATGCTCTAGTATTTGAATGGACCAGGAAATACTGAATTTAAAGGAGGTAGGGATAGGAATTCTACAATCTATCTCTAAGGGTGGAATGCAAAGACTAGGTTTAACAATCTTCAAACCAAAAATTTGTTTTGTCTCGCCTTCGGACAACTCTGACAAAGCTAGTGCAATCTTCAAAGGATGGATAGGATGTTCAAATTGAGATTCAACATGCGAACCCCTTCACGACGAAGCAAGTGGGCACTCAAATCACAACCGAAGTTAGGTGCTAGGATTCCAGTTGACCATGTAGGGGCGGAATTACCGTCAGCAAGCCCACTAGTGGTATGGATACGGGAAGATTTGCTCAAACCAACGTCACATTCCACAATTAACAGTACTTGCATGAAAACAAAATCTACTTTACTCTACTCTATTAAAATTGGAAAGGCGAAAATATCTCGTCAACTGCCCACAATGCAAAATGATGTCACCAATCAATGAAATCCTTATATTATGAGAGTCTTACACAATAATCTTTTGCAAAAACTTTCAAAGGGAAAGTCTTTCTTTTCTTTCCAAACTAAGCTAGCTCCTAGCTCTACTTTAACTTCTATCTAGCTCAACTCTATCTCTGATTTCAGTCTAACTCTGATATCCTTCTAACTATCTTACAAATGAGGGGGGTTACCCCTTTTATATCTAGCCCAGTCCAGTGAACGGCTTAGATCGAAATACAATGGAAGGCTTAGATTGAGCCACCTAAGCCCTGATTAGGGTTTTAGCCCTAAAAACTGCCACTGAGAGGAGTGGGGCAATGAATACGCCCTCCACTCCTCATCAATGAACCACTGCCCGCCATCAATACACATCGTCTCCTTCTAGAAGGTCATCGTCCAAAAGGGCGTTTCCTTTCTCTTTCTCGCTGGCTGCAAATCTGATGAATCTGGCCAATACTGCCTCAACTTTCTGATTTGAAATGGGGGGAATGTGATCCAACTGGAATTCTGAAACTGTAACTGTTTGCCCATGCTGGGCACAAGATTTCTTCCAAGCAACAAGGGCGTCTTGGGTGTTCTGTATGATACTGGAGAACGTAGAAGTGTTCTCGAAGTCATCCTGTGTGAAGGTCTTCACCTTAGAAAAGAATGGCATTAATCTATTCTTCAATCCACCTACAGTTACCTCTTCAGAAGTCAACCTCCTGGCAAAGATTGCCTCCGATGTGTTGAGAATTCCATCTAAGATGTTTGTCATGGCCTTTCTAACCCTAACAGAATCTGTCTGTGATGCATCGTAGAATCCCCGGCCTATGACTACTGAAGAGTACCATCTGGCAAAGTCGTATCTATCCCCCTACTGAATTACACCTCCCTCAACCAAAACCTATAGAGGCGTGCTCATCAAAGCCCCTAAATGGAGAACAACTCTTGTCTGATAGATACGGGCCTCACCCCAAGCATGGCTAACTGCATCCATCCTGGCCATAATATCGGAGGCTTGCCGATAGGCATGTGCAAGGTCCTCCATAAACTTTCCTATTTCGACACGAACGTCATCAACCCATTTGTCTGCCTATTGTGCCATTATCTTCAAATCTTCTAACCCACTGATTGACTCCCTAGAAAATTCAGCTGGAAGCTGAATTATTGGATTCTCTTGCCCAAAAGGATGGGACAAGTGCTACATGTAGCCAATCAGTGTCTTGTGCTCTACCTTCAATTTCTTGTATTTTCCCTCAACATAGGACAATCTATCCTTGAGTGCTCGATAGGAATTATCGCACTCCTCTACTACTTGTGCTCCAGTAGGGCGGCCAAGTTCCATAGTTGTCACAACATAATTTTCAGGAATGGCCTCATCCCGATCACAATCTACCCGAGGCAGTGCCATATGCAATGTTCAGGAACCATCCTCATCTGTGGAGATCTTGGAGAACTTCCTAGCCTTCTTCTTTGTTGGAGGTGCGCTGATCCACTGTAACAACTCCTCCATCTCAACTGTGGGATCAGTCCCATCTACAAGATCACGCCTCATCCTATCCCTCAACCATTTTGGCACCTCCTGCCGCATGTTTGATATAACAAAAGGCTACTCAACCTCGGCCTCTATCTCGTGAACTTCATCCCTGCCATCGTTCTGATGAGGCTCATCATTATCAATAGGCTCAGTATCTCCTAAGCTCTGGGCATCCTAATCTGAGATGGCATCATCCTCGAGAGTTGCCTCAATCATGTTGAAACTGAGTATCAGTGGCAGTCCCCTCATTTGTCTCTTGCTGATTTTCTTGCTGATTATCTTCTCGGGGCATGTTGATGCTCTGGCCCACTGATTCGCTACGAGGTGGCTGACTTTCCACTTGTACTGCCTGCTCTGCCTACAATCTCTCCCTTTGATCAGCAAACAAAGATACCTCCTGTAAACTTGGAGAGTTTTCTCGAGATGGTGTATGCAAGGAATCCTCAACTATTATAGGCTCAGGCCGAACTGGCCCTTTTCCTCTAGGCTCTGGAGTTTTGCTAGTCTATCTTCTCTGTCTGGCCGATGGTGATCTGTGATCTCCCATCAAATTATACGTAAGGGGAATTGATCATCCCTTAAGTCAACTAACATGCCTCTCTACCCAGCTCCGTGTAAATGTCAAGACTGGGATACAGAGAGTATCCAAGTCGGTGATCTCTGGCTCCAACCAATCTAGGAGTGGTAGAGGCG
Source organism: Sequoiadendron giganteum (assembly GCA_007115665.2). Lineage (NCBI taxonomy): Eukaryota > Viridiplantae > Streptophyta > Pinopsida > Cupressales > Cupressaceae > Sequoiadendron > Sequoiadendron giganteum. The sequence continues at coordinate 860,904,174 of CM021101.1, forward strand.
TATCTCTCATTGTTTCGTATTCAGCCTATACTATGTTTATGTCTTCTTCAATCTGATCCGGTACTGGGATAATCTCGCACTCTCTGATCATTACCAATGATATCTGAGAGAACATTCTTTTCCTAACCTCGATCTCATCCATTGCACTGGCCCAAAAGTCTTCGATCTGTGCCTTGTGCCTGAACTCTTCTGACAATATCCATCTGATGTTCCTATGGGGATCGTAGTGGTGCCTACTGGTATGGTAGGAAAGGTGAAAGAATTGGAGCTCCGCTTCTACCTCCCTTGTTGCTTGTAGCGATGGGCAGATTTCATCTGAATTCCCCATGGTAATTGGGAATCCAAGTCCACCTTTCTTCTTCTTCTTCTAAATCTTGTCATAGGCAATCAGTTGCCTAGATACTTCCAGCATCACTATTTTGTTGGTGGGATATCGAGGCAATCTATAAGGATAGGAAGAGAATCCTTGTATCCTTACATAGGTGAACTTCAGGAATTGGATAAACCGACATCCATACTTCTCAATTAGCTCTTGTGCTTCCCTGGATATTTTGTGATGGGTTCTTTACTGCAAGGTCCCCGTTATATGCATAGTGAAGGCATCATTGACCCTTTTGTAGTTAGTTGTGCTTGTCAAATGCAATTGTGGACAAGCCTCATGTATTTTAAATTGATGGGAACCACATCCAATTGGTTCCTTGTAAGAGATCCCCCTATACTTTGTCATGCGAGCCAGCATATAGACAATATAAGAGCCCATATAAAATGTTTTTTTTTCCTTATGCCACGGAGCTGCTCGTGAATGCTATCACTGATCAACAATGCCCAATCTATGTGATCCTTGCCCTCTAGTACCAAGTTGATATAGTAGAACATCCAAGGTTCAAAGATGAACGCTTGGGGGCATCCTCCAACTCTGCTCAGCATCATAATCAGATCACCAAACTCCTGTCTCAAGTCCTCTGAGATTATCTATTTGGGTAGTTTTGTACGAGTTGGTTTGGGCTTGATCATCCACCTGGTGTTTATCAAATCAGCACATCGGTCCATTGTTGATGAACACATCTTTCCTACTCTTTCTTTTGTTTTATAGATCATCTTTTCATGAACTGGAATCCCGAACGCTTCCCCGATTGCTTCAGGTGTCAAGTTGGCCAAAATCTTGCCATCTGGCAAAGTGATCGTTCTTTGCTCTGTGTTGTAATGATGGGTGCATTCCATGATGAGGTCTGGACACCAGATAGCTAGCAAAAAATTGGCAGCTGCATACAATCTGCTCCTAACAATATTGTGTGACGTCACTGATGGGTGATGGCCTCCAGTCCCCATCATCCTTCTTCTGAATGCCTCCAAGTTGAATGAGCCCAAATTTGTGTCAGCTAGCCTACCTAACTTTGATGAGAATTTTGATTCCGACAAGAAAGATTTGCTTAATTTCTTGATCACTGCTTGTCTAGATTCGGTGTGGTTGTTTCTGCCTGCAACTCTTCTGCTTGATTCAGCCATTCTGCAAAAGGGTAAGAGAGTTAGAAAACAAGATTTTAAAATAATAAAATAATCACCATTGAGGGTGTCAGCAGATTTTTAAATAAAAAGGCTGCAACACTTTTGCCAATTCCAGCTGCAAACCTCAACTGTCTTGTTCGTTTCAATGTTCTCACTTCAATTGTGAAATTTTTGTACTTGCAGCAGTTATGAAACTTCTTTTCAAATTTGTACTTCTCTTCTAAAATGTACTTTCAGCAACTTGCTTGCTTTTCCTAAATGCATTTTTCAGCAAGCTTGTGAACTTGGACTGCAGTACTTCACAAATGTCAGACTTAGCTACGTGTTTCAGCAGGCTAGAACCTCCTCACAAAGTCGTGCTTTTCAGTAATTGTAGTCTTAGCACCTCAAATTGCATCTTTCACAGCAGCCTCAAAACTTCTCAACTTCAGATTTCTCAGCAACTTGGGGTCTCTGCTCACAAATTCAAACTCTTGGCAACTGCAGCTTCAGCAAGTCAAAACGTGCCTTTCACTTTCAACCACTGGAAACTAAGAAGTTCACACCTCTCAGCAACTTGAGACTTCTCAGCAAAAATGTACTTCAGCAGCTTCACACTTCACAAATTCGAACTCCTCCAGCAGCTTGAGAATATTTTATTTCTCTGCAAACTCATACTTTAGCTTCAACAAATGCTCTGCATTCAACAACTTGTGAGGAGAATGAAGAGGACTCAGAATATTATAGCCAGGTCAAAATCCAGCAGAGGCTATACTTAGCACATTTTTGAATTTATTTTCCCTCTCATTTCCAATCGTAACACTTGTCATCTAAAGCATCAGAATCTCAAGCTTCTAGAATTATGAATTTCATCATCTCTGCATAGGCCTGCCTCATCACATTTGATTCTTAAAATATTAAATTACTCACTCTGTTGAACAATTTCGAATTCATTTGGCTAAGTCATTCAATCTCATCTTTGCCTTGGCAAAATTATCCAGTTCAAACTTCCAGCGAAATACTTCTCATTTATTTTATTTGTTGGCCTTAGAGAAATCCTTCAAATTTTCCTTAGGAATTTTGTCAAAATAGACATTGGGCCAAAATATCCACCGAAACGATGTGAGCAAGGCATGGAACAAATTCAAACAGTCTCGTAATCGAAAACATTCAATACCCAGAAGAAAATTCTTTTCAGAATCCATTGTTTTCATGTGTATCCCGATGAAGGGGTTCTTTTAATTTTTATTATTTAAAAATAATAAAATGGCTAAGGTTTATTTCTCTTCACTCCAGACATCTTCCACACTTGTAACCCCAAGTCTCTCTGCCTTGGCATTTTTCTTTGATTTTCCCTCTGAAGAATTTTTTCATCACCTGTAGGTGTATTTCTTAGCTTTGAAAATGCCTTAGAAAATTATTTTAAAATTTAAATTTTATCACCTTACCCTTGAAGGGTGCATTTGAACATGTGAGCTTCCATTTTATCCTTTAGGAAATTCCACACCTAGACCTTCTTCATCACACTTAGCAATTTTCCATTTCCAAGTCCCAACTCACTTGGGCGCATTTCACATGGTGAGGAGGAAAATTACTCAACCCTTAGCCTTTTTAAAAAAATCACGCCACCCCTAGTATTACCTTTGCCCTTGGCGCATTTAGCATGTCATGAGGGAAATTTGGAGCGCATTTCACCATGTGTGAGGGAATTTACTCAAGTCTGGCGCATTTCCTCAACACCTTTCACGTTTTACCTTTTACCTTGCCATCTTGGGCGCATTTGCTATGGGGAGGAGGAACTTGAGGGTGCAAGTGAGGGGGAGTGAAGGAATTCCCATGCCTATGGTGACTCTTCACCTTCCTTAGGCGCATTTAGCCTATGTTGCTTCCATGTTTGGGCGCATTTGAGGGTGTTATAAGGAATTATGCCCATATCTAGTGGCTCTTCACCTTCCTTAAGCGCATTTCACATGGTGAGAGGGAAACTTCCTTGCCTTGGGCGCATTTAGCCTATGCAACTTCTAGATGAGGGCACATTTGAGGGGTCCTCAAGGAATTTCGTGCCTTAGAAGATTTTATCATGTCTTTGCCTCTTGTGGGCACATTTGACCCCTGCTCAGGGAAATCTTGGGCACATTTAGCATACTCTACTTCCATTTTATCTTTGAAGGCGCATTTTAGGGTGTGTGAAGGAAATTCCATGCCTAGAATATTTCTCCCTACCTCAGGCGCATTTGATGTGTCTCCATGCCAGTCATCACTTATACATTTTCAAAGCCCTAGCCATGCCTTGGCTTTCTATTTTTAGTAAACTCAAAGAAATTAGGGTTTCCTTGTATTTCACCCTGTTCTGAGCTGGAGCTAGTGTGGTTGTGCCTCCACTAACTTTCCCACCTTGTTCATATCCTCTGCCCATGCTGGTTTGCTATTTTTAGCAAACCCTAAAATTGATCGATTTATGTATCTCCGTTCGTTTCAAAATTTGCTCTAGTTGCTCCTGATGTTGTGAGTGACCTATTCATACTTGTCTTTGGCGATGACGTACTATTTATAGCCATGAGGTGACTTACTAAAAATAGTAAGTATTCAGATCGTGCTCAAATTTTGCCATTAGATAGCCTAACAAGTGTTGATCCCGATGGCGTGCTTCGTTTTGGCATCTTTGTATTTTTTTCAATCTATTTTTAGACATAGCAGGGGAAACCCTAATCTAATTTGCATGCACTCTGGACTGCTCACGATTCCTTGATTTATGTTGTTTGTCACTCTGCTTGCTGGACTGAAGTGCTGGGTAACTGTTGGACTGAAGCTGCTATTTATAGTAAGTGTCTAGAAAGTGGTCGATCGAATGTCGGATGAGTTTGCATGTCGTAGTGCCCGTGGGATCCTGAAAAACCCAAAAAAACCCAAAAAACTGGTCAATGTTCCAGCACTGACTAAAAATAGTAAGTCCCTTAAAACTAACTCATTCCGTTTGCTTGTCACACCACTGCGAAGCTTTTGCAAAACCCATACAGAATATCCAGACATGCACTGAAAAACACTGCATGCAAACCCTAAAAATAGCCTCTGAAGGCTGAACTCTGAAAGTCCTCATCTTGATTTGCATGTTATACCATCGTGAAGGTCTTGAAAAATCCAAATCCATTCTCCAATTATGTATTGGAGAATCATTCATTTAAACCCTGAAAATAGCCTCTGAAGGCTGAAATGCTCAAAATAGCCAGTTGTCTGAATCCATTCAAATTTCTCGTGTAGGCACTCTGAAGCTGCCTGAATGTGCTGAAGTAGTTAGAATCCCGAAATCCTGAGGAAAAGATCTCAAACTAGGTACTTACTAAAAATAGTAAGTTGTCAGATTTCAATAAGATTTCAGTGGGATCCTGTCTTGAGCTTTCTGACTGTGCTGCTGCACTCATATTTTATCTTGATAACTCAACTTGACCTCAAACAAGCCTAAAGGATAGAAACCCTAATTTCGTAGACCTGGCAATCATTTCAATCTAGGTCAAAAGATGGGCACCCCGAAAGGACAAAGGATCGGAGACAGAGAAAACCAAATCCAAAAGACACGAATGGAGCAAAAATTAGGGGGTCCCCATCTTGGATGGGGTGATGTGTGAAAAGGTCACAACAAGTCCCACTCTTTTCATCTGTAATTTGGTTGATGTACCCTTCTTCAACCTAGATTTGTTGAGGTGGACCATGACATAGTCTCCTACTGCAAATTGCAAATCTTTTCGTGACATATCTACCTTATCTTTCAACTTTTGAGTAGCCTTGGTGACTGTATTCTTTACTTGCTCCTGAATCTCCTTCATGGTCTGAGTGAAGTCCTCTGCATGTCCACTCCTATTCTCCATAGCTCCTAGATCTCTGAGCTCACATATACCTCTTGGGTGCATCCCATACACAATTTCAAATGGAATCCTCCCTGTGGTCCGGTTCACACTGTCATTATATGCATACTCAGCTTGTGAGATAACCATGTCCCATGTCTGTCCATACTCTTTGGTTAGGCACCTTAGAAGGTTACCCAACACCTTGTTAACCACCTCTGTTTGACCATCGGTCTGAGGATGGTAAGCTGATCCAAAAGATAGGTTGGTACCTAATCTGCTCCATTTTGTCTTCCAAAAGTGACTCATGAACTTCACATCCCTATCTGAAACAATGCTCAAAGGCAATCCATGGATCCTTACAATTTCTTTGAAGAAAAGGTGAGCTATATAGCTAGCATCATGAGTGGTTTTGCAAGGGATAAAGTGACTCATCTTGCTGAATCTATCCACCACCAAATAGACACTGTCAAATCCTATCTTGGTCTTAGGGATTCCTACCATAAAGTCCATGCTAACACACTCCCATGGTCTGTTAGGAATAGGGAGAGGTTGATATAGACCAGCATTACTAGCTCCTCCCTTAGCTTTCATACATAGTACACATTGCTCCACATACCTCCTGACATCCCTTGACAACTTAGGCCAATAGTAGAACCTTTGCACTAGTTCCAATGTCTTGTTGATGCCAAAATGTCCACTAAGACTACCATTATGCTTCTCTTGGATGAGATTCTCTCTCATTGATCCTTTTGGAACACATAACTGATTCCCCTTGAATAACAATCCACTTTTCAATGTATACTCTGAGTATTGACTATGAAAATGATTCTCAAAGTCAGAACATACCTTGTAGGCCTCCAAAAAGTCTTCATCTTCCCCATAGAGATCCTTGAAACTCTCTATTCCAATGCTCTTGATTTGTATCTCTTGTACTATCAACAATCTTCTACTCAATGCATCTTCTACCTTGTTCAATTGTCCCTTCTTGTGCTTGATGGTGAAAGTAAAACCTTGGATGTACTCCATCCATTTCAAATGTCTATTGCTCAACTTCTCTTGGGTGTTGATATAACTAAGGGCCTGATTGTTAGTAAAGACCACAAACTCCTTGGGTAGAAGGTAATGCCTCCACTTCCTAAGTGACTGAACTAAAGCATAAAGTTCTAGGTCATATATAGAATACTTCTTCTTAGCTTCATTAAGCTTTTCACTGAAGAAAGCTATAGGCCCGCCTTCTTGACTTAGCACTCCTCCTACTACAACTCCACTAGCATCACATTCCACAGTAAACAACTTGTCAAAGCTAGGTAATAAGAGAATAGGTTGAGTTGCCACTTCTTGTTTCATTTTCTCAAAACCTTTCTCAGCTTCTTAAGTCCACTTAAACTTAGTCTGTAAACCACCTTTGATTGTATCTAGGATTGGTGCACATATGCCACTAAAGTTCCTTATGAATTTTCTATAAAATTGAGCCAATCCATGGAAGCTTCTTACCTCTGTCCCTATGGTTGGTGTAGGCCAATTTAGGATAGCTTCCACCTTGCTTGGATCCATCTTCAATGATCCCTGGGATACTACAAACCCCAAATACACAAACTCTTGTTTAAAGAACTCACACTTCTCTAGGTTGATGGCCAACTTCTCTTCTTGCAATATTCTGAGAACCAACTCCACATGGTTTAGGTGTTCTTCTGCTATCTTGCTAAAGATAAGTATATCATCAAGATATACCACCACAAATATCCCTGCAAATTCTTTGAGCACTTCATTCATGAGCCTCATGAATGTGCTATGGGCATTAGAGAGGCCAAATGGCATAAATCTCCACTCATACAACCCATCTATTGTCTTAAAGGGTGTCTTCGACTCATCTCCATCCTTGATTATGATCTGATGGTATCCGCTCTTGAGATCCAACTTGGTGAAGTATTGAGCTCCTCCAAGACAATCCACCAAGTATTCAATCCTAGGAATAGGGAACCTATACCTGATTGTGATTCTATTTATTGCTCTAGAATCAATGCATAATCTCCACTTGCCTCCTTTCTTAGTTGCTAAGACCACTGGTACTGCACATGGGTTAATGCTCTTCCTAATCAATCCTTGTTCCAATAACTCCTACACTTGTCTAGCTACCTCTAGATTTTGATCCGATGTAAGCTTATAATCTGCTTTGTTTGGCAATGAAGCTCCTGGTATGAAGTCAATCTGATGACTAATGGCTCTCTTTGGAGGTAAAGTTGTAGGTGCACCATCACTCACTATGTCTTTATACTTCTCAAGCAACTTCTAGATTGCTCTGGGTATGACTATTTTCTTAGCCTTGTCCTCCTCTTTGGGTTGCAACATGGCCACATATCCTTCACCCCCTTGATGTAGGTTATTAAGGAACTCTTTACCACTACTTAACAAGACACTAGGTGTCTTTCACTATCCTTCTTCCTCTTCTGATAGTGACTGTAACTTAAATTTCTTCCCATCCTTTTTAAAAGAAATGGTGTTCTATTTTCCATCATACATGGCACTTTTGTCATACTTCCATGGTCTGCCCAATATTAGATGGCATGCATCCATGGGTAACACATCACAAATCAATTTATCCTTGTACCCTCCAATGGACACCTCCACCGTTACTTGCTCATTGACAAGAACACTCTGCCCTTTGTTTAACCCTGTTACTTTGTAGGGGTTACTGTGGGGTACCTTCTCCAATTTCAACTTCCTTACTCTCTCTTCTGAGATGATGTTATCTGTTGAAACTGAATCCACAATAACCTTACATACTTTCCCAAGTATCTTTCATCTCACTCTAAATAAAGCTCTTCTTTGTTTTGGCTCTTCCTTGACCGGTTGTCTGATCAAAACTCTCATAAACATCAAATTCTCCCCCATTTCTGTTCAATGTGACTTACCTCTAGTGACTTAGTACTCATGGTGTCCTCTTGAGTATATGCCAATCACTTCTCAGTATTTGATGAAGATCCTTTCTCCGGGCACCTATAAGTTGGATGGCCTACTTGACCACAATGGTAACACTTCATATTAGCAAAGTATGAATTGCTCCTGCCTGTTCCTCTTCCTCTACTTGATCCTCCTTGAGATCCTCTACCTCTTCCATAACCTCCTCTAGAAGGTGTGTCACTTCCATGCTCAGTGCTTTTAGACTCTCCTTTCTTTCTTTGCTCAGTTCCTCTACCTTGGTAGCCACCTCTATGTCCTCTTTGATCTCTTCGATCTCTGCCTTTGCCTCTACTCTTAGAAGCCTGATCATGTTTCCTCTTGCTTCTTTCCTCAATCTTAAGAACTAATTGGTAACATTGGTGTACTGTCTTAGGACTTAGAAGAGTCATCTCCTCCTGAATGTTCCACTTCAAGCCGTTAAGATACCTAGCCACCTTGAGACTTTCATCTTCTAAGACATTAGACCTCATACAAAGTTTTTGAAACTCCCCAGTGTAAGTGTTCACATCTTGGTCTCTTTGCCTCAAGCTTTGTCTTTTCTGATGTAACTGAATCTCATAATCATCCGGTATGTATGCTTCTCTTACTTTTGCCACCATACCCTTCCAAGTTGAAATAGGCTTCTTGCCTTCCTTTTCCCTCTCTGTTTGAATGAATTTCCACCATTTCAAGGTAGATACTCTCAATATAGACTTTGCCACCTTCACCTTCTGTGCTTCAGTGACTCCATCACATTTAAAATGGTTCTCCATGCCTTCTATCCAATCCATGACTAGATCAGCTTCCAATTTGCCATTGAACAATGGTATGCCTTCAAGTGCTTTCCCACTCAAACCTTTCAATGCCTTCAAGAAAGGCTCCTCTTGTAGAACAGGGTCAGGTTCATGGGTCTTGTCTTCCTCTGCAACCTCTTCACTCTTTGGTACCCTGCCCTCCAATCTATCACTGACCTCATCGGCCTTGATTTGCACATTGCTCAATGCTTCCTCAAGTTGTGCTAATCTTTCTGTCAATCTCCTATTGTCTTCCTCCTGATCTTCAACCTTCTTTACCAACTCAATGTTTGTCACCATGGTTGTGGAACCATTGGATTCAAGGTCTGACATACAAGATTCTATCCCAAATCTTTAACTTGCGCTGATACCAATCTGATAGGGTAGGGTTGGATGGAACAATCATTGTTCCATGCCCTAGATCTTACTTAGAAGACCTTTGTGGTGACACACTCCACCACCTTAACCTATAGGACCTATTGCTTGTCTATATTCCCCTAGCTCACCTTGCCAATCCAGCTATCATGACAAATTCAGCCTACCAAGTCAATCTTTGTGCAATGCCTCTAACTCTTCCTTAGCCCTTAATCCACCCTAAAGGCTAACCTATACTCAACACTCAATTTGATCTTTGCAGGGGTGTGGGGATGCTTCCAATAGGTTCACACCATCACAACATGGTTCTAGGGATTCCACCTTACTTCCTTTGGCCATCACTTTCACCAAACCCTCATCTAGGGTTTTAGTCCACTAGTTCTAGGCTCTCCAATTAGGTCTTCTTCTTTGAGGAAAGAGGTTAACTCTCCTAAATTTTCCAAAGAACATGGAAGTTCTTTGGTTTCTTGGTCCTTATGTCTATCCCTCAAAGACTCCAGAGGTCTTAATCCTCAACTGACCGTACACAACCATAACCCTCCATTTGGCAAATTAGGCCTTTTTAAAGCCATCTCCTGAACACACAACAAATTGTCAGTTTGTTCTCCCTCCAAATGGACCGGTGAAGCCTCCTCCTTCATGCCAAGTCTTTGCAAGGCATCTATCTGCCTCTCCACATAGTGACTTGATAGGGAAAGGTCACCCCTACAAACCAAGTGCTTTGCACTTCCTATCTTTCCTAGCCAGGCATTATCAAGCTCGCCGAGGAGAAGACTTTCTCCATGATTCCTTAACTCCTTACCACTCCTAACCCTAACCTATTTATAGACCTGGAGCCTAGTCACATTTCCCAAGGGCATGTACACAAAGTACAGTGGGAATGTAACTAAACCTCCATTATTTACAGTCTGCTAGTCAGAATAGCAACTTAAAAGAAACCAACTAATTACAAAGCATGCCTAAAAATTGAACACACTCACTAAATACTACCACACAAATCTTTAGGCACAACCACACTTCATTCTACATCTGCTCACAGTGCCATGATCACTCCTAATCACACAAATTCAAAACAAAACACAAAATTTACACAACCTTCTCACTGTCCTCACTTGTATTCATGAATTTTTAATATTGCAAGAGCTTCCAACCTTCCTTTCAGGTCAAGGCACACCATATATAGGTTTTTAAATCAGTTAAGCTTGATCCTAACTACTCCATGGTCGCTTGTGTGATTTCCAAGAGGCCTTATTTGCAACATTTTAAAGAAACTAACACCTAGGAAGGTTTACAAAGGTCTTAAACCATCCTTGTAGCCAAACTTCAATCTAACAAATGGTCAACATGACCTTCACTAACACATTACATTTTCTCAAATGCCTCTAAGGCACAAACTCAAGAAATAGAAAGAGATTGCTACATTTAGACCTAGACAAATTGCCAAATCAAAAACCTTCTAGACAACTTTCCTAGATGAACTATGGGGTGCTCCTGCACCATTCTCCCCCTCTACACAAAAATTAAAGAATGTGGGGAGAGTTAGAGACACGTCAATGCTCTAATTCTTAAACTGAGCTTCATCCACCCATGTAGCCTCAGATTCATGTTTGTTCTTCCATTTGACAAGATGCTCCATTTACACACTATGCCTTGTAGATTTGTTTACTCTTGACTCCAAGATCCTCTCTGCTTGTAGCTTGTCTGGAGTAGGTAAGGCTATGTTGCTGACATCTTTGAAGATCTCCCTACTATTCTAATCCATTTCATTGACTGATCCCTTGTACCTAATTAGATATGCTACATTAAACACTAGTGAAATCCCCAAATCTGCAGGTAACTCCACCTTGTATGCATTCTTCCCATATTTGGCTAATACCTTGCATGGTCCCACTCTTTTCATCTGTAATTTGGTTAATGTACCCTTCTTCAACCTATATTTTTTGAGGTGGACCATGACATAGTCTCCTACTGCAAATTTCAAATCTTTTCTTGACATATCTATGTTATCTTTCATCTTTTGAGTTACCTCGGTGACTGTCTTCTTTACTTGCTCTTGAATCTCCTTCATGGTTTGAGTGATGTCCTCTGCATGTCCACTCCTATTCTCCATAGCTCCTAGATACCTAAGCTCATATATACCTCTTGGGTGCATCCCATACAAAATTTCAAAAGGACTCTTCCCTATCGTCGGGTTCACACTATCATTATATGCATACTCAGCCTGTGAGATAACCATGTCCCATGTCTGTCCATACTCTTCGGTTAGGCACCTTAGAAGGTTACCCAACACCCTGTTCACCACCTCTGTTTGACCATCAGTATGAGGATGGTAAGTTGATCCAAAAGATAGGTTGGTACCTAATCTGCTCCATAGAGTCTTCCAAAAGTGACTCATGAACTTCACATCCCTATCTGAAACAATGCTCAAAGGCAATCCATGGATCCTTACAATTTCTTTGAAGAAAAGGTGAGCTATATAGCTAGCATCATGAGTGGTTTTGCAAGGGATAAAGTGACTCATCTTGCCGAATCTATCCACCACCACATAGACACTGTCAAATACTGTCTTAGTCTTAGGGAGTCCTACCACAAATTCCATGCTAACAAACTTCCATGGTCTGTTAGGAATAGGTAGGGGTTGATATAGACCAACATTACTAGCTCCTCCCTTAGCTTTCATAGATACTACACATTGCTCCACATACCTCCTGACATCCCTTGACAACTTATTCCAATAGTAGAACCTTTGCACTAGTTCCAATGTCTTGTTGATGCCAAAATGTCCACTAAGACTACCATTATGCTTCTCCTAGATGAGATTCTCTCTCATTGATCCTTTTGGAACACAACTGATTTCCCTAGAATAACAGTCCACTTTGCAATGTATACTCTAAGTATTGACTATGAAAATGATTCTCAAAGTTAGAACATACCTTGTAGGCCTCCAAAAAGTATTCATCTTCCCCATAGAGATCCTTGAAACTCTCTATTCCAATGCTCTTGATCTATATCTCTTGTACTGTCAGCAATCTTCTACTCAGTGCATCTGCTACCTTGTTCAATTGTCCCTTCTTGTGCTTGATGGTGAAAGTAAAACCTTGGATGTACTCCATCCATTTCAAATGTCTATTGCTCAACATCTATTGGGTGTTGATATAACTAAGGGCCTGATTGTTAGTAAAGACCACAAACTCCTTGGGTAGAAGGTAATGCCTCCACTTCCTAAGTGACTGAACTAAAGCATAAAGTTCTAGGTCATATATAGAATACTTCTTCTTAGCTTCATTAAGCTTTTCATTGAAGAAAGCTATAGGCCCGCCTTCTTGACTTAGCACTCCTCCTACTACAACTCCACTAGCATCACATTCCACAGTAAACAACTTGTCAAAGCTAGGTAATAAGAGAATAGGTTGAATTGCCACTTCTTGTTTCATTTTCTCAAAACCTTTCTCAGCTTCTTGTGTCCACTTAAACTTAGTCTTTAAACCACCTTTGATTGTATCTAGGACTGGTGCACATATGCCACTAAAGTTCCTTATGAATTTTCTTAACATGTAGCCAATCCATGGAAGCTTCTTACCTCTGTCCCTATGGTTGGTGTAGGCCAATTTAGGATAGCTTCCACCTTTCTTGGATCCATCTTCAATGATCCCTGGGATACTACAAACCCCAAATACACAAGCTCTTGTTTAAAGAACTCACACTTCTCTAGGTTGATGGCCAACTTCTCTTCTTGCAATATTCTAAGAACCAACTCCACATGCTTTAGGTTTTCTTCTGCTGTCTTGCTAAAGATAAGTATATCATCAAGATATACCACCACAAATATCCCTGCAAATTCTTTGAGCACTTCATTCATGAGCCTCATGAATGTGCTAGGGGCCTTAGAGAGGCCAAATGGCATAAATCTCCACTCATACAACCCATCTGTTGTCTTAAAGGATGCCTTCCACTCATCTCCATCCTTGCTTATGATCTGATGGTATCTGCTCTTGAGATCCAACTTGGTGAAGTACTGAGCTCCTCCAAGACAATCCATCAAGTCTTCAATCCTAGTATTAGGGAACCTATACCTGATTGTGATTCTATTTATTGCTCTAGAATCAGTGCATAATCTCCACTTGCCTCCTTTCTTAGTTGCTAAGACCACTGGTATGGCACATGGGCTGATGCTCTTCCTAATCAATCCTTGATCCAATAACTCCTGCACTTGTCTAGCTACCTCTAGATTCTGATCCGGTGTAAGTTTATAAGCTGTTGTTTGGCAATGAAGCTCCTGGTATGAAGTCAATCTGATGACTAATGGCTCTCTTTGGAGGTAAAGTTGCAGGTGCACTATCACTCACTATGTCTTTATACTTCTCAAGCAACTTCTGTACTGCTCCGAGTATGACTATTTTCTCAGCCTTGTCCTCTTCCTTGGGTTGCAACATGACCACATATCCTTCACCCCCTTGATGTAGGTTATTAAGGAACTCTTTACAACTACTTAACAAGACACTTGGTGTCTTTGACTGTCCTTCTTCCTCTTCTGACAGTGACTGTAATTTAAATGTCTTCCCATCCTTTTTAAAAGAAATGGTGTTCTCTTTTCCAACATACATGGCACTTCTATCATACTGCCATGTTCTGCCCAATATTAGATGGAATGCATCCATGGGTAACACATCACAAATCAATTTATCCTTGTACCCTCAAATGGAAAACTCCACCGTTACTTGCTCATTGACAAGAACACTCTGCCCTTTGTTTAACCATGTTACTTTGTAGGGGTTAGCATGGGGTACCTTCTCCAATTTACACTTCCTTACTGCCTCTTCTGAGATGATGTTATCTATTGAACCTGAATCCACAATAACCTTACATACTTTCCCAAGTATTTTGCATCTCACTCTAAATAAAGCTCTTCTTTGTTTTGGCTCTTCCTTGACCGGTTGTCTGATCAAAATTCTCCTAAACATCAGATTCTCCCCCATTTTTGATTCAATGTGACTGACCTCTGGTGACTTAGTACTCATGGTGTCTTGTTGAGCATATGCCACTCTCTTCTCAGTATTTGATGAAGATTCTTTCTCCGGGCACCTATGAGCTGGATGGCCTACTTGACCACAATGGTAACACTTCATATTAGCAAAGTATGAATTGCTCCTGCCTGCTCCTCTTCCTCTACTTGATCCTCCTTGAGATCCTCTACCTCTTCCATAACCTCCTCTAGAAGGTGTTTCACTTCCATGCTCAGTGATTTTAGACTCTCCTTGCTTTCTTTGCTCAGTTCCTCTACCCTGGTAGCCACCTCTATGTCCTCTTTGATCTCTTCGATCTCTGCCTTTGCCTCTACTCTTAGAATCCTGATCATGTTTCCTCTTGCTTCTTTCCGCAATCTTAAGAGCTAATTGGTAACATTGGTGTACTGTCTTAGGACTTAGAAGAGTCATCTCCTCTTGAATGTTCCACTTCAAGCCATTAAGATACCTAGCCACCTTGACACTTTCATCTTCTAAGACATTAGACCTCATACAAAGTTTCTGAAACTCCTCAGTGTAAGTGTTCACATCTTGGTCTCTTTGCCTCAAGCTTTGTCTTTTCTTATGTAACTGAATCTCATAATCATCCGGTATGTATGCTTCTCTTACTTTTGCCACCATACCCTTCCAAGTTGGAATAGGCTTCTTGCCTTCCTTTTCCCTCTCTGTTTGAATGAATTTCCATCATGTCAAGGCAGATCCTCTCAATCTAGACTTGGCCACCTTCACCTTTTGTGCTTCAGTGACTCCATCACATTCAAAATAGTTCTACATGCCTTCTATCCAATCCATGACTAGATCAGCTTCCAATTTGCCACTGAACAATTGTATGCCTTCAAGTGCTTTCCCACTCAAACCTTTCAATGCCTTCAAGAAAGGATCCTCTTGCAGAACAGGGTCAAGTTCAGGGGTCTTGTCTTCCTCTGCAAACTCTTCACTCTTTGGTACCCTGCCCTCCAATCTATCACTGACCTCATCGGCCTTGATTTGTACATTCCTCAATGCTTCCTCAAGTTGTGCTAATCTTTCTCTCAATCTCCTATTGTCTTCCTCCTGATCTTCAACCTTCTTTGCCAACTCAATGTTTGTCACCGTGGTTGTGGAACCACTGGATTCAAGGTCTGACATACAAGATTCTATCCCAAATCTTTAACTTGCTCTGATACCAATCTGATAGGGTAGGGTTGGATGGAGCAATGATTGTTCCATGCCCTGGATCTTACTTGGAAGACCTTTATGGTGACACACTCCACCACCTTAACCTATAGGAGCTATTTCTTTTCTAGGTTCCCCTAGCTCACCTTGCCAACCCAGCTATCATGACAAATTCATCCTACCAACTCAATCTTTGTGCAATGCCTCTAACTCTTCCTTAACCCTTAATCCACCCTAAAGGCTAACCTATACTCAACACTCAATTTGATCTTTGTAGGGGTGCGGGGAAGCTTCCAATAGGTTCACACCATCACAACATGTTTCTAGGGAGTCCACCTTACTTCCTTTGGCCATCGCTTTCACCAAATCTTCATCTAGGGTTTTATTCCACTAGTTCTAGGCTCTCCAATTAGGTCTTCTTCTCCGAGGAAAGAGGTAACTCTCCTAAATTTTCCAAAGAACACAAAAGCTCTCCTTTGGTTTCTTTTTCCTTATGTCTATCCCTCAAAGACTACAGAGGCCTTAATCCTTAACTAACCGTACACAACCATAACCCTCCATTTAGCAAATTAGGCCTTTTGTAAGCCATCTCCTAACCACACAACAAACTGTCAGTTTGTTCTCCCTCCAAATGGATTGATGAAGCCTCCTCCTTCATGCCAAGTCTTTGTAAGGCATCTATCTGCCTCTCCACACCGTGACTTGACAAGGAAAGGTCACCCCTACAAACCAAGTGCTTTGCACTTCCTGTCTTTCCTAGCTGGGCACTGTCAAGCTTGCCTAGGAGAAGACTTTCTCCATGATTCCTTGACTCCTAACCACTCCTAACCCTAACCTATTTACAAACATGGAGCCTAGTCACATTTCCCAAGGGCTTGTACACAAAGTATAGTGGGAATATAACTAAACCTCCATTATTTATAGTCTTCCAGTTAGAAAAACAACTTAAAAGAAACAAACTAACTACAAAGCACGCCTGAAAATTGAACACACTCACTAAATACTACCACTCAAAGCTTTAAGCACAACTACACTTCATTCTATATCTACTCAAAGTGCCATGATCGCTCCTGATCACACAAATTCAAAACAAGACATGGAATTTACACAACCTTCTCACTGTCCTCACTTGTATTCATGAGTTTTCAATATTGCAAAAGCTTCCAACCTTCCTTTCAGGTCGAGTCACACCATATATAGGTTTCTAAATCAGTTAAGCTCGATCCTAACTACTCCATGGCCACTTGTGTGATTTCCAATAGGCCTTATTTGCAACATTTTAAAGAAACTAACACCTAGGAAGGTTTACAAAGGTCTTAAACCATCCTTGTAGCCAAACATCAATCTAACAAATGGTCAACATGACCTTCACTAACACATTACATGTTCTCAAATGCCTCTAAGGCACAAAGTCAAGAAATAGAAAGAGATTGCTACATTTGGACCAAAGGAGAACTTCTGTGTTGTTTGGAAAATTTAGGATAGTTAACCTCTTTCCTCAGAGAAGAAGACCTAATTGGAGAGCCTAGAACAGTGATTGTTCCATCCAACCCTACCCTATCAGGGTATTTTATATTCCATTAGGTTCAAGCATAATCCCATTTGCATTGAACATTGTTGAGAAAACATAACTTAGATATATTCATCTGAAACACATAGAGGGTTAATATATAAAATTCTCTCAAATTTAGCCTCTATACTCTTTCAAATACCTTGAAGATACTAGGATAGAGATAACTTAAACATGAAAGAAAAAGAACATCAAAGTAAAAGGGTTTTTAGATTTTAAGATTTGAGACCAAACTTAAAATAGAAGATGCACAAGGATTGACCAGTGCCAAGAAAAGGGCTACAAATTCATATAACTAGCATTTTATCAAATGGCCATTCTTAGAAATCCACCTAGAAACACAATAATCCCATTACATTCGTTAGAGAAATTACACTTCTCTTTGAACATAAGGCAATAACAAATTCAACAAGTGTGCATGAAAAAACCCAAATAATCTTTGATTGTTAAATTTAAAAAAGTATCACATCTTAGCCATGGAGATAGTCAAAAGATAGAATATATTCATGAAAAACAATTCAAAACATAGAAACATCTTAGACTAATGGCTAACAGTTATAAAATTCACCTTAACTCAACACTTTATAGTTTTTACAAAACCTCTATCTGCCTTGCAGAACTTCAGAAATTGGAACCCTTACAAATGAGAAAGAAAGAAAAGATATAGAAAAGGAAGCAACCCTAAAATCCATCTATAGTTGACATCTGAGAACATTTCTCCCCTTTGATCTGTATACATATTTCTTCACTTGCAATTAAAAATTACTCATGCCCTTTGAGAAAACTTCATTCCTTTACCAAGTTGTAAAAAACTCATTTACCTGTTTTCTACTTTAACTATGAAAACCTTTCACGCAGCAACTGAAAATAACTTTTACTGTGAAAACTTCAACTGTCCTTTATTTTTCCTTGTAGATGAAAATATCTTGTCTTTACCCATGAAAACTTTTTTAATTTTCTTTTGTTTATCTCCAGCTAAAAACAATTATATTTTAAAGTGAATTCTTTGTTCACTTATCAGGCAATAAAATCCCCACATACCCATGCATCCTTTGTTTTCTTGCCTAGCAAAGTAAAATGTTTATTTCACTTTCACATTATGAAGATTTTCATTTTTAATTGGGTTGTATGAAAATATTTACTCATGAAAGCAATATTCTACACTTCACATTTTATTTATTTTCACCAGCAACAAGGCTTTAAATATTATTTTATTTAGGTTTAAAAATACTTACCTATGCCTCTTTTACTTTACTTATATCTAAATTTTTCCCTCCATAACGTGAATGCCTTTACTTTTGTTTCAAGTTATGAAAATACTTTACCCGTGCTTTCACATTTACACATTTAAAATGTTTGCTTTTAAATGTGACATCCTTTAATTCTTCCATCGGGCAATTTGAACCTTTTATACTTTTAATCACCGTCCAAACCTTTAACACAGCCTTTAAGATTTATGTTCGGGCCCACCTTCCACGTGGCAATAGCCCACTAACCCCACAACCTTCATGTGACATCACCAATATCCCTTGTAGGGTTGGCGGGTAACGGTGAAGCTTGGTCCACATCTCTCCTTCCTCTGACCGTTGATTCAAGCTTTCCCTAGTTTCACCTTGTTGGTTCTATGAATCCCTTCTTTCATGGTGATAAGTTGCAAAATAATGGGTTTGCCTTGTATATGCTTCACAGGTCATTCATTGTTTGACTAAGCATTCAAGCTCTTCCAATCGCTCCCCAAATTGCCAGTTTCTACATTTTTTTTGATAGCAAAGAGGTTTGAACCTAGGTGGTGCCCACTACCCAAAGATTGCACATGGAAAAGATGGCCGATCAGAATCGTCATCACTAGAAGTGACCTGAGCTTGCTGTAATATCATTGTATCCTTTGGTTGCACAACCAGTAGCTTTGCCTCTATTGGAAAGTTGAAATTTTCAAATGATATCATGTTGCCATCATACATTGGTATTTCAAAACGACCTCCTTCTACTTTTTCAATGGCGTCCCCAATTTGCTCCCTAATAACATTCTTTAATATTTTTTTATACATTTTCACTGCAGGCTCAAACAGTCCTTGTGCAAGGTAAGCATACGCCAAATTTGCCCCAATACCAAGCATCAAAATAGAAATGTTTCCTACAGTCGCTTCATATGCTTGTGTGAATGTTTCCTTTGCAAAATCAAACCTAACTTCCCTTGGCCAACACGATGGGTATCCACTTGTAGCTAAAACATTTCATGCCTAAACACAAACACTCCTCAAAATAGTTTGCCAAGCTTCTTAAAATGTGATATTGTGTTTTTTGGATCTTCCCTCTTTTTGCGACAAACTACTAAATGTTTCCACTTTCCAATAAGAATTATTTACACCTGATTCACTTTGTATGTCTTTAATTGTTTCCCTTGCTCGCTGCCACTCATCTATTTTTCAGCTCCACGTTGCTCTGCATACATAAAGCCTTTGGTGAGTTTTTATTCACTTTTAAAAAACATCCCCCATCAAATTCCAAGCTCGGTCGGAATTCACTCCATTCAACAACCATGGTTGCAAGAATATGTGCATCCACATAAACAAGATTAGCCTACATAAAAAAATTGCCCTTTTAAGTATCAAGTTGTTCAAGCAACCCAACATGAGTAAATGGTGTTGTGACTTTATCCAATGGCAAAGTCAAGTGAAACACCACCACCTTCTATTTGTTGTCTTTTCTGCCCTCTAACCATGTTTACAATCATTGCATCTCTAAGAAAACATTTCTTTTGAAGCCTCATGTCAAGTATTTTACAATATGTCTATGCTTCCACATTTGCATGCATGAGGTCGAACAAAATTTTCCCATAAAGCCTTTACTCTTTTTGGTTTAGGCTGCCCTCTAGAAACCATATTTGTATAACTATTTTTCTCATGTTCCCTTTCGACCATTGCATAGTAATTAGCTTTCCCCTATTCAATATCACTATCCATTTGATGGCACAACTGTCATGAGTGTAAACATAAGATTGTCATGTGACTAACATGTTACCTTCTAGAAGGTTGTCTTATTAAGTTTCAACTATGCTCACCTTTTAAACCTTATACTTGAATAAAAGATGGACCTTACTTTGCATTCAAACCTTTGAAGGAAATCATGATTGTGCACCCCTACATATGCTTCCCTATTCAACGAAATTTACTTGAAGTGGCTGCAACATTGCAACACTTACAATTTCACAACTATGTAAAGCATGTCGGATCCCTATGTGGGCCCGATTGAAAAAAAAAAAATCATTTTGAAACAAATTTATTCTTCAATTGACCTGAGGCTACCTCTCAATGTACCTGACATGAAACATTTGAAGTGGGCAACCATTAGAATCCATTTTTCGGTATCTTGCACAATAGTCAAAGTAGGTCAAGTGGCCTATGCAATCACCCTAGAAAACTAGTCAAACAGTCTCCTAAAGTCATGAAAATGAACAATCATGTAGACATTTGACCCAAAACCTCAGTGCAAAAAATGGCTTGATAGAACAAATCTCGAGGTGCAAGATATTCAATGCCAAAGTGGCTCACTCAGAATTTTCTGCAACTACACCTATCAAAAAACAATTAGGGCTCACGAAGTCACCATCCCAAAAAAATACCAAAACTTCACTTGGGAAGCTACCACTAGAAACATTAGATCATTTAGGTCTATTGAGTATGTGTGCAAGAGGTATTTCCTTCAATTTACATTATTCACAAGATATTAAGGGTCAAACTGAACCTCCTTGAAACATTCTGCAAATGCAGGTGAAAATAGAACAAACTACATTTGATTTTGACCTGGTTAAAATATCAAATCTGATCCTAAGATTCTAAAACCAGACCAGGAAGCATATAAATATGAGGGGAATGTAGAGATCCAATCTGTTTGTCTTAACAATCATCCAGCTGTGAAATATCCACTCAAACAAGAGGCCACTTCACAGGCCTAAGAGTATGCAAACAACAAAAAAATCCCAGAACCCTCCAGCTTTGTGTTTCAAAACCTTGTCAAAACTCATCATGGGAAGCTGAAATCATACATACATGTTCACATATGTCAAATGAATACACTCACCAAGGGTTTTGACATGAAAGTCAACTGGCTCTGAATTATGACCCTCCAAAGTAGGTCACTGGGGCAGTTTTTTCAGGTGCATTTCTGAGTGTGCAAAGCAAATTTTTCATCATGGGCACTTAAAATTTTGCAAAATTTTACAGTCCCAACATGGGAATGTATCTCAGTGGATTTCATCACACGGCTTCCAAAGGTGCAAGGGAAGGACCATTTGTTTCTATTTTAGCAGGGTATACAATGATACAAGTGGTAGATTTTTCTTTAGAGAGGTGTTTAAACTTCATGGGGCACCTAAGAACATCATCAGTGATAGAGACATCAAGTTTATGAGCTTTTTTTTGGCAGGATTTGTTCAAACTGTGTGGTATCGAATTGACTCCTAGCACTAGTTACCACCCCCAAACTGATGGCTAGACTGATATAGTTAACAAATGGGTGGAAGGATACCTATGTAATTATGTTTCAGGGTAGAAAAAGAGTGGGTTAAGTGGTTGCATTTGGGGGAGTTCTGATACAACTCCACTTTTTCAAGTCTATCAGGATGTCTCCTTTCATGGCTTTGTATGGCTATGAAGCTCCTAGCTTTATTGATCTACTTTTGGGAGATTGTAAAGTGCCTAGAGCCAAATATTTTTTGTAGGAGAGTTAGAATATCATGATATCACTAAGGGATAATATACATCATGCACAAAATCAACATAATTTATACATTGATTAGCATCATATTGAGTGGGAATTTGAGAAAGTAGACATGGTCTATGTGAGATTTTAGCTTACAGGCAGTCCACTCTCAAGAAGAGTGGGTTAGAGAAGCTCAAGCCTCGCTTCTATGGACCATTCAAACTCACAAAGAGAGCTAGGGAGGTGGCTTATGAGCTTGAGATACCTAAATGTAGCAAGGTACATAATGTTTTGCATGTGTCACACCTCAAGAAGGCACTTGGGCACAATGTGACTCCTTCAACAAAGTTGTCTCCATTGGATAAGGAAGGAAAATTGATATTGATACTAGAGTAGTGATTGATTTCAGAGAGTGTACTGTTAAGAGGAGGGTTATCAAAGAGTATTTAGTAAAGTGGAAGAACTTACTAGTAGAGGATGCTATATGGGAGAGCGAGTGGATTTTACAACATCCCGAGTTGTGATTGCTTGAGAACAAGCAATCTTGGAAAGGGAGGACTATAATGTCCCCTTCTTGCATCTAGCTTAGTATGAGTTTTTCCAATATCCTATTCCTAAGTTCCTATAGGCTATGTGGATATGGTTAGGGGATCCAATCTCTTGATTTATGTCTTGTGGAGGTTTTATGAGTTTCTAATAGACTTGTTGTTTTTGGTAGTGGCTATTTTTAGTAAGTTCTAGTTGGGCTCCGATATGGTTGGATTGGGAGATGGACTCACTTACTACTTTTAGCAAATTTCTATTTTTTAGTAAGTTATATTTTAGCAAATTTCTATTTTTAGTAAGTTATATTTTTAGCACCTGGTCTAGCCTTGATTCCTCTTTCAATCAGTATAGTGCTTTCCACTAGTGGCCTTGGTGAGTTCTAATGGTGAACAGATTAATATTTGATTATTATCACTTAAGTTTTATTTTATAAATTTATTTTATAACTTAAGTGAGGGTGTCGTGTTCATGTAATTTTCCCCTATTTCAATTCCTAGAAAAGTGGTCATTCAAGTTGCTTTTAAAAAAGCAAGTCTAAGCCCCATAAGCGGATGCCATAGTTGAGGAGGATTAATTTAAATAAAAAATTGTATTGTGAGCTCAAAAAGGGGGTCAACCCTCTTGTGGATATTTTCATGGCATTTCAAAAAATTGAAATGAGAGGTGGAAAACAATCAAATTCAGATGTGAGTTGCCCTAACTTTTCCCTCACTTTATAAATATGAGTTTGAGCTCTCATTTAGATATAAATGTTTTTGACAACTTAAGGAGATGATGTATGAATGATCTCAGGGAGTTCTTATTTTTTGGTTGAGGATGAAAACCATCTTTTTGGTTGTTGGTTTCAGTTGTGAAATATCCACCCTAGCTTGTTGGTGTTCTTGGTTTGACAGTGATAGAAATTTTGGCTTGGTTTGGTGATTTGGGTTCAAATAAGACAAGGATTTATGAAGGTTTTTGATATGGGTATTTAATTTTTGGTGTGATGTGAGCTTTCTTGGAGTGTTGTTCAAGTTTTATAGTGATTAGATATTTTCCTACTGTGCTGGTATATTGATTTCTCAAGTTCTAGAAATGCCTTTTCTATGTAGCTGGGGAATAATGATTTTGCTCATATCTTCATTAAAATGGAAAGAGATCATTTTAGGTATTCTACCATAGTCTTCCCTAGCTTGGATTTCCCCATTGCAGGTGTTTTTAAGAATTTTAATGTTGATTATGAATTTATAGAGTAGATTGCCCCTTGACCTAGCCATACAGTTAGAGTAAGAAGTTATTTTTGGAGTTGGGTTGAATTTTTGAAGGTTTTTATGAAAGTACATGTGTAAGTTGAAGAAGAATATTTAAATTTGGAGTTTATTATATATTAGTAATAAATCTTTAGGTCTAGGCTATTTAATATTACAAGGAGTTGATGGGAAGGGCCTCATAAGCACCATGGCTATAGTTGGGAAACTTTGAGGGAGTGTTGATTAAATTTGCAGACCCTATACATGTCTTTCATCACTCAAATGATCATGCATAACAAGACTATTTTGGTCCCTATTACAAATCATTGTGAGCTATTTACATCCTATGTAATACTTGTTATGGTAGATAACCTCTAAGGTGTCTCTAGCCTTGTTCTTGGTTTCTACAGTTTGTAACACCAGTTGAAGAATAAATTACTAATATTTATTGTAGCAGTTGGAAGCCTATTTTTCCTAATTTCTTTAGTGTGGTTTTTATACAATTTTCATATGTCCTTGTATGATATTTTTGGAAATTAATTTGAAAAACAAAAAAAACAAAAAAAAATCAAGGTAACCATTACACTGGGAGTTCCCATGCATTTAATATCTTTTGTGGCCCTTTCTTGATAAGATTATTTATTGCTTTAACCTAAGGCCTTGGCTTGTGTGCAAAATTTTAAACCTCTAAACTACCAATATTTTGTAACCATTTGATAAAGAAATTAATAGGATCAAATTGCATTTATCATCTATAATTTCCATTTATAAATCCTATAGATTTGTATCCAAGTACCTTATACCTTAACTCTTTTCCATTGTGATGTTGCAGGTGAGTGACATTGAATTTTAGAATGTCCTACCTTTTCTTTTGCCAAATAATGTGTTAATTATATCAACCTATCTTGTGAAACCCAACCAAAGAAACTCTACCTAATACACAATTTAAGAGTTTGAAGATTGGTTAGCTAAAACTATGGATCCTCAATATTAGATTGTTCTCACCAAAGAATTAGCCACCCCTACATCATCCCTTTAATTTTTTCATATTTACTTCAAAATGTCTTACAAGTGGTTCCCTAGTTTTTAATGCAGTAGTTGGAACTAGAAATTGATCTACAAATGCATAGTAAGAGTGTTGGACCAGGCTTCTAGGAACATCTACAAACCAAAGCATCACCTTCACAGAAGGGAGAAGCAAAACACAAAGATGATATTCCACTACAAGTGAAAAGGAATGAATTGAAATGATAAAATAATGTACAAATAATTTCTTATAAAGGCACAAGAAGGTCGGTACAAGAAAGATAACCAACATAGTATAGTTATAATTATTAAATAAATAACCACAAATTATTAAATGCCTATGTTAACTTAATAAAGCGTGAACGGTAAAAGACCATTCCCTCTAACACCCCCCCTTAATTCTAACTTAGGGAAACTAAAAATGAAAAGTAAAATGCAAGATGGGTCCTGAAAACAAGGCCACGTTAGGTACCCATGCACAATTACAATGCAAAAAATAAATCTCACAACCGGAGAAAAGGAGAAAAACCTTGTGGGAGAAAACTCCTCTCTAAAAGAGAGAAAAGAAAAGAAAAGGAAAAGGAAGGAAGGATAACTCATCAAGACCCCCCAAGGACAACTTCCTTCACCCCAAGCATCGATCTCAGCAAAAGATAGTGAGGAGATGCCAAAGGTTTAGAGAAGATGTCTGCAACCTATTGCTCTGTAGGCAAATACTCTAAACTCAGAACACCCTCTTGAATGAGCTACTAAATGAAGCCCATGTGCATCTCAATATGCTTAGTATGATGATGTTCCAATGCATTCTGAGAAATATGTTAACACTTTAAATATCACACCAAAGAGTAGAAGGACAATCAGTAGGAAAGCCAAACCCATCCATCAACTATCAAAGCCATCGAACCTCTTGACTAGCCAAAATAACACCTTGATACTCATCCTCAGTTGATGATAATGCAATAGAAGTTTTCTTCTTGCAAGACCATGCAATCGAACCAAAACCAAGACAACAGACAAAGCCAAAAGTATACTTTTGATCATCAATATCCCCAGCCCAATCAGAGTTAGTGAAGCCCACAATCTAAGTAACACCTGATGTGTAATGAATGCCAAATTTTTTAGTGCCCTAAATGTATCGCAGGATATGTTTGGCTAACTTCTAATGACTCTCATGAGGATCTTGAGATAAATGGGAGACAAGACCAACTCTAAAGGAAATATCAGGATGACTATGTGTCAAGTACAAAATACTTCCAACCAACTATCGATACAATATAGCATCCACTAATGTAGTACTGCAAATGGAAGACAACACAACACCTAACAGAAAAGGAGTAGAGGTTGGCTTTCAATCAACCATCCCAAATCTTTGAATCAAATCAAGAGCATACTTCTGTTGGAAAATAGAAATACCTATAGAAGATTGATGAATCTGAAGACCAAGGAAGAAATGCAAAGGACCAAGGTCAATCATATCAAAATTCTCCATCAAAGCTTGTTGAGTATCCTCAATCATGGTAGGAGAACTCCCAATGAGAATCAAGTCATCCACATAGAGAACAAGAATGAGAAGATCCCCTCCATGCCTTTGAATGTAAATTGTAGGGTCAGAGTGACATCTAGTGAATCCAAAAGAAAGTAGAAAACTATCCATCTTCTCGTACTAAGATCAAGGGGCTTGTTTGAGACCATACAATGAATGTCAAATCCTACAAACAAGTGAAGGATCTTGCACAAAGCTTGGTGGCTGCTCCATATAGATCTCCTCCTAAAGATCACCATGCAAGAAAGCACTCTTCACATCCATCCGATACAATGATCAACCCTAAGATGCAACAATAGAAAGTACAAGATGAATGAAATCCATCTTGGAAACATGAGTAAAGGTCTCTAAATAGTTAATGCCCTCAACCTGAGAAAAACCCTTAGCCATAATATGAGCCTTGTACTTGTCAATAGAACCATTAGGTGCAAACTTGGTATGATACACCCACTTGCGCTAAACCAGATTTCTTCCCTTAGGAAGAGGAACAAGATCCCAAGCATGATTCATCATCAAAGAAGAATATTCCTTAACCATAACACTATCCCACTCTGGAACACCTGGAGCATATGAAAAAATTTGAGGATTAGTAGAAACTGCATGACTCAAAAGATTGATACTTGAAGTCTAAGAATGAGTGCATTGAGAAGTTGTGGGATCACCTACATGAAAACCAACCTCCTTAAGAAGAGTGTGAGCCCAAAGAGGTTGTGTGGGTGCAGGCTCAAGAGAATATGGAGTTATTTCAACAACAATATCAATACCATCATCAAGAAAATCATCATCATCAACAACAAGAAAAAAAACATCCTCTAAAGAATAATTAGGAAGAAGGGAGGTAGAGGCCTATGGTGGAGAATCCTTTGAAATTAAGGACTCATCAAAATGAACATCATGATGAAAATGTACCTCTTGAGTGAAGGGATCAAACAAATGATAACCCTTCACATCCTCATAGTATCCAATGAAGATGAACCTCTAACTCTTCTTCTCCATTGCTTTCTGCCTACTTGCTAGAATGAGTGTCAATGCATCACTACCAAATACTCTAAAGTAGGAGACCTTGGGCTTGACATGAGACCAAGGCTCCTTGGGAGTCATATTTTGCACTACCTTGTGAGGCATACAATTCTTAATGTAGTTGGCATAATTGACAACCTCTACCCTAAAGGCTAGAGCCATGGACCTAGACTAAATCATACAATTGGCCATCTCCCATAAGGTTGAGTTATTTTGGTCATCGACACCATTCTATTGAGGAGTAAATGGCACTGTGTGCTGATGAAGAAAACCTCGAGCACTACAAAAATCCTGAAATGCTCGATTGACATACTCCCCCCCATTATCTGTGCAAATATTCTAAAGGGAATGACTTGATTGCTTCTCCCCAAATGCAAGGAAGGTCATGAAGAAACAAAGAACCTCATACTTGTACTTCAAAAATTACACCCAAGTGTAGGGAGAGAATTCATCAATGAAGGTGAGCACATACTTGGCCCTTGAAAATGAAGGAGTGGGAAATGACATAAGATCACTATGCACCAACTCAAGGGGTGTCAAAGCATGTGTAGCCATACCTTTTGGAAATGGATCTCGATGATGTTTCCCAAGTACACAAACTGGGAAAACCCCATCAAAACAAGAGATCTAAGGAAAACCAATCACCAAGTTATGTGTGCTCGTCTATTGGACATATCTTTAATTTAGGTGCCCAAACCACTTGTAGAAAAGCTTACTCACTGAATCTACATGAGCTATAAAGGATGATCCTGATGAAGGCTCAAATCCATCAAACTTATACAAACGTGATCTATGATCAACTAAACAATTAGCAACAACCTTCCCAAGATTCTCTAACTCTCGAATAGTCACATCAATAGGAGAGAACTCAACAAGCCTTCCATAACCATGTGGATAAATTTGATAAATGGAGAGTAGATAACGTGAAATGTTAGGAACAAGAAGAAAATCATTAATGCAACCATCCTGCATCTGAATTGAGCATGTCCCTAGAACTGGAATCTGTAAAGAGTACCCAACTATAATGTGAGTAGTATGGCTATCAGAGAGAGAATCAAGAAGATCTGCATCATGAGTCATGTGATGTGAAGCACCAGAATCAAGAATCCAACTATCATGGTAGAGGAAAAACCTCTTGTTGCAAGGGCTTGACCTTTTCCTAAGGAAAAAGAATTAGGCGTGAAAATTTTGTGCTTCTTCATAGCTCCCTCTAATGTTGTGTTTCTCACAAAACAATTTGCATCATTATACCCTAACTTTCCACAAAAGGAACAATTATCCTTCTTCTTTTTAGACTTGGAAGATGATTATCCTGAGTTAGAAGAAGGAGGACCTGTAGTTTTATGATCGTTATTCTCCTTAGGCTTGGAGGGATGCTCACCACCTGGAGGAGAATCTATCTTAGGCTTCTTCTTATTCTTACCCTTTCCCTTGGAATATTGAGCTATTGAGGCATGACTCTTAGGAAGAGCATCCATCTTGATCAACTTGGCTTGCTCCCTAGTTAGTTGATCACAAAACACCTCAAAAGAAGGCATCTGAAAAGAATCTCCCATAACATCCATGGTAGAGTAGAAGGTGGAAGAAAATACTTGAAATGCACCACACAACTTAGACAGGATCAAGAAGATACACTCTATCTATTTTGTCATGACCACAACCTTTCAACTGCAAAAAAATCAACTTGAACTATACAAGGAAGTCTTGAATAGTGGGGAAGGCATCTGGAGAGAGAGAAGTGAGACCAACCTCGAGCTACGAGATCCTAAAGTGATTGACCTTTCCATACAACTTAGTAAGCTTATCCCACACCTCTTTAGTTGTGTTACACTCTGTAATATGAAACAACAAATTATCAAAAACATGGAGGCCTATGAATCCTTTCGCTTCATCCATTTTCTTGTGATGAACAAAATTCTCAAATTCCTTAATGAACTCGAGTTGTTCGGCATCCAACATTTTCCAAAGACCCCAAGATTGCAACAATTTTGTCATCTTGAGCTTCCATGTGTGATAGTTGTGTGGAGTGAGTAGTTCAATATTCAGTTCTGACATGATGAACAAATGAAAATGAAGAGTCTAATTAGCTACATATATCCCCAAGAATGGATAAAACCAACAATGTGCAATCCCCGAAAAAATAAACTTTGCCAAAGAAACACCAAATTGAACAAAAAATTAGCAATAGATGAAAAAATTCAAGCTACAAAACTTGCAATAGATAGCAAAATGATGAAAATTTCAAGAACTTGCTTCGACCAAGCTCCTAGTCCCACCATGCCACAACAAGATTGCTAAGAAGACCATAGGTTTAGAGTTGTATATAAACTACAGATAAATCTCGTGTGTGGAGAATGTGCAATAATTTCCCCCTTTGAAGGAAAACACTGCACAAAATAGTTGCAGGCTACCACCAAACTCTCCATGCCACCTCTACACAAGAAAAACAAATTGATCCTTCCATCAATGAGAGAACCAATATCTCCATGTGAGCCTTAGCTCATGCAATAGACAAAGCATAGGGCAATAAAAAGACTATTTCTGACTGATTTCTAACCAATGTGGGATAGTTTTTAGCAGCCAAGTTTAAAAATAGTGATTTTTTTTTACATGCCCAACAAGAGAATGGTGAGAAAGCAAGAAACCCTATTTCCCCCAACTTGAATTCCAACCAATATTCACACCTTCAATCACAAAATCTACAATGAGAATCAGAAATAACACGACCTCTTCTCACCTTCAAATACCACTCCTCTTTCACACGGCTCCTAGTTCTTTGGAAATTTTAGCTTCAACAATAACACAATGGATGCCTAGGGTGATGTCTTCAATATTGAGAACTAAGGCAATGTAAAATTATTCCTTTGCCAGTGGTGGCAGTTTAGTTGCCTTGAATTCAGACCTCATTGTGCTTGCACTTGCAATCAATCTTAATCCAGCATGTTTGTGAGTACAAGTAGGAAGAAGATTTAGTGAAGGAATCCGGGATGGTTGAATTGAAAATGTAGTCTACAAATCACACCTTTTGAAAATGTTTCTCAGGTTGTAAATCGTGCCTCCAATCCGCCTGGAATTTGCATCTCTTGAGAAGAAAAAACCGTGCCTCTTTGAGAAAAATCATGCCCTCTCAACAGTGATTTTGGGCTTCAAAAACATGCCTTTCTATTTTGAATCAAGTTTCCCCTCAACACAGAATCACTACCCCTCTTCAACAGGAGAAATCTGCAATAATGGAAACTTTAAAATTTAATAAATTTCAAATGCCAACAAATTTTTGATCTCACACATCTCTGGAAAACACTCTCAGCGGAAGGGGGTTACAAATGAATGCTATGATACCATGTTGGAGCAAGCTTCCAGGAATGTCTATAGACCAAATCAACACCTTCACAGAAGAGAGAAGCAACACACGAAGAGGCTATTTCACCTGAAGTGAAAAGGAATGAATTGAGATGATAAAATAATGTAAAAAGCATGCTTATAAAGGCACAAGAAGGTCTGTACGGGAAAGATGCCTGACATAGTACGGTTACAATTATTAAATACATAACCAAAAATTGTTAAATGCCTACGTTAACTTAAGAAAATGTGAACAGTAAAAAACCATTCACTCTAACAAAGAGGATGTCCTATGGATAGCAAGAACACAGCAATGAGTATGCATTCATGGTTATAATGATAGATTGTGTAATAATCACGCCAAAAAAATATTTTAAAACCTTTTAGCATCAAAACATGAAAAATGATAATCAACTAAATCAACTTCCTTACACTGTTTGATTATCCAGATCCTAAAGTGGGAAAGGTAAGAGAATACGGTGTCAAGATTTCAAATTATAGACTTGCAACTTACTAGAAAGAAGCATCAGACAACAAATTGACCAAACCACTTATGTAGTGGGATGCATAGTAAAACATGAAAGAGATCATTCATTTATTCAGTAGGAATTACAACTTGCTAGAAAGAAGCATCTAATGAAAAGTTGGCCAAACCACTTATGCAGTGGGATGCATAACCAAAAAAAGAAAGAGATCATTTGCTTATTCAATGGGAACTAAAAGAAAAAATAAAGAGATCATCTACTTATTCAGTGGGTAAATAAATCAGCAATAAAATATTCAACCCCACTAGTGGTACTACCATCCAGTGCTTACAAATGAGAGTGCATATAGAAATTAAAGATTTTGGTCATATAACCATCTAAAACATTACAAGGTTAGCACACATGCATTCTACTGAGTACAATCTAGTTCATAAACATTATTTGACTACTACTAACAAATTTGAAATGTAATGAAGATGATATTAACACACAAATGAGCCCCAAATAGTTAGAAATCAACACCCAAAAAGAACAATGTAATTATACCTCAATCCAAAAGCACATGAGGGTTTGAAAAAATATGATAATGAGTTGTATCAGGTTTGCTTTGAAGACAACAAGTCTAAAACACTAAAACTAGCAAGTATGTACATAGCACACCATCCAAGGATCTCACCAAATCACCAAAGAACACCATGAAACTATTTGAAAAGGCCTAGAGAGGTCTAGGTGCCATCAAATAACCTAAAAAGTTGAGGAGATGAGGGGCTAATCACCCTAGGAAAACACCACACCTCTTCTCAAGGTGGTATGACCTATATATGGGGCAGCTTGCTCTTAAAAAATAGAAATTCCAACTAAAAATATGCAATCACTTCCTTCTTGATCACCTCGTATTGAGGAAACTAATGAAACAATACCCAAAAGAGCATTCTCAATTCTCCAATATACAACAAAATGAGAGGTACGTCTTGTACTTGCACAAGTATGACCAACAACAAAAATTCATAGAAAAAATGTAAATCAATCTGAAAACTCAACTAAATAGCATAGAAAATACTTAACAAACTTCATCACCTCAAAAAATTGCATACTGGAAAGCCACAGAATGAATCTTCACCTTCCGCACCAATGGTAATCACTGAAATGGAGCCACACTAGTCTACCTAGGGAATATCGTTCAATTCCAAAAAT
This sequence comes from Sequoiadendron giganteum, assembly GCA_007115665.2. NCBI lineage: Eukaryota > Viridiplantae > Streptophyta > Pinopsida > Cupressales > Cupressaceae > Sequoiadendron > Sequoiadendron giganteum. The sequence goes on from CM021101.1 coordinate 860,936,442, forward strand.
GGAATAGCTCTTGAGGATTATTGTCCTCAAAAGCTTAGAGAATCTATTACCAAACTGGTAGCACTTTGTTATCAAAACTAAACATATACAACAATGAGCCCCAATGCCTCCTTTTATAGATTTTTGAGAGAGAAAACTTTAATTTAAAATAATAAATTAGTTCACTTTTCCCCACAAATTCCTTTTAATTTAAAATAAAACCTTATTTTCATTTGCAACACCCTTATTTCTCCTACGCATCCAACTTGGAGACCCCTTTACCTTTCTAAAAATTCATTACACTTAAGTTACAAAAAATATTAATAGAACATTATAAACTTAAGTGAAATATCAATATATTTTACTCCAAATTACAAAATATCTTGAAATAGCTCATAATCCAATTTTGGCTGTGCCAATGTGATATTGAGCCACTGGATGAAAGAATGAAGTCATTTTTGGTGACAATAAAAATAGATGTTCTCTCCAAGAAGTTTGGAGAACACCCCAAAAGTTTAAAAACACTACAGAGAGCGTCATTTAGACCATTATCACCTATTGAGCCCATTGTCACAAATAGAAACCATGTACTACCATAACTAACTCCTCCAAGAACTTTGGAGTTCCTAAACCTCACCTTGAGCTTACAAAGAAACCCCAAAAACTAGCCAAAATTCACATAACACCACGACATAAAAATGGGGATATTACAAATTGCAACATCTAAAGTACAATTTTTTGGTATCTAACCCTACTTAGCATGCTCAAACAAAGTATATTGTTGTGTCATTTCATTCTATTAGACATGGTTGACAACAAAAATATATTGTTGGAGAAGGTTGCTAACTCATTAACAAAATATATTAATATTGAGAAATTTTTTGTGTGTAGGAAATCAATGTGCATAGCTTCTCTTATCATCTTATTTATGTATGTATGTCCCCTATTCTAATTATCCAACGAATTGATGGTTTGTTGGATATTTGTTTTATAGAGATTTTTTGGGTCCTTATGGGTACTTTTTTGGCTTCTAATATTATACCTATCGTATTGTAATACCACTTAGCAGTTTCTTGGATTGATGTGGTTGTACATGCTCAGACATAAATTAGGATTGAGCACAAATAGAAATATCTTATTTTATTCTCAAGAGTTGAATTAATATGATAAATGAGCTATTTTTGTTAGACTTTTTATCAAAAGGATTAAGGTAATTCTCTTATTATACGGTGTGTGCCATTATTTCTTTTCGTTGCATTTAAGATTGTGTTAGCATGGCTTCTCTTACATTATAGGTTTATTGATATTTTTCTCTTTAAAAAATAACAAATTTTTTGAAGCAATAAGAAAATGTCAAGTCCATCTAATTTATTCTAAAATGATTCTTATTCTTATATTTTTGCAAAGGAATGAATCACAAGAGAAAAAGAAAGAAATGAAGATCTAATAATTTCATAATTAATTCTACAGGTTGAGAGAGGATACCTTAATTCTTCTTGTACATTAGATAGTTGAAGTTGAATACGCCTCAACTCATTGTGTAACTCCTACAAAACACAATAAATCATTTGAAAAAAAAATCCCTTTCTAATTAAATTGCATAATCTCATAAAAAACAATATTATTTCTTACCATATTTATATATAAATTAAAAACATCTAGTAGAAAAGGGTAGATGTAATTACAAAACCAAGAAACATTCTTCCTAGAAAGAAATGTTCTTCAATGCATCCTTAAAAATAATTGACGTAATTACCAAGAAAGATTGAGGAAAATTACTCACAATTTAGACATTAAAGGCTAAATGTAAAGTTAAGATACATGCTAGGAAGTGATTCCTCTAAGCCTCAAACATATACATACAAGGAAGTGGAAAGAAATAGTTACAATTCCGTGCAAGCCCACATAACCCACCATACATACACAATGTTTAAACACATATACATATAGTCGCCCCTCACATTTCTAATAAATTGGAAGGTATTTCCTTATTTAGGAAGAGTGATATGGAAAATGAAAAAGGTAAAAGTAGTCTTATGTAGTGGTACATAAAGGAATGCCTTCAAGGTCATACTCCTTGTGTAGTTACGCCTCTTGGCAAGGTGCATCTAGGAGGTATTTGGAGGTCTAAAGTAGCAAAAATGATGTCCATACTATATTTGGGAACAATGGAAGAAGAAAAAGTGGACTACATGGAGATGGTGTTGATATGTCAAATTTGAAACCTCTAGCCCAATCTTATGGAACTAAATGAATGGGTAAAATCTACTTAGCCGCATGTTCCTCTTGTGATATACCCTAATGTGATTTTTTTAATAGTAGTTTTTCATTCTGTAAAAGACAAAGGGAAGATTTTAGAGAAAGGATCATGGACTTGAAATATCGTGTCTCTCTTTCTAAAACCCTATTTCCCTAGCTTCAATCCAATAAAAGAGAAATTTTGTATAGCCCCGATATGGGTGAGAGTAACCAACTTGTCTCTTCACTTTTGGCAATCTTCAATTTTGAGAATCATTGGCAACTCTTTGGGGAAATATATTTATGTTTCCTCTTAAACTCATGTAGGAGTGCATTAACTTTCACTACTCATATTTTAGTTGAGTTAGATTTTTCTCTCAATCTCCTAGCTGATATTGGTTTAAAAGTAGGAAATGAGGTGTGGATACAATTGTTGAACTATGAGAATGTTACTCTTCAATGTTGGAAATGTTTTAATGCACGGAATTAGTTGAAGTGTGTAAATTATTTTTTAAAATCTCAAGAAAGTTTTCCTAGTCGAAGAATGTAGAATTGTGTCATCATTTAATGAAATATACCTTTTCTAAGCCATGTAGCCTTCTAGAGAAGTAGGCAAAGATATGGTGGATGATATGGAACTAGTAGGGGGTGATGTTTAGTTTAGATAGCCAGATGTGCAACTTGTGGTGCAGTCTAAGGACAAAATTCTGCTAGTTCCACCTAGTGTATGGTATGGAGCCAGTTAAGGGAGATGTTTAGTTTAGATAGCTAGATGTGCAACTTGTGGTGCAGTCTACTGAAAAAAAATTGTTAGTTCCGCTATAATAACAAGTTAAATTTAAAACTAGTTGATTTGAACTTGGAAAGGTAGACTCAAATTGTTAACAATTTATTCAATGAATCGAGTGGAAATTTGATCCTTGTCTAATATATCCTAAAGGGTTCATAGTTGTGGAAGGGTTTTTGCAAGAGAATCTATTCTTAAAAAAAGGAGTCAAATTGAGGGTTAGGGATGGGAGAAATGTTCAATTTTGGAAGATGATTGTGTTGGAGTACAGGACCACTGAGAGGGGGGTGAATCAGTGGTCAAATAAAATCAATCACATAAACTTAATTTCCTTGATCTCACAAAACTTTAGATATTATACTTTGTGAGAAGACACAAAGATATGCAAGTCACAACATCACATGCGAATTAGGAATACTTAATCATACACAAAACAACACATCACCAAGGAAATATGGGACACAAAATTTGAGTGGAAAAACCCTAAAAGGGTAAAATAAAACCTCTCAATAAAAGATGTATTAGGCCACACTAGCCAACACCTTGTTGTATACAAATTGTGTGTCTCACTAACGCCACAACAAGCCTCATTGGCAATACAAGCCTCACTAGCAAAACAAGCATCACTGGCTACAATATGCCTCATTGGCAATCTATAAGCCTCACTAGCTACAATATGCCTCATTGGCAATCTACTGGCAATCTTCAATCTGTCTCTTTGGTAATCTTCAAAAGAAAAGAATAACAATCTGAGGGTTACCCTATTTCCATACAAACCACTACACTAACTCTGCATCAACTCAAAAAACATCATCTCTCTTATACAATCTTTAAAAAGTAACTCTTTTTTAACAAGAATCCCCTTATATCATCACACACAAACACAACTACACATTTGGCTTGTTATTGAGAAAAAGAAGAACAATTCAAAGACAATGACTCTCCCTGCTGCATAATCCTATTACATAGATGATTGCAATCATACTTCAACCCTTCACTCTACCCACTTGACTCAACTCTATTTACAAAACACAATAAATCTCTAATCCCACTTGATTGACCTTTAATATTGCATAAAAGAATGACTATTCCTCCTACAAGAAAACCTCTACAGATACTTAGACCTTTTTATATGAACAGTCAGTTCTTTTGCAAGCTTCTAATACAAACATGTTTTAGGATGGTGTATGTAAGAGAAATATAATTCTCTACTAACATCTTGTTCACTATCTTTAGAAAACTTAAGGACAAGTAATTCTCCCAACAAACCCTTCTGTGCAATTCAAAACACTATTTCTGAATGTAGTCCCATTGTACACTGCCTTCACAAACTTGTTGTATATTCCTCACTAAAAAAGAACTTTTACACAGTGAGAGTTCTTACCTTTTTCATTCTCACATCCACTTACTTGTCATTATCATTCAAAGCTTCCATTCTTTTTCATTCTTTCTTTGCTCAGTACTATATTATCATTTGCTAAACCAACGTTATCAAAAAATAGTTAACAAAATTATGCTTCATCGAATATCAAGAGTCATGACTCTTCACATTAACAAAAACCATAACTAACTCCATGCATACTACATCCCGATTGGAATACAAACATACCTTAGATGTAATTCATTGAAATTCAACCTGTCGGCCTTATGGTGATCATAAATTATAGCATTACAATGCAGTTATTCAACAAAATTACAAGCATAACCATGTGAACAACTATCAACTTAAAACCATGAGAAGTAGGGGAGAGGGACCCATAGTGGAGTAGGGTCCAATAGTGGGGATAGAAGTAGTCCACAGTAGGCCCCTTAGTAGAGCATCTTAATATCCAATTGCAAAATACTTTTTATCCATAAAATACACAAACTGACAAATCATGTGATGCCACATCAATGCACCAATAAAACATGACTTAGTGCACCACTATCAATCTCACTTTTCTTTTTACCCTTTTTGGATACCTCAACAAAAAGCATGTTGATGTGGCATCATATTTGATGATGTGGCCCTAAAACGAAATATAGAAGCACATGATTTGCGAAATAAATTGCTATACAAAATTGGGATTGATTTGAAATTTTCACATAGGATTTTGAAAAACCTAAAGTTAGGGTGATCCACTATGGGCCCCTCTCCCCTAACTGTCGACAAGATTTAAATTAGAACCCTTGATCTCTCTCTCCCGCCACAGAGGTGATTAAATAATAGCCATTGATTTTTCCTTGATCATTCAAGTAAGAGAAGTTAACCTGCTGAACCGATAGAGGAGCCAGTTGCCAACGTGAATCAAATCCTTGAAATAGTAACTTAAGTTACTCTTACCTCTTATTGTCAGTCACTGCGATTAACACTTCAATTTCTGCAAAACCTTTATAAATATCATTTGCTACTTTGATGAGCCTTTATACCCTTGATGAACCTTTTAGGGTTTTGAATCCTTGATACTTTAATGCTTTTACATTTTGCTGCTTTGCTGAACCTTGATTTGATGCTCTTAGGGTTTGATACTTTGAATGTTGTTGAACCTTTCTATTTTGAACCTTTGATGCAGAATAAGGTTCTTTTCATTGACAACAAATATTATCTTTAATAAAGCATAAACAATAGGGTTTAAGTCCTTTTAAGAGCACTTAAGTGAAAGCTTCAACACCAACACTTTGATCTAAAGTATCTTATGAGCTTTGACCTTTGCAACCTATATGGACACTAATGAAACAACTCACCTTGAAAAATCCTTTCCTTTACACCATCATAGCAACAAAACTAGGAAGTGACTAACAAACCATGTGTCTTAAAAATCATTGACAAATCAAGAAGCCAACACTAGACTGTGCAATGAGCATATGAAAAACCAAACAAAGTATCTTTGACATCAATGAAAAACCATGCCAAAAAATTGGTTATTGGATTGACCTTTGACATCCTTGGAGTGGCTTAACCCTATCTATGATATGTTGAAGACATATAGAAGAATCATGGTGCCAAACTATCTAGCTCGGTTAGGGAATCTTTAAGAACCTAGAAGAACTTCTTTCTTACCTATCATTCTCCCAAGGTCCTTTTAATTTTGGACAAGATTCAATGTTTTCTAGTAAGGTTCCACATTTTTTAGTTGACAAAAGATGATGTTTTGGAGTGGATTGACTCCTTGATGAGAAACTATTTAGTGTCATCTAGTTTCCCATTGTTGCTTAGTCCTCTACCTACTCCTCCTTCATCCAATATTTGGTTTAAAACACTTATTCCTGAAGTCAATATCTTCCTATGGTTAGTGGCTCAAACAATAATCCTATGTTAGAAAGTATGATGAAAAGGGGATTTTCCCTTCCTCATAGGTGTGCTCTTTGCGAACTGGATTCAGAGTCATACTTTCACATTTTTACGGACTATCCCTTCACTTGGAAGATCAAATTATTATTCAAAATATTCTTATATTACACATTCTTGTTTTCCAATCCACTAGATCCTAAAGAGAACAAAATAAAAACAACACATCATGAATCAACAAGAATGATAAATATGGATGGAATCCTATTGATTTCATATTCATTGTGACCTTTTTGTCATCTATTTTCTGCAAATAGAAATTTTGAATTAGGGTCTTATGGTGTCTAGGTTTATGTTTTTCTTGTTGCAAGTATGGATGTGTTTGGTGGTGTTTTCCTTAATGTTTTCATTGATGTCAACATTGTATAGGTTGAGAAAGTTGGATTTTTCCAATTGCTTTTGAGAAAATTTGAAAAATAATGAAAGTTGTGTTGAAGTGTGTTCTGAGCATGCTCCGATATTGTAGTCCACATTTTTTCTGTGTTGACCCAATGCCTATGCGGATTTATAGGTTTGTTCATAAGATTAAATGGATTATATATTCTAAGTTTTAGCTTCTAGTTTGATGGAGAAGAAAAGTTATGTTCACCAGTGTGTGAACTGGTTTGTCAAAGTTATCTGGTTAGAGGTTGAGAGAAATGTTTTGGCTCCACAATATTTTGATATTTGGCCTCAGATCTTGCGGATCTGGGAGATCACTCATTTTGATTATTTCTGTGGTTTGAAAAAGTTTCTTGTGGTTTGGCGCTCTGAAAGACATGCTCCAGAGTCTCTATGTTTTTTCTAGTTGTCCCGGTTGAACTGGTGAAGTGTTCTTTGCAAATGAAGTTTGTTGAAGTTGTTGCGGATGTATCTGAGTTTTTCTCAAAGATGGTAAAATGACTAGTGAGCATGTTGAGCAATCTGTGTGTGTTTATCTTGCTAAAGATGCGCACACTTCAAAGTTCATTGGTGTTTTCATTAGGTTTGGCCAACTTCGTGTCTACATGTTACATTTGGCTTTTGCATTGACTTGAGGAAGCGTGTGCATGATCCAAGATGTTGTTTGGGTCCTAAATTAAATATGTATTTGGTCCCCTCACATTCTTATTCACCGTGGGAATGTTGAGTAGCCGACCTAGTTTGAATTTGTAAAATGAAATTGTATAGCCGATCTTGGAGAATGTTCTTGAGGTTGAAGATGGTATAAATACAAGTTAAGTTGTAGCGAATTTCATATCCATCCATCATTCGATCCGAGCAAGAGAAGAGTGTGCAAACAAGTAGAGTGTGGAAGAGAGAATTATGGAAACAATACTTCATTGTATTTATAATCTCCTGATCAAGTTGCGAAGTGTGTGGAACTCCTAGTGGTGGATCTAGGTAATAGTATCAATTATTTCTTTATATTTTCTACACTTGTAGTGAGCCTCTCTTTCTAGACAGTTAGTCCTAAGGTAGTGAGCCCTTAATCTGGGTAGTGAGCCTTTTGTATCTGATATTGCATTACTACTATTCTATGAGTTAATTCTCACTGTGGTTTTTCCCTCATTAGGTTTTCCGTGTAAATCTGTTGTCTCTAGTGTTGTGTTTCTGTTATTTTCATTTTCATGTTCACAATTAATAACAGATTGAAGATAAAGTGGAATTGATTAGGTTAAGAAGTAAAGAATTTGATACAATTGATTCACACCCCCCCCCCTCTCAGTTGTCTTGCACATTTCAACATTTCTTGGGTTCAACCTCATTTTCAAGATGTCCTTATCTCAATGGTCTCCTCCCTTCTCCAATCCCCCCCTCAAGTTATTGTGGAACCTTACCCTCCCCTGTGCTCTTTGGGGTGTTTGACTTGAAAGGTGTAGACACTTAAAAATTTCTTGATCATACCGTGCACCTGGTTTTGATTATTAACACCATTTCTATCTTGGTTCACCCATTTTCATCTATTTAATTAAATAATTTCAGTTGTTTAATTAAATTCACCATTTTCCTCTATTAAGCGGACAATTACTTTTAATTGATTAATTCACCCCTTCATGCTAATTTTCATCTTATTTGATTAAACAATGCAAATTATTTAATTAAATCTCCTAAGTCCTCTCATTTGATTAAATAATGTAAATTATCTAATCAAATATCATAAATCCCACTTTGATTAAATAATTTTAATTGTTTAATTTAATCCCTAAATTCCCTCTACTTGCACAATTAAGTAATTTCTTAATTACTTAATTGACTAATATATCCTTCAATCATTCAAAGAATATTATCATGAAATATTCCTCTAATTTGAATTAAAATATTTCCCTCCACATGGAAATATCTCCCACATGCTCCTAAAATCATGGGATTTGTAGTTGTCTCAAACAATTTGAGCCCTTGATCAATATCTTTGATCCATGTCATTGAGCAATCTGAATCCTTGATTTGATCATTGATCCATGCCATTTTCTCTCCTTCATTTGCATCCATTAATCAATGAATTTGATCTTAACCATTGATTCCTTCAAAAAGTCTATAAACAGTATTCATTTTATATGAATTTATATTCACAATCATTTGAGCAACTAGATTATACCTAAATTCTAACTCACCTTTGAGATCCATTACCTTTTGTGAATCACCATTTGATATCCATTCATCAACCATTTGAAGCTTTGCATCATTCGACATGGATTAGGCTTGGGACTAAGCACTACACATCATATCCAATACTAATCCCCCAATGGGATGAGGTTTGCATTTTCTAATTGGTTCTTTTGTATTGAATTAGCTTTGGTATTTCATATTTTCCTTAAGCTTTCTTAGTATTTTCAAGAATTTCATTGGAATATGGCTTAGTTAGATCAATTGATTTGTTTCTTAGTTGATTCCTAACCTAATTAATTTGATTAATCTTTCGTGTTCACAAAAGGAACTCCAAATTTTTCAAAGGTAAGAAGGCTTCCTTTGAGTGTGTATACTCCAAAATATGATTGTTCATGAAAGAAAAATTCTTAGTTGCCTACAATGATAGAGCTTCTTCCTCTAGGAGTGTTGTGATTTCCCCTTTTCATAAGCAAGTTGTTGATTGTTGGGATCTTGGTGTTAGCATTGATGTCTATTTGAAAAGGAAGGGTGCTTAGTGATCTCAAGTTCATTGGTCATTCCCTCAACCCTTTTGGTGCAAGTTGAACTTTGATGAGACCTCCAAAGGCAACCTACATCCTTCAAGAGGGGGATTTATTATCAAAACACACCTAGGAAAGGTGGATGGATTTTTCTCTATAAATTTAGGAGTTCAATCAAGTCACTTTACAAAGGAATCCACAACATATTAGGGAATTCAACTTGTCAAGGACCTCAAAATTCAACTCTTGGAGCTTGAAGGGGACTCTTTAAACATTATAAATTATGTCTCAAAATCTCATTCTCCTAGTTGGAATTTTGGCCATATCATCAATGATTCTCTTTGTATTTTAGATTCCTTTATTTACCTTCAAGGTGGCTAATGTATTGCATGAGGGGAACTCCATAGCTGATTTCTTTACCAGCTGTGGGGTGTCACACGAAGGGCACTCTAAGTGGGTTGGGGAGGAAGGGCTTCCCCATGAAGTTCACAAAATAATTAAAAATGAGTTTCAATAATGTCTTCTTGGTAAAGTTTGGTACCATTCAAATTAGGACAGAATTTGGAATGTTATAAATCATGAGAAGGAAGCTTCATAGCTTTTGTTGGTGGAAGAAACTTCAATGTGGTCCTAGTGAGGTTTGGAGTTAGCATTTATTCCAAAACTTCTAGATAGATCAGTTTATTGAGAACATGGGCAAATAAAGAAATGACATGGAGCCCATTTCTTGTGAATCTATCAAAAGTAATGCTACATTGTGGAACATTCTTCAAAAGGGGATTTTAGAAATCTTATGCCCTCTCTATAGAATTTACCAAAAGCTAGAAATCCAAGATGGTCAAAATGTGTGGGTCTAAAGTGAAAGTGTCGAAGGAGTCAATTTCTCAAATCACTAGGATGTCTATGGAAGGGAAGAGAATCTTCAAGGATTGGATGAACAAGGAAGAGTTATTAAGCTCATTCTTATTAGGTAGAGAAAAGTTGAAGAGAATTTAGACTAGTTTTGCCAAAGATTCTCTAGCTCGGCCAAGGGATGAAGTTGCATCACAAATTATAAGGTATGTAATCTTATGAGGTCAATTCCAAACCATTTATGTCTTTCATTTAACCTTCTTGAATCATTTACATCATGATTTTATTGTTAAGTTCTTTTTCTTTATTGGCTTCTTTGAGTATTATGTTCTAGAATTCAACAGGGGTGTTGTGTTTACACTCCTAAAATAATCTCTTATTTTGTTGATTACCAATCATGCCATTGCTTTGAAACCCCATCCCTTTGTTCACCCAAAAAAAGGATTTGAGCTCTTCCTTGAAGCTCCTACATCCTACAAAGAAACAAAGGGTCATCCCTATGCCTAAGAGTCACTCTAGCAAGAGACAAAGTGTTTCCCTTGTTCTTGTCTCCCCAATTGAGGATACCATTCTCATCATAGATAGCCCTAGATGTGTTCTTGAAGGAAAGCAAGATGATGGTGTGAGTAGTCAAGGCACCATGTCTAAGGCTAAAGAAAAGGGAAAGTTGTGATGGAGGAAAATATTTTGGTGATTATAAATTTTCTAGGGTTGAGATACTATACACTAGTCCTTCCTCAAATTCAAATGAGATTACTTGCACTACCTCCTCTTGTATAGAGGATATTGCATCCATTGTGGAGTTGCTGGCCAAGAATTCTAGGGAATTGCTATACATCATAAAATGCTTGAATGGTTCTTTTTAGATATTAACAAAGTGAACCTAAAGACCTTGTTGCTTGCTAAGAAGTTTGGGGTGAAGTGTCGATACCTCATGAAGAGGAGAAGCTTAATTATAAGCATTGGAAAGACACTGAGCAAATAAATAGACTGCAAGCTAAGAACACTATGTTTGAGAAAAGGCTAGCCATACCAAAGAAAGGCATCCAAGACATCAAGACCAAGAGATTTGTGGATATAGGCAGGCCTTCAATGAAAACCAGTGCTAGGAGTATTAAACTACTTCAAGAAAAGATGATATCCAACTCTTATTCAAAGAAGGCCTATTGAAGAGGTCAAATGTGTGAGGATAGGAGGACTGTTGAGGAGAAGCACATTGATTTTGTTGAAAAGCATCTTGATTTTCTTTGGAAGAATGGGAGGGTGTGGTGTCCCTCAACCAACTGTTATGTCTTGGCTTCCTATTTAGTTTTGTTTAAGACTCTAGTTTTTTTCTCCTACTTAGGTTCGTTTCCCTATGGGCAGTTTTGCTATTGTCTTGCTAACATTTCATTGGTTTTGCTTTGCTTGTTTGTAAAAGGGTCTAGGCCCTTTCAAAATCCCCTTTTATTATCCCTTTTTATCTTTAATAAAAAAAATGAATTTGTGATCTCATGTAGAGAAAAGATGATTTTGCATGATGTTCATGATGTGTGTGTTTTTGTTTTGTGGTGTGCATCTATAGCCTTTGGCTAATGTGGCTTTTCTGTATGTTTTTTTAAAGGGTGGAGCTGCATTAGAGACCCAGACTATTTTATCAAAAAAATGGATATATGCATATGTATACACATGTCTCTGTGTAATATAGAAATGTGCATTATTTGCACAAAATGTACAAAATTCAATGCTTAAGGCAGCTGATAATTGATAATTCAATATCGATTGTCAAACATTAAAGTTAAATCAAAATGGTTTATACGTGAATCTCCATTTGACTCATGATCCATAGATGCATTGTGATCAACACTATTAGAGTCACAAATAAAGTTGTGAGAGACTATTGGAGAGGAAATATCTAAATCACATGAGGAAGCTAATTAAAATATCTTAATGAACAACTATGCTACATCCCAAGTATCATAACCTGTGAGTAGAATGCTATTCCCTCTATTATATGCAACATGGAGGATCGGCCACATTGACGAAAGGGACAAAAAAATGAAGAGGTTTGCAAAATGAGGACCTAATTCTTTAGACATTGGTAATAATGGACAAACACAAGCTTCTTTGTATTAGGGATACTGGTTATGAAGACTCAATGTGAAGCTGCATTGCTTGCCAAACAGTTTGAGTGATAAAGGGGCATGGAGATTAACAATTTTTTATTAAGATAATTTTTTGCTACATCAAGGAATTTTCTAATTATTGGCAAAAGGAATTTGATATTGGGCATTTTAAGCGATGGGAAGATATTTGAATTGTTCTCATTAAAGGAATTTGTGATGTTGTGTGATCATAGTAAAGTGATGAACAAGACTTATAATTTGAAGAGTTGAACTCAATTGAGTTTGACAAGCAAGAGGAGTTTGATATCGGTTGTTTCAAGTGATAGGAAGATATTTGAAATTTTTTCATAGAAGAAATTTGAGATGCTATATGATGATAGTAAAGATGAACCAGACTTATGATTTGTAGTGTTGAACTCAGTTGAGCTGGATATTATGGAAAATGAGTACTTTGAGCAGCAGGATTCCAATGAGGCAGACTCTAATGTGGTCAATGACGATACTGTTAATATTCTTCAAGAGGATTCTGAGAGAAGTGGTAGATATGTAGATAAGATTCATGTACTTGTGGATAGTTTGACTGGGGATGTTTCTGATGTGATATATTTCTCATAACTCCTTTTCTATAGTAGCAAAAAAAATTTGGGGAAAAAATCGACAAACCAAAAGTATAAGATTTTTTGAAAAAATGGAAAAAAATCAGATTTAAAAAAAATGAAAAAATTTGTAGAACAAGAGATAAAAACTATTTTTTTGAAATTGAAAGGCATTTCCATAGCATAGAGATATAGAGAGCAAATAAAATAAAGAGTTCAACTAATGAATTGTAGAAAATAGATTTTCGTAGTTTAGATTCATATCGCTGATTACATTGCATTGCACATCTTTCAAATTCAAAGCATTACTTCACATTGCATAACTAATAACTAGATGCTGATAGATGACAAAATTTCAACTACAATATAATTTTTTACAAAGTCAAACTAAGCAGTTATGCAATTACTTCATATTGCATAACTAATAACTAGGAGCAACTGTCAATTGCAGTTGCTTGTCATGGCATTCCATGAGACCACATTTCTTTGAGGCATTTTTTCAAAAAGTTCACTGCCTTGTCTATGCTACCACATTTTTCATACATGTCTACCAAAGCATTTTATCAAAAAGTTCACTCCCTTGCTGCTATGGCTAAAAGCCTAAAACAGGTGCTTTCAAATAAGCTATGGATGCTTGGAAAAAATCTATCAAGGCATAATAGTAAGAAATAGCATAGACATGGCAGTGAACTGTTTGAAAAAATGTCTCAAAGAAATGTGGTCTCATGGTGATGGAATGCCATGACAATCCATAGAAAATTATATTCTCAACATGATAAATCATGATGTGTTTTTTTCTTTTGTAATAGGTCTCATATGCTGAAAAAAGTCCAGTGATAGAAATCACTGATTTGATGCCAAAATCAATCAGATTTGTAGATCAAACCCTTTTAAGAGAAATATTCCTCATGTTTGTTAATATCCCCTCAAAAATACCATAGGGGGGAACAAAGAACATTGAATAACATAATTCCCAATCAAAGGGAGAGTAAAGGAAACACTAGAAAGATGTTTGTGTGGAGAAGAACCAACAATAGGGGGAGATCCTCCACTGTAAATGTTTGTATAATTTCTCTTTATAAAGTCTAAAATAGGTGAGACTCCATAAAATAATGGTAAACGTGCAGTAGATGAATCAGTTAGACAACTCAACAATAACAAATGGCTTACCAATTCACAATTTTCCTATAGGAGATAGATGAAAAGTAGATGAATGACAATAGCAAACAAATTAGCCATAGATGGCATTCCCACAAAAGATGAACTCGCTAATACAGAAGGATAACCAACACTATAAGAACCATGGATCCATACAACAAATAGTTCATGGCTGTGAAGAGGAGTGGGAGAAATTTCTAAAATTCCCAAGGTGATTCCATCTCAAACTATGTTGTTAGCAATTTTCTTGTCATGGCTTTCCATCACCATGAGACCGCATTTCTTTGAGGCATTCTTTCAAACAGTTCTCTGCCTTGTCTATGCTACCACATTTGTCATACGTGTCTACCAAAGCATTTTATCAAACAGTTCACTGCCTTGCTGCTATGGCTAAAAGCCTAAAACAGATGCTTCCAAACAAACTATAGATGCTTGGAAAAAATCTAGCAAAGCATAATAGTAAGCAATAGCATAGACAAGGCAGTGAACTGTTTGAAAAAATTCCTCAAAGAAATGTGGTCTCATGGTGATGGAATGCCATGACGAATGCCATGTGATGGATTGTCATGGCATTCCATCACCATGAGACCACATTTCTTTGAGGCATTTTTTCAAACAGTTCACTGTCTTGTCTATGATAACATATTTTTCATACATGTCTACCAAAGCATTTTATCAAACAGTTCACTGCTTTGCTGCTATGGCTAAAAGCCTAAAACAGGTGCTTTCGAACAAGCTATGGATGCTTGGAAAAAACCTATCAAAGCATAATAGTAAAAAACAAGCTATGGTCTCACGGTCTTTTTTCGCGCAAAAATCAGTGTGATTTTATTCGCATTTTTTTGCAGGTTTTAAACGCATTTTTTTGGCAATTTTGCAGTTTGAAATAAGAAAAAAATGGGGAAAAAATCGTCCAGCCTGCAAATTTTTTAAAAATCACAATTAATCAGGATTTTTTGCAGATTTATGCTTCTATGTCCTTTTCTACTCTTGAGGATCATACCCTTGATAGAATTTGTAACATGATCCACAATCACATTTCCAGTATGATTTCTGAGGTGAATAGTATCCTTTGATTCTTATCAGAGACGGAGCACAAGAATGGCCAAGTCTTCTGGTTCTGTAGCAGAGGGACCTGACATTGTAGACCTTAAGGGACTTGTTGGAGCTGCTATTGTAGTTCTCTTTTTGTTGTCCATACTATTTGTTAGGTTTTTGTTTGAGCTATGATATGAACTTTGGCTTAGTTTTAGATGACTGTTCATTAGAATAATACATTTTCTAAACTATCGTGGAGGGGCCAACAACTCCTATGAGATACATGATGCAATAGTCAAATGCATTTGCAATCAAGAAATTTAAAAGGTAAAAATTTAGTTAGTTTTGATCTTTTAGATTTGAGTACATCTTTTTCTCTAATGAACACTCATCTAAAACCAAGCCGAATTTCACATCATAGCTCAAACAACAACCTAACAAAGAGTATGGACAACAAAAAGAGAACTACAATAGCAGCTCCAACAAGTCCCTTAAGGTCTACAATGTAGGTCCCTCTGCTATAGAATCAGAAGACTGGGCCATTCTTGTGCTCTGTCTTTGATCAAGAATGAAGGGATACTATTCACCTCAGAAATCATACTGAATTTGTGAAGTGGATCACGTTACAAACTCCATCAAAGGTATGATCCGCAGGAATAGAAAATGAGTTATGAGAAATACCTAACATCAGAAACATCCCCAGTCAAACTATCCATGAGTACTTGAATCTCGGCTTCATATCTACCACTTCTCTCAGAATCATCATTGACCATATTAGAGTCTGCCTCATTGGAATCCTGCTGTTCAGAGTACTCATTTTCCATAATATCCCAGCTATGTTTATCAAACTCAACTGAGTCCAACTCTTCAAATCATAAGTCTAGTTCATCACTTTACTATCATCATACAGAATCTCAAATTTCTTCTATGAACACATTTTAAATATCTTCCCACCACTTGAAACGGCTGAAATCAAATTCCTTTTGCCTGTCAAACTCAACTGAGTTCAACTCTTCATATATTTGAGTACATCTTTCAAATTTCAAACTCGCACATTGAAAGCTGTGGAGAATTTGATGGTGTGCAGATAGATTAGGTTTTAGCATTTATGTAATGTAGCAAGAGAGACAGAAAGTTATTATCTAGTCTTTCTGAAAGTTTTCATATCATGGGGTTTCATCTTGTTATATTGCTGCTAAGGATGTTATTGAAAATCTCAAATCCTAAAACAAAAACTTGTTGTGCTCAGATTCTTTTTTCTTTAATAGCTACTTTTTCAGAGTTCAATTTTTTAAAGTATTTCTATTCAAAATTTACAGTTTTTCAATTTACTGCCAATTCATGTGATTTTTTGCCAAATCAAAGTTCAAGCCTAAAAATGTGCCAAGCAAACCTGAACCAAGTCTGAGTCTCAATTATATTGCACAAACATCCATCATTGATGATCATGAAGAAACATTGGTAATGCAAATCACGACAAAGTCAATGAAAAAGGCATTCAAAACCAAAAAGTTAAGGATAAGACAAAGCTATGATTTTCTATATCCCCAAGTTAGGATAAACCCAGTAAACATAAGCAGGTAGAGATAGGAATCACTGTCACATATGCTAAATATATGATTATAAAACGAGTGTGATTGTTATGCAAAATGAGTCAAGCAGAGAAGGAATTCAAGTACATAGACAGAGTACTAAAGACAAAACTGGAGAAAAATTCCAAATCAAATACCATTGAAGTGCAATTCAAGTGGATGACCAATAGTGAAGTGCTTCAAGTGTGGGAGATGGGGTCATTGCAATCGAGGTTTCCTTGAGAAAGAAGCATAGGAGAATGCTAAGGAGTTGTGCTGGTGATGTTCTCCAAGCAAACACAATGATAATGAGTATCCAAACCACAAGCCACCAACTATATAGAGGACTCAAGATTATCAATGGTTCAAACCTGAAGTCAAGCAAAGAAGGCTGATTATCTTGAACTAGCTATGAAGAGGGAGTACCTCAAGGAAGCAAAGCAAGACATTTCAAAGGAATGGGCAAAGATAATTGAGCGAGATATTCTATGTGATGTGATTAATGGGCCAAAGAAAAAGGGTCAGTGAATGGAGAAGGATATTGATCATAATAACATTAAATTAACACAGAAAACTGAAAGTGTAAATGAAATTCAATTACACATTTAAAAATACAAGCTATTCAGTAACCTACATTTTTTCAAAAAACCTGGGTTTAGCTGGGTAAAAGCCATGCCAGTTTGACTCAGCATGGCCCAAGCAAGATTAAATGTGGTTAATCACATTTTATTCCTTTTTTGGCTTCTATACTATTGATAACCTTAAATCTTATTTAAAAATGTGTAAAAAATAAAATTAAACCTTAAATCCTGAACCCTAAAAGTAAAAACAATAGTTTTTTTTAAATGTGAAAAAGGGGGGAAAAACATGAAAAAACACAAGCTATTCAATAACCTACATTTTTTCAAAAAACCTGGGTGTAACTGGGTCAAAGCCATGCCAGTTTGACTCAACACAACCCAAGCAAGATTAAATGTGGTTAATCACATTTTATTCCTTTTTTGGCTTCTATACTATTGATAACCAAGTCCAAAAGATGATAAAAAATGTTGATCCGCAACATTAGAGTTCTACATACTCTTTTTAAGGGTGATTTTTTTTATAAAGAAAAATATTTGTATTGAGTATAAAATGAAAATACAAAACCCCTTTTATACAGTTTTATAAGAAGAGGGTTGTTTACAAAGATTCACTGAGGATGCAAAGATGAATTGTTGATAAATATGTTGGAATTGAAAGTGATGGCGAAACTGAAGATGGCAAGCCAATGATGGGTGGCATGCAAATGATAATCCAATGGTTGATATGTGAGCAGTCTTCTCATTGAGACGCTAAGTTATGATAAGGTCTTAGAAATCAGCATGCATGTGAAGGTCTGCAGTGACGAAAGATAATTCTCGGTAGTTGTTTAGGAGTGAATCTACATCCAGAGAAAATATTGAGGAAGATTGGACAAGCCAGCCTCGTGCTCACCTTGATTGCAGATATACATGGTAAAGCAGCGCTGGGTTGAACCGAGAAGAATTTTATGGGATAGGATTTATCAATTGGAAACTATAAGTGTAAGTGTTAATTTGGATTTCAAAATGATTGCAAGCAATACAACCAGATAGTCAAAACGTTCAGTGTTGCTTGGAGGAACGCAGTTGTGACAAGCTAAAGTAATTGAAGATTTGAGACATGATATTTTAACAATAAAAATAGATGGATAAAAAATACTCTAGAGATTTCCAATAAATGTAGTAGCGAAAGTTCAGCATTGTCAAATTCCAAAAGCTTGTTAAATGGTGAAGGTAACTAATAGAAAAATTCATCTAGTTTTGAGTTGGATGATCACTTTGGACCAACTAATGGAGTGTTGATGCCACAAAATTGTATAGAGAGTAAGCTCAACTCAAACAATGACATTCATTGGCAGAGGTTTAGTATAATTTTTTTGAAGGCAAGAGCTCTTGCTATGTGCTTTGGAGAAGAGTGATATGTGAAGGTTGAATGGGAAATTTAAGGTCACTAGTTGGATATGGACCAATATCACTGGAACAAAATAATTATAATTTTGTAGTTTTTTTTTTTTTTGCCAACTTGGTATGATTACTTAGACTATTTAAACATTTCCCTTTTCCTTTGTTTTAAAATGAAAAAAAAAGGAAAACTGTTGTCTTTTGTTCATTTTAAAGGGAAGAGATTTTATTATAAGCCTTCTTAAAGTTTTACCAAAAGAGTGAAAAGCAAAAGGTAAAGGAGTTAAATTTGAAGGGGTTTAATAAAGCTTTCAATAAATCTCTTTTGTTTCCCTTTATATTCATGCCAAAGACAAAGAGAAACATCACGCATACATGGAATTGTATGAGAATGAGAATGACGGTAAATGAAAATTAAAACTCTTTGTTTGAGCGCCAAACACTATGAAAAGCAAAAGGGAAAAGGTTTCACGAGCAAGGAAAGGAGGAGAAAATTGAGGTAAAGTCTGAGTTTCACCATGCTAAAGACAACAGTAGTCCTGTGACAATTGACCAAAGGTAGCATTCAAGGTTTCAAAGGACATACTATGGATTGCAGTTTAGCTCATGACAGTAAACATCAAACATCCATATGGCAGTCTTAAGGATAGTCACAATGTATGTAAACAAGAGGACAGCCTTAGATGTCAAAACAAGGTACCATTCACTCACAGGATTCAAAAAGGAGTTCATAAGGTGACAGTCACCATTCACTCAGAGAGCAACTTCCTGTTTAAGAGGCATTTGGCAATAACCATGAAAGTAGTACTGTGTGTTAGGGAAGTCACATTAAAAAGCAGTCAATCATCAGTGATATGGAGACAACAATATCATCATAAAGGCAGAGCATGAAGGCAGTGTTTTGTATCGTGAATATCGACAGTGTTTTTTTTTTAAAACAGTCAATCAAATAGTCTCATGAATGGAAAGAGGACAGTAAAGTTTTCAAGGCAGTGACCTACTTGATGGTGGCTCACAACTATACAGTGATTTTGAGGAGAATCTTGGTGACTGTACAATGCTCCATAGCGAACAGAGAACTTCTTCTAAACAAAAAGGAAACAATTGATGTTGGTGTTAAGCAAGAAGATGGTGGTTAGAGTTCTCATCAAAGGGGACTATATGCAAGAGGTGTGGAGCTATTTGTTAGGATTAGTTACCTTATATCAAGAAATTTGCTGAATGGTCTCAAAACATGCTTAGAGATAGCAGTATACATCTGTCCCGATGAGTTTCTAATCCATATAGTGGGGGATTGGCCTCTAGAGCAGGCAATGTACTTAGCACAGTTTGGATTGAAAACTCCATGAGGTCAGAACAAAGAGTGTGACAATACAGTGGTCTCCAATGTTTTATAATCACAGCCCTAAACAACTAAATGACAATCAAAACCTCAAAATAAAGTTTCTATGACAGTCAAGGGACAGTCATGTCAAAAGGGGGCAGTCAATAAGAAGTCAACAATGCAAACATGGCAGAGTATAATTTTCCATAAAGGACAGTCCACAATAGAGATGGATATGCTAAGGAATGATGGTAAACATGGTTAAAAATCAATGAAAAATCTGTTGAAAGCTTTTGCAGCAGTCAATCACAAGGTTTAAATGGACAAATGGACAGTTACTTTTTCAAGTAAGAGAGGACAGTCATCTGAGGGGGCAGTTCGAGCCTTTAAATGCAGTCTTGCTTAATAGTCAAGTGCAAAATAACATGCATGAAACAGTGACAGTACCTATAGTGGCAAGTCCATTAACATTAATGCAAAAGCAGTCCAGGTGTTCAAAGGTTCAATGTGCAGGTACAGTCAAGTATCAAGGACAACCATGCATATTGCGTACCACAGAGGAGGTAAAGGAAATGCAACAGCAGTGTCTTGAGACTGAAGGACACTTACATAAAAGTAGCTAGGGTTTTAGGCAGTTGACATGGGAAGCAAGTGAGAAATTTTGAGCAAGGTCACTGTTATTAAGCATAAGCAATAAATCAGGTAATGGTTCCAGGGTTAGCAGCTATGTCATCATTTATCAAAAGTTACATTGACTTGCACTGCGGTTTGAGTTTCAAGTGACAGTGAGAGGATTCATAACAGTAAGGAGATCCTATACACCTATTGATAGAAGTATCAAGTTGTGATCGAAAAGCTTGGCATTTTGAAGTCTTCAATACCGTATGATGGAAGAAACAGTCAATACAAGGTTGCAAACATGGCAAAGGTATTTGAAACTCATGAAGTTCTTTTAACCTTGGCAGTCCTTTAGACTGTGAGAAGCTAGCATTTGAAATCACTGAATGTATCCGGTTGTGAGTGGTCACCACTTCAAATGAGATAGGGCAGATCTTTATTCTTTTCTAGAAGGTTTGTTATGATCAAGGTGCCTAATAAAAAGAGATGACAGTCACAAGAATGAAATAACAGTGAATAAATGACTGCAATGTAAAGGACAGTCTTGAGCATCAAATTTAAGGGCAAATTTTGCAAAAAAAGTGATATGACAGTGAGAAGACAGTCCACGGAATTAGCAAGGGTATGATTTATGTCTTTTAAAACTGAGCAATCTTTCAATGGAAGACAGTCATATCACCTAGAGGGCAGAATGCTTCAAGATGTGATCTCATGGCATTAGGAAAGAGGGTTAATGATAAGTCCTTATAGCAAAGGAAGCACTCACAGTCTTAAAGGTGTTGACAGTGAATAACCACCACAATAAAGAAGGGACAGTCACTCAGGAAAAAGCATAACAATCACCTTTCAAAGGGCAGCCATAGGCATGGAGGGACAGTGAGAAAATGTCTAAAGGGCAGATTGGTGATTATGTAATACAGAAGATAGTGCGAAAGTATTAAGGACAGCCATTAATATTGATCAAGGAGCCAGGGTCAGTTAAAGATAAAAGGGCAAAGTTATAATAAAGAGGACAGTCAATATTGATAAAGGATGAATCATGGTGAATGAGGCCTGTCATCTAACGCCTATGGACTGTGATGTCTTTATAACATGAAGAATTTTGATTAGAAGCAAGGGTAGACCTTAAGAATCTAGAGGTCATCATTCTCAGTTAAAGAGGGCAGTGAAATCAAGGTTACTGACCTATGAGGAATAAAGAGCAGTCATGACAGAGAGATGAGATGATCAGCAGTTATGACCTGTCTATGCTCAGTCATCAAGTGGTAAGAGGCAGTTTAGGCCAGTTTTAGAAGCCCTAATGGATGAGATTGAAGTTAGGTGGAGTTAAAGCCTAAAATCATGCATTAAAGATCAGTTTAGAGCCCTTAAATTAAGGCTTTTTGGCCTTATACGCCCAGCAAAAGAGACACATCATGTAAAGTGGCTTAACAGTCAGTTAGGGGCCTAAAAGAAAGGAAATTTGGGGCAGACACAGCAGTTCCAGTTCAGTTCAGGACCCCACATGGGTGCAACACCAATTGAGGCAACATTTCAGCCTACAAACAGCCTATTTGGAGTAGTTCTAAACACTTTTTTGAAGGCTTTTCTCTTGTACACGAACAAAGATGATTCATCATGCTGGAGGAGATTTCAAGGAAGGAAGACAGTCAGTTCATCTTCAGTCTTCTCCTTCAGTCACAAGCAAGCTCCTTTTGCTATATCTTCTTCTATTTTTCTTTTCTGTAGTCAGTTCTTTCTTTTCTGCTTGCATACACAGCAAGTAACAGGCATTGTAACTCAGATCTTTCGAAGTAATTTCAGTATTTAGAAGCTTTTCAGTTGTAAACAGCAAAAAATTCCTTCAAATTCAATAAAAGGCAGCAGTTCTTTCTTAAAAATCTTCTGTTTTGAGCACAACAAATGAATGATTTGATGATTTTATTGTGTTCTCCTTTCAAAACCTTTAAATCTGTCTCATTTATGCATTGTGGAAACAAAAGAATTCATGTTAATACAGGCTATGAGTTGTGTTAGAATGTTCAAGTAGCTGACGTTGTGAAACTAGTTTTCCTTCTCTCATAGACTGAATACAAGCCTTCTCGTAGAACACTTATGTGTTTCATGATAATCTTTGAGTTGTGAACAAACAAACCCTTTTGTTTTGAACTTGATTGTGAGTTTAGAACAGCTAAGTAGAGTTTAAAAATTGGTGTGTCACCTCCTAGTTAACAATAAAATTTCATTTCCAAGGCTTTCTATACCTTTTCAAAACAAACCAGCAATAGTTTTAGGAGTTTTCTCAAAGGGAACCAGCCCATAATCTAGAGGTTCATCCTCGTCTTAGGCAGCCCACGGGCCTAGGGATGTTCCCATGTTGCACAGGATTGCTGAGCTTGAAAGCTTAGCACTAGGGGCGCAATCCTTCGTGACAACAAGTTCAAATTACAAATCTAATGCAACATGAACAATAATGGATTAAGTTTTGAAAAAAAATGTTAGAATATTAAGGTTTTCATATTGTATAAACTATAAAGTCATCTTAGTGACTTCTAGTTTATTATTGTTATTAAAATAATCAATTGCATTCCTGTAGAGTGGTAGTTTGGGAAGTTATGTTGGAAATATTTTTTAAAAGCCATATGATACATTGAAAATTTATCTCAATAAATAATAATTATTTGTTTTTTTACTATGCAAATATAGATGCTTTTTGATTTTTCCAATAGAATTGAAGCAATGAAATCACAAACAGTTACGTCACATGGCATCATATATGGAGAAGAGATAAGGAATCATACACTTTGATGTAAGCACGAAACTTCTAATCTATATGAAGCATAGTTTGAGGACTCTGTGAGTCCTAGAAAAGACTATTGGGACTCGCAAGTCCTAGGGCTCGCCGAGTCGACTTGCCAAGGACTCTCGAGCCGAGTCTTGGAGAATCCAAGCTAAGACTCTCGAGTCCTGGCAAGTGACTCGCATGAGTCCTAGAGTCAGACTACCGAGTCCTGACTTAGGACTCTTGGCATCACCTGGAAACAATGAGTATGAATGTTTAAAACTTGTTTTATGTTTGTTTTTTTCATTTGAAAATTTAAAACTATGAGTATGAATGATGAAATTTCAAATATTGAGTGTTTGAAGATCATATAACATGTGTAATATTTGAATTATGAGAAATTGATAATCAAATTAGGCTCTTATGTTCTCTTAACTGCATTAATTTTGTTTTGTTTTTTTTGTAAAACTATGGTTTTCTTCTTTGCTGAGTCCTAGCCGAGTTTTTTTGCCGAGTCCATGCCGAGTCTTGAGTCCGAGTCCTATTTTGGGCTGCTGAGTCCGCATCGAGTTCGAGTTTTCAAAATTTGATATGAGAAGAGAGAAGAAAAAGAAACAAACAAGAGAAAACATACTAAGAGGTTAAATGAAAGAGTATGTATAGATATCGGCGTCCTAATGAGAACAAAAGATACCACTTTTGAAAACATGGTAAGGCAAACCAACGAGCATTATAAGAAAGAAAGGGCTCAATTTTCACTAGCTAATTAAAGAGAATGAAAGACTCATCCTACCTTTGGGCTTTTTGACACAAAATTCAACACTTATAAGATCTTAATAAAAGGTAGAAAAAGAAGTGAATGAAAAGTCGCAATGTAATGGCCACTGGAATGAGAAATGAAAGAACTCAAAAAGGTAAGGATTTGAATACTCCTCTCAACGTTCAAGGACTGGTTAATTAAATCTATATATCTTGTGAACTACACATTTCAATGAGTTTTCTATTGTTAGTTTCAATTTTTGGCCATCTTCAATTCGACGCTCAATCTTTCTATCTTTGTAACAGTTTGGTGCTCAGAGATGAATTCTTAAAGTCTTGATTTTAGCCACATTTAGTAGTAAATGCTGCTATGTTTACTTCCAAATTCAACCAAGTCCCCTACAAATCCTAGTGTAGCTTTTAAGGGATACATTGTTAAATGGGGTGGATTTATTGAAATGAAGTGTTATATGTGTTGTAGGATGGCACAGTGGCTTATACTGGTCACATGAATAGTTCCTATAGCTGCAATTCAATGACACACGTGCACACCCACAATAATCCATTTAAATCATTGCCCATGGGTTTGGCATGGATTTTTTGTTGGGTTTTCATCGGACCTTGCACACATATTTATGCATAATTTTAAGCATGCAAAGGCACAATTTATACATGGGATATAGCATGGATAGTGCATGGATATTTGTACCTAATTTAGCACTATGCCCATCATTTGTGATATATGTCAATTACTTATTGGTAAGGGGGTTTGGAATCACCAAAGACAAATCATCATGTGCTGGTGAAATAATGATGAACAAGAAGAGCTCTAGGTGAGAAAGCATTAGATGTGGAGTGGGAAGAAAATATGTCACATTTTTGCTCACAATGGGTCTCATTGTAAAGATTTTAAATAGCTCTTTTTGATTTGAATGAACAATCATGTGTCATAAAAATTGTAATAGATGTACATGCAATTATATTGAGTTAGTGGGATTGACACTTTTTGGTTCACGAAGCCCCAAGAACACCTTTCAAGGATATTCTCTAATGCAAACACCCCCTTTTAGACACATTACATGGATATCCTCCGAAGTGAACATCTTTGAACTAAACTCCCATGAAAATATATACCAGGTTAGTGCTCTCACATGTCATTTAATAATCTTGTGCCATATTTTTCTTTTCTATAATGTGATGAGGTTGTAAGTAGTTACATGCCTCCAAGATCGTATTTAAATTTTACACCAACACCACCATACATTTTTCTCAACATGGTCAAATTTGAAAGAAGACATCCCCATAAAGACCATCTAGGAGACTCATACATTGTATCAAACACCCTACCTATAGTTTCTTTCATTAGGTATTTTTTTATTGAGTAATAAGAATATACATTGCAAGCATATACATTTAGATAGTGTTATTCTGTGTCGTGCTCAAGTACATTTCTATGTGTTTGTGTATGTGCTTCTAGCTTTGATTGATCACCCCATGAACATGGACCCAAGAATACAACAGAGGCACCAACTATAGGACTGGAACTCTCATGCAAGGTTTAGGATCTCCATAATCATTTTCCTATTGTTCTGATGTGAGAGAAGGTCCAGCAGCACAAGATTGCAAGTTATTAGCTGAGTTTGTAACTTCATTACTGTTTGATAATTTTAAAAAACTATATGATATATGTATGAACAAAAACCATTGACATATATCTATTCTACCATACAATTGCTTCCTCAAGGATGGCAAGAGATAATTGCAAGTCTAATGAAGTTTTTTACATCTTACACACATCAAATGAGATGATAATGATTCCAAAAATTAAGAGACTAGTCTAATTTGCACAATTAAGCATATAACAAGAATAAAAAAGGAAAAATGTTACCTCAGTTGTTTGGTTGCTGGATAAAATAGGGATACAAAACAAATAATGAATGTTAGTTTTGTAGTAGTTTAAAAAATGAGAAGAAAAAGCAAAAGAACTATGAGATTGACTACATTGTTGAAGTTTTAATGAATTAATAATTACCTTGCTCCAAAAAAATCTTCTATATCAACATCATGGTCTATCTTTTTAAATGTTTTCTTAAGTGCCTGAGATTCAATAGTTTGAACATTATTAGTATCACAAGTGAAGTTTTAATCCAAACTGAAAAAAAAATTGCCATAAAAAGCTACATTGCATGGAATATATATGAATAATAGAAATCTCAAATCTATAATAATCATTCATAATAACATGTTTACCAAAGGTTACACACTAAAAAAACTAATCAAGAATGAATGGTGATTGAGTATCTTACTTCAAGACTTTCTAGCTTCCTGTTCAAATAAAAATATAAATTAGTAATTTGCATCTTTTTCTATTATAGAAATTGATAATTTTAAAGTATACAAATTTCCTAAAAGCTTTATCAAATTTAAAACTTGAAAATCAAAATATACCTTTTTTCTCTTTCTTGTGGAGTTAGTCGAGCGAATCTTCCTATAACTTCGTCCATGTTACTGAAATAGAAAAATAGAACTTCTGTACTAAGGGACTTCCCATATTTATTCATCAAGAGAATATATATGATTGCAAATGAGTTGTAACCATTTAGTAAAAGTATTTGCAGAAAACAGTTGCATAGTAGAATAACAAGATAATATACAAAGACAATACATATATGAATAGAGTTGTAATTATAGATAGAGTAGGGATCTTTCCTTCGTAGTTCCACTCTCAATTTATTCCACCTACTTTAACAAAATTAAAGTGTTTCCTTCCCTATTCCCATGACTAGGTTTTTGAAGATAAATAAAATTATATCTCTTTCCTTTGTTTCAATTTTGATATCAAACCTTAATAAAACAATTATAGCACATTTTCAAAAAAACAATGTGCAATTTGAGTAATTACTGGAATATTCTGGTTGTGATTGTAAGGCTCAACTATTCCCCGCCTTCCTATAATTTCTCTAAAGAAATTTCTCTAACTTGTTTACTTATGCCATCTTAGAGACATTTTAATAAGTTCACTTCAATTTCTGTTATAAACTAAGAAACAGCAAACTCATCGTGACTGGTTTGAAAATATCCTGCATACTGTAAAATTGAATTTGCTAAATGAACTACAAGACACCATAAAACCTATACCAAATTCGAATTAACAATATAGTAACACCATGTGTTTAGTCTGTTAGATTGAGTCTATCGAAAGGTCTACCATGATAGCTGGATGGGCCCTCGACCATAATATTGCTTTCCAGAAGCGCAAGGAGCCTGCTCTGAGTTACAGTAAGTTCCGCCCCCATTCTCTCTGAGGAAGCAGTATCCCCAAGCGTGTCCATCTGTTATTACAACATCAACCTAACCTTATAAAACTACAAATTTGAGAAGCACATCACAGAACACATCCAATGTTTCTTTCTGGTTTACAGATCGCTGAAAATTACGATGGAAGACGTTTTGTATGAATTTCACATGGTTTAAAAACTGTTCTGATTTGAATGGCTTCGATATTCTTAGCTTCATAAGGCGGTTATGAAAATGCATGTAGAATGCATGCAGAGCTACAGCAGTTATCTGACGTTAAACTGGAGCTGCAGCAGTTATCTCGCCTTGAACGGTTGTTGAACGGCTGTCCTAAAATCGTCAATATAGCTTTCAAACTATTGCAACATAATGGGGCATGATGCATGCATGGGTGCATCGTAGGGGCCGTATAGGTAAAATGTTACTACATTGTTCACTTTATGTAGTAACATTTTCTTCATCCGACTGCTTAGGTAAAGTTTAGAGTCTAATGTTTTGAAGTCTCACTGCGATATCTCTCATCTTGGTATACGTGATATGTGCTAGCACTGTAAGATTGATCTCTCGAAAGGAAGCAAACTCTGGTTAACATTTTCGAAGCAAGGAACTCTTGTTTTCTTATTTCGAGGGTAGATTAAAATGCTGTCTGCTAGATCCATCGTCACATAAAAAATGTGATATGTATGCGTATCTTGTATTGATCTTAACAAAGGAAGCAGCTCTTGTTTTTATAGTGTTTTTTGGATCATACTGCATATGTAATAGCTAGATCTGTGACATGGGCACCCATGCCAACATTGGTATACTGATCTCTGCAAAGGAAGAAAATCCGTGTGTGGATGTCTGTTATCATAAGTTATGTAATTTAGAATAGGGCGTTTGAGGTCTCACCAATAAACCCATCACCAGGGAATAGCTTGAAGCATCTGATCGGGGTCTCTCATTTATGTGTCACTACTGATGACATTGGCTCAACAAACATATGCAGAACTGGGTCTGGATTTTGAATTGTATACTATTTTTTCAGCCTATAAGTATGTAATTCAAGCTTATTACGGGCTTATACAGAACTGTGTCATTGAGCAATGCATCAAAGCAAGCCATAAGTATCTAATTCAAGCTTATTATGGGCTTATACAAGAATCGATTGTCACTTTGATACAGAAAACCATATTGAACGAGGATATGAGAAAAAGAAATGGTGTACATACCTCCTTTCTCCGAGACAAAGTGTGGGCTTTCCAGTGGGGGAGAACATGATGAGCGCCATGTCGACGTCGCACAAAATTGACAGCTCTCTCGCCTTCTTTACAATTCCATTCCTCCGCTTAGAATATGTCACCTGCCTATTATTGGTATTCTCCAACCTCTTGATGGTCAGCTTGACTCTTCCCATCCTGAATGTCTATATCTAGATAGTACTTGTCTTCCTAATTCTCTACATTGACGATGGCTGCACATTCAGACATGCTCATAATAACATTTTCCAGAAAAAAGGCCTGATGTTTGCAACTGTGAAGGAAAGGGGATTTTTGAAACCGGATATATATATTTAATTGGTAGGAAATTGGACTTCTCTATCTCCTCGCCTTACTTTCAAAACTACAATTAATTAAATTCAGGTTTTTATCTAGTTAGCCTAAATTTAGACTAAAAGTAAGTTTACTTCTACAGCTATAAATCTTTATTACCAGAGATAAGTACTGACGAGTGCTTGTATTTAATTGCTGGCTTTTGCAACTTGTTAACAATGACAGTGCTATGATTCAATATGTTAACAATGACATAGGTAGTACTATGATTCAGTCAGGCTTCTGGTGATTTTTACATGCATATTCTTATTTGATTCCACAACAAGCACAGAGCTTCACAAATACGAGTTCGTTATAAGTTATTTGCTAGTGTTAATTACTTCGCTGTGCTTCCCCATAACAAATGTAATGTAACATTTAATTCTTCTTCACATTTATTTTGCAGGTAATATATGTCAGACACGTAATATTTATTTTGCAGGTAATATATGTCAGACACGTAATATTATCACTGTTTGTGCAGGTATTTGGTTTGTCCATTGTCACTTTGACGACCACTTGACGTGGGGATTGAATATGGTCTTTCTGGTGCTCGGATTGAATAGATAAAAAATCTACAAACACCCCCATTCACTAATGGAGCGTTAGCACATGGAGATCATACCAATTAAATGGTTCTAATAGATTTATTTAACATTCCTACTAGATTCCTTAACCTCTACACTACTCATGCATTTATCAATAGTGTTTTACATTTTATGTTCTTCTTGAACTAGTCACGAGATTATTTTCTTGAGCTAACTAAATCTTTCTACTATCCTTCTTTTTGTAAAATATCCTTCAATTCACATCCAACATGGAATATCAATTATTTTTCTACATACTAATGACTTCTCTTTGTATTTGAATGGTCACAATTAATAATCACCTAAAAAATGATGTTTTAAGCTACCAAAATGATCACCATACAAGTCTTATCAATCACCAACAAGGAAGAAGGTATATCAATTGTTAATGGATATAAATTGGTATGACCCTAGGGAAGAATGAGTAGTATTTTAGTAAAGGAAAAGTATAATTTCCATTTAACTAACTTCTTGTTGATTCATATGAAGAAACACACAACCTAGAAGAAGAAATGATGTCACCTAGGAAAATAATAAAGTTGTTAGAAGTTAGTAGTTTCCTACCAAAGATTATAGATGATCACTTCCAACTTGAATAAACATGCCCCCTTTATATTTTTTCCCTTCTTGAAGTTTCAAGTACTCTTATTTACCTAGAAACTAACATGGAGAAATTATAGGTATTGATAATAGACCACTTATGTGGCATGATGTGCCAAACCATAATTAAGATGACTATGGAACATATTTTATACACTCTTATTGTTGTGTTTCTAGTACTTGTGACATTGAAAGAAATAAGAGTTAGCCTTAATAGTGATTGCTATAGAGGTTTTATTTTCAAATAACCTACACAAGACAAATATTGTACCTAAAAATAATTTTTTGCCATTTGAAAGAATAGAAAACACATACATGTAGAAAATCTATTGTATTTCTAGGGGTGGCATGGTACTTTGCTGCAAATGTATATCTAGCATAAGATAACATATTTGATTATAATATTGTAGGTGACATATCAACTTGCATCAAGTGTACTTTTAATGAACTAAATCACTTGATGTTTATTCAATCACCATGCAAATACATTTATACAAAAGAGAGTGCAGATGGTTTGATGGAAAAAATTTTAATTATAACAAAAATAGTTAACCTACCTACTGCTAAAAATGTAATAAAACAATATATTATGCTAACATTCCCCCTTACTACCTTGTTCTTACAAATGTACCCTTAAAATAAACCAACTTTTACCATGCCAAGAGACTAGGTGAGTATATTAGCTATTTGAGAATCTCACAAGTAGTACTCGAGTTGAATTTGGTGATACAAAAATTGTTCATGAATGTAATGACATTCAACCTCAATATTCTTCAATTATTCATGAAAAACTATATTATTCACAAGCTTCAACACCACTTGACTATCACAAAAAATGATAGATGGTTTTTCTTCAATTATGTTCACTGTAGCCAAAATACATCGTAACCAAATTGCTTTGCACACAACTCCTTGTGTGGCATGATATTCTTCCTCAATGGATGGGAGATCAATGAAAATTTTCTTCTTAGTAATCCATGAAATAGGTCTAGATCCAAGATGGAAATTATATCTTGTCTAGTTGACTTCCTATCATCAAAAAATCCAACATAGTCCAAGTCAACACATAGATTTCCTCTTGCATTTTAGACCATAATCAAACGCACCTCAGACATATCAAAAAACATTTTTAACTATAACCGAAAGCCATTGCTTGGGATCATACATAAATCTTGAAAGACAACTAACAACAAAGCATAATTTTGGTTTGGTATAATTCAAGTAAATGATACTCCCAACAAGCTAATGGTAGAGCGCTACATCTACTTGAGGTGAATTATAGAATCAAGATAGTTGCAAACCTTTCTCCATTGGAGTGGAAATAGGTTTACTATCTATCATTGTAAATTTTCCCAGGAATTTCTAGGCATATTCCATCCGGGAGATGAAAATATGATGTGTCTTTCACCATATCTCCAAGCCAAGATAGTAGTGAAGTAGCCTGAAGTCTATCATATCAAAGGATTTTTTTCGATCACTCTTTACATCATCAATGAGATTGTCTAAGGTCCCTATGATCACAATATAATCCACATAAAAAATAAGAATGATAATCTTTGTGTCTTTCTTCTTAATATATATATTTCGATCTAAGGGGCTATATGTGAAACCATGTTCTAGAAGATGACCATTTATTTTTATGTGGCATTCCCTAGGGGCTTGTTTAAGTCCATAAAGTGACTTAAGGAGTGTAATCATGACCTAAAAATCTAGGTTAAGGTCATTAATCATTTCAACTCATACCCTAAGACCCTAATCAAGCAATAGAGCACAAATAAGCATAAAAACATGAAATAGCAAAGCAAGGTTACCAAAATATTCATGCCATCATTGCTTCACCTCTATTGCACTTCTCCATTTTGTTGAAAATACTTGATTGCCCTCAGATCTTGAGTATGCAACAATAGCCTAATGACAATGATAGAAAAATATTGAAGATTGAGTTGACTAGAGTGTACTTGCATTCAAGATGTAGATTGTGTAGGAATGAAAATAACAATGATAAGTCTCTTTTATAGAAAGGGTATGTGCAGGATCATCATGGAAAAAAATAGGCCCTTAAGTGGCCGTAAAAATTAAGAAAATCAGAGTTAGGCAACTTGATGTAAAAATTTGAATAAGTTATCTATATTATTTCAAAAATATGTAAAAATAGAATCTTTAGTAAATTGAATGTAGTTTCTAAACTACAAGGTTTTTTTTTTTTTTTTAAATCTATTTGGTAAAAATTTGAAATTTCAATGCAGTAGTACTTAAATTTCAAGGAAAAAATAAGAAGTAGGTGTTTTTCTGACCACCCTAACCACAATAAAATGATAATATTTTTTTATAATATTTTAGATATAAGTAGAGGAATCATTTCTCAATGTGATGCATATTTTTTTGTAATTTTTTTTGAAGTAAATAATTAATTATGATTTTTTTATTACAACTTTTAAAAAATATAAAAACTCGTATGTCTGACCACCTTAACTTGGTCAAAACTTCATGATTTAAAAAAAAAAAAAATCCTATAGTATGTGAAGCATAGAATGTGACACATGTTTCAAATTAAAAAAATATGACACTGTTTGAAAGCTATAGATGTTTTTCAAGCAACCTATCAATCAGGACTTTAGTCGTAATTCAAATAGAAAATAAATAATAATTATTTATTAAATTTAAAGTAAAGCATACTTTATATTGGTGGAACGTTAAGAATCTCCTTTAAAATCCCTTTTCGTTTCATCAATTTTAGGTAAAAAAAAGTTGTCAGCCACATGGGCCATCATATCACTTACATATTGCAACTTTTTGACCCATCATGATTCTGCACATACCCAAAAGCCAAATTATAATGAAGGGATGAGATTAAAAGCTAATATGGCATGTCAATCAATGGCCATGATTGAAAGTTGTAGTATGAAATAGGGTTAGGTCTAAATTAGGGAAAAGATAGGACTAGGTTAAGGATGGACAACTGAGATTAAATTATAAAATAATTAATTAAGGGTGGAAATTGAATGAGATAAGAGATAAGATTTGGCACAAAAAAAGAGGTGGCTAGAGGAATTTAAAAATTTATAAAAATTATTTGGCTTGGGAGGGAAAGCGAATAATTAAATAATGAGAATATTATTTAATTATGGAGGACATGTGAAGGTTGACTTTTTAATGAAATAATAATTTAATTCAAAAGTTGGGTAAAAGGACAAATTAGAAAATCATTAATAAATAAAATTTATATAATTTATGGAAGAAAAGACTAATGAATAATTAAATAATTGAAATAATTATTGAATTATAGTAAAAAGTGTCAATAATTAAATAAATAAAATTTATTTAATTATAGAAGAAAGGGGACATTAATGACGTAATTAAATAAATATAATTTTATTTAATTAATCAAAGAGGAATCAAGAAATTAATTAATTAGATAATTAAAAATTATTTAGTTAATAGACAAATGAGACCTTAGACAATAATTAAAATGATTTAATTATGTCAAGAAGAAGTGGAATTGACCAAGAAAAATAGAATTCACAGGCTTAGGACATTTTTTAGTGTCTACATTTTGCCCCTCTTTGACATAATGTAGTTTATCGCATTGTGTCAAATAAATTCAGTTCAAAAATATGCCCCAATATGTCGAGAGGAAGATAGGGTAAACCTATGCCCCCTCTGAAAATTTTACAAATTTTCCAAAAAAAATTAAAAAATTTGAAAGTTATTCCAACAAGCAAATCTGATAGGCATGAATGAAAGGATTGACAAAAGAAATGTTAGTGAGAGGAAATGGATGTTAGCATGGAGTTAGACACATAGAAGAGACTTCAATATTTTGATTGATAGATGCTAGGCTTTGCATTTAATCATCATTGGGTAGTAAAAGTAATGCAATATACAACAAAAACCATGGTATGACATAAACCAATGGTGTGCAATGTCGTACCCTTGCCAAAAATAGATAGTCATAGATAAGGAATGTCCTGACTCATACATAGAGAAAAATTTCCCTTGTCTTTTTCCTAAGACAAACCACAAACAACAATCAAAGAAAAGAAAATCATGAGACACCATTGCTCCTCTAAATCCTTCATGGGACATTCTCTAGGTGGCTAGTAACATGACTAAAGATAAATCAATAAAAGATAAGACAACTAGACCAACAAAGTCAACAACCATTTAGATTGTTTCCAATGTGTTTTTGTGAAATTTTTTTGACTTGATTTGACGGGTTGATTGATTGATTTTAGTGACAAATGACAAAGTTTGACTAAATGAAAACGTCTGACCTCAAAAAGGACACATCCTGTATAAGACAAATGTCAAGGTTTGGTTTCAAGAAGGACACATCCTAAATAAGGCCGTTGATTTGACTGGTTTGACATTAATTTGACTTTGGATTGATTTGGCAATTTGGTCGATTTAACTTGAAGACTACTTGGATAGTTTGTCTATTAATTCATGAATTGGTTGAATTTCAAATGCCTATTTGATTATTGTTTTTGTCAAGATGTCTGATTTAGCAAAGTATGATATTATGATGAATGTGACAAACCCTAAGGGATTGACCTAGGGCCTTAGGGGCTCATCGATTGATGGCCTTGCTTACGTAACATGCACAAAGACCTTGAAATTTGACTAGACTTGGAATGTTGACACCAGCTCTGACTTTGGTTTTGGATTTTGAAAGTTATTTGGATGTTTTTTGGGATTTTGACATGTTTTGATTTTTTGGATTTTTGACATGTTTTGATTTTTTCGGCTTTTTGACATGTTTTGATTTCTTTTGGCTTTTTGAATTTTTATGATTTTTTTAGCTTTTTGATGTTTTATGATGTTTTTGGATTTTTGATATAGTGAACTCCAATATAAAGTGTAGGATCCAATGAAAAATCAGGTTAAGGACTTGCCCCTACTCAAGTATGAGACCAATTTATCAGGGGTGTAATGGGATAAGTAGTCAAGTGGTGGATACAGAAGGTGAAAGGATGCATAATGTCAATTTTTCCAAGCTATGGGAAGGACAACAAAGCATTATTATGGATGATGTGAAAAAGTGTGAAAGGTGAATTATTAGGAATGAATGGTGGGAATCAGATAGAATGATGGTAGACAATGGAGTGAAGATCAACTACAAATGACACCTATTTGTCATGTTTTCACCATGGTACTTATCCAAAGCGCCACCCAAGTGGTTCTCACTATTAGACGCATTATTTCTCTTTACTATTTTTTTGATTATTTTATATAATTTTTGGTGTCACCAAGATGCTTGTTTGCAAGGTTTTCATCAAGGCGATGATCTTTTTGTTTTCTTAATTTTTTGTATTTTCTAAGTCTTGACATGGCTCTCTGAAGCTAAGTGTATAATTTGCACAAGTGCAAGCTATTGATAGAATTTGACAATGGTTCACCTTCAGGAGTTGAAAGTTGATATGCTCCTAATCCATAGACTATCGTGACGAACTAGAATGACCATGCCAAATGAAAGCATATGAATGATGTGAATGATGGACTGGGAAAATGATTGATATGGTGGGTGGAGGGAGCTAGAGTGTAGTCCCTAACATATGCACTACACGGGTCATCAAGTTTCACACAAAAAGGAGTTTGAGCCACCAGTGAGCTATAACACGTCGAGGGATCATCATCAAAGGTCCATCGAGAAACATCACCAATGGAAATTGTATGGTGTGATGGATGCGTGGATATGGACGAAGCTAGTAAGGTATATGGAATGAGTGAAGATAATGAAGACTTTGGATCAACAAGATTTTCTTTTGACATTTTTCCTTGATAAATGACCCTAGTTATATTAGACTGTATTAGGGAAGAATTTTCAGCTTAATTTAAATAGCATAAACTAAATCCCAATCAACAATGGCAAGCAAGAAGCAAATAAACATGAAACAAAGTCACCTAATCTTCAAGATTCCATCGAATGACCTCCATTGGCCTTCTCCATCTTGTTGGAAATGGTATAATTGCCCTCAGATTTGAAGTGCAACTATCACCTATGCCTTACACAAGAAAAATATTGAAGTAATGTGTGCTCAAGTACTCAAGTTCTCAAGCTTGCTGAAATAACTCTGTGTGTGTATGTAAAATGGCTTGAAAGAGTGTCTTTTAAAGAATTCCAATTTGAGAATGTATGACAAGGATTAGAAGTGGATAAAAACCTAAGATCAATGACTAGGATTGAATGTGATAAGAAGCATTAAGGTTAGGGAAAGCTTTGAAATGAAGGGTTGAGATTTAATTGAAAGAAATTAAATCAATGGTGGAGAAAAAGAGGTAGTTGGAATAATAGAAAATATTTAATTTATGGAGGAAAGTTGAATTTTGGGTTTAATTCATAAATATGAATAAGATAGGAGGCAATAAATAATTATTTTAATTATTTATTTGTGGAATGAAAAATGATTTAAATGAATAAGTTTATTTGATTGAAAAAATAAAGGATAATGAACAAATTAGATATTTAATGGTAACTATTTAATTTGTATCCAGGAATGAGTAATTAAACAAATTGGAAATTTATTTAATTATAGGAGGAGTAAAGATTAATTAGTGACGTATTTAAATAAACAAATATAATTTATTTATTTAAATAATCATAGAGGAATAATTAATACTTTAATTATGTGAGGGAGAAGTGTGGTCTTCATAGAAAAATATAGTTTGCAAGTCGAGGCCAATTTTAGGTGTCTACATTTTGCCCCTCTTTGACAATGCAGTTTATCGTGTTGTGTCACAAAAAATAAGTCAAAAATATGCCCTAGTGTGAAAGTAAGGAGAGGAAGGATGATGAGGAGGTAGTAGTATGCTCCCTCGAGAGGACAAGTAGGGTCAAAGAACATGAGTGTGCTCTCAAAATGGATGAGAAGACTAGAGGATGAAGGAATAGAAGAAATGTTAGCGTGAAAGACATGGGTGTTAGGACGAAAAATGAATACTTCAATATCTTGCCAAATAACATAATAGGTGTTGCATAATCATCATTGGGTGGTAAAATGTGACAAATGGACAAAAAACACCATGATATGACATAGACCATGGTGGGCAAGGTCATCCACTTGTGAAAAATAGACAGTCGCAGACAAGGAATGTCCTAACTCATACTAAGGGCTAAGTTGCTCCAGCCTTTTTGTCAAGACACACCAAAGACAACAATAAAAAAAATAGGTCATGAGATGTCACTGCACCTCTAAATCCTTCATGGGACATCCTTGAGGTAGCTAGTAACATGAACAAGAGACAAAACAATATAAATATAAGACAAGATAGACCAACAAAATTAATAGTCATTCAATGTGTTTGCCAATGTTTGTTTGTCGAAGGTTGATTGCTTGACAGTTTGTCAATTTGACGATTTGATAGTCTGATTTTTTACGGTTTGACGATGCCTGTCATCAGGAAGGACACATCCTAAAAAGGCTGATGACTATGTGATAGAGCTTTTCGTGAGGAAAGAAACAATCTGAAAAGGCAAATGAAATTTTGATGGGGTCCAATTCCAAGAAGGACACATCTTGAACGAGACCATAAAGTGACTAGGTTGACATTGTTTTGGCAATTTGACTGATTGTGGCTTGATGACTGATTGGACTATGTTGTCTATTGGTCCATGATTTGAATGTTGACATTTCAATGATTGTCTTGTGTCTGAGTTTGATTGTTTGACTTATTGGACCGACATGACGAACCCTAAAGGACTGACCTAGGTGGCTTCGGGGGCTCATCGATTGATGGCCTTGCCTACATCATGCACTCAAAGACATCATAGTTCAACATGACTCTTGAATTTGTTGCAATAAAAAAGGACTGAAATCATGATATTATTTGACAACGCCTAAAGGACTAGCCTAATGCCTCGGGGACACATCGATAGATGGCCTTGCCTACGTCCAGTCGCAAAGGCAATGTAGTTCGATAATGAAAAAGATTGACTTGACTGAGTCTGACTCTGCTTTTGGGATTTTGAAAGTTATTTGGGTGTTTTTGTGTTTTTTACATGTTTTAATTTTTTTGGATTTTTAGAGTTTTATGGTTTTTTTTATTTGGTCTTTTTGAAATATTTTGATTTTTTTGTCACTTTTTCTAATATTTTTTTTTTTTTTGGTATTTTTGGGAATATTTGATTTTTTTGTCTTTTTGGGAATATGCTAACCTCCAATGACAAATGTAGAATTCAATAAAACCAGGTGTAGGACTAACCATCGGGGATGGGATGGGATAGGGGTTTATTATGGACAAAAGATGGAGGAGAAAGGACACAAGACGTCAATCGCTTGATAGTCATGATAAATATGACTAGGCCTTATGATGGGTGTCAAATGAGAGTTGATGGGAGGTAAAGGCATTGTGACGGATGTGGGTGGAAGACCAGGTAGAGTGATCTAGTAGATGACGAAGCAAAGACTAGCTACACATGGTGCCTATTTGCCAAGTTTTCACCATGGTACATATTTTGTTATTTTTTGTCGTCACCAAGATGCCTATTTGCTAGGTTTTCATCAAGGTAACAATTTTTTGGTTTTTCATTTTTTTGTTGTATTTTTATGGTTTTAGCATGGCACTATAAAGGTATGTATAGAATTTGCGCAGGTGCAAGTTGTTGATAGGCTCTGACAAAGGTTACCCTTCAAGTATGGACAATTGATAAGCACTAGAACCAAAAGATGTTGTTATGACATATGGACCTATCCAGTTGGGCTCAAATTTGCTAGGATTTTCATTTTCTGCTTGGTTTTTCGGATTCTCCATCAACACTAAGTCACCGATGTCGAAGTGTCTAATCAAAACCCTTTTGTTGTAACTACGGAAAAGGTGGTTTTGATATGCCTGCAGATGAGTCAAGGCCCTTTGTCTGTGTTCATCCAAAAATTCTAACTCATGCAACCAAGATATATGATATTCCTCATCATCAATAAGCCCTTTCATGGAGATCCATAGGGAGGGGACTTCAAACTCAATTGGAAGGATAGCCTCCAAACCGAAGACTAGGAAAAGTGGAGTGGTGCTCGTGGGTATGTGAATGCTTGTGTAATACACCCATAGGGTAGGATTAAGTTGAATGTGCCAATCACAACCAACATCATTGAAAATCTTCTTAATAATTTTGATTATGGTCTTATTGGATGCCTCAGCTTGACCATTGCCTTGCGGGTAATATGACATGGAAAAGCAGTGTTGAATGTGGAATTTCTCACATAACTCACAAACATCCTAATTTTTGAAGGGACGTTTGTTGTCAATGATGATGGTTTGAGGGACACCATACCAACATATGATGTAGGTGAGGATGAATTTGGAGATTTGTTTACCAGTAATGCATGTCACAAGGATGGCTTCAACCCATTTTGTGAAGTATTCAGTGGTGGTGATGATGAACATATGCCATTTGATGAGGTGGGATGAACTTTTCCTATGAGTTCAAGTCCCCATTGGGTGAAGACCCATGGTGAAGTGATAGGTTGCAACTCCTACGCAGGTGCATGAATGAGGTTGTTGTGTATCTGGCATTGTCGACATTTCCGCACAAAGTGATAGGCATCATGCTCCATTGTAGGCCTTTAGTAACCCAGACACATGATCTTTTTGGCTAGGGTTAGACCACTAGAATGGGCTCTGCATATACCTTCGTGTACTTCGCATAAGGTATTTTGGACTTCGTTAGTGTTGAGAAATCTAAGTAAGGTGGTGTCAAAGTTGCGTCTATATAAGGTATCACCAATGATGGCATAACGAGTAGCTTTACGAATGAACGACTTGTGTTGATTTTTGGAAAGGTCGAGTGGTAGGGTCTAGGAATGTAAGTAGACATAGATATCTTGGTACCAGGGGGAATTGGGGCTAACAAGATCACATACCATCTTAGACTCTAGGAAATCAAAGGCGGGGACCAACAACTATTCCACTAAGAACTCATACTGCGACATGTTGTTAGGAATATCCAAAAGAGATCCAATAGTGGCTATGGCATCTGCTACTTTATTTTGAACACGTGGCACTTGGCAAAAGGAGATGTCTGGATAGTACAGCCTGAAACTATCAACCATTCTTTTGTATGGGTTCAATTTCTCATCCTTAGTATCATAACTTCATCGTTGACCCGTCGAATGACCAATTGTGAATCACCAAAGACCTATAGACTCTTGATTTTCCATTTTATAGCCATGCACAATCCTTTCAACAAGGTTTCATACTCTGCAATGTTATTTGTGCATGGGAAAGCTATCTTGAAAGATGCAGGGATTGTATCACCTTGAGGGGTAACAAATAATATACCTACAATTGATCCATGATTAGTATGTGAGCCATCAAAATACAATTTCCATGTTACACCTATGTCTAGTGTGAATATGGACTCATCAGGAAAGTCTGAAACCAAAGGGTGATCATCTTGGGTGGATGTGTCTGCTAGTTGGTCAATGATGACTTGTCCTTTTATTGCCTTACGTTCCACATACTAAATCTTGTATTCACTAAGTATCATGACCCATTTAGCCAATCGTCTTGTTAATGTTGGGCCCTATTAAGTAGATATTTTAAAGGATCTATTTTGGCCACAAGCTTAGTCTGATGGTTTAATATGTAGTATCTCAACTTTTGAGGGGCAAAGACCTCTACAAGACAAGCACGTCTAATCGGACTATAGTTAAGCTCGTACCCCACCAAAGTGTGGCTAATGTAATCGATTGTGTGTTCCTTTTTCCCATGATCATTTTGAGCCAACAATGAACCCAATGTAGCTGTAGTGGTTGATATGTACAAAATTAGGGGTTTTCCATCAATAGGAGGAATTAGGACAAGAGGTGTCAAGAGATACTCTTTGATCTGCCGAAAAGCTACCTCACACTTGTCAGTCCAAATGAAAGGAACTCCCTTGAGTAATAAATACTAAAAAGGTTGGAATTTATCTGTAAGTTGTGCAATGAAGCACCTAATGGATTGGAGTCGGCCCTGCAACGTTCATAGTTGATCGATTCCTTTAGGGGGAGACATGTCTAATATTGCTTTGAATTTTTTTGGGTCTACTTCAATGCCTCAATGAGAAACAATGTATCCCAAAATCTTTCTTGATGTCACGTTGAAGACACATTTCCTAGGATTTAGGCAGACATTATATTCTTCTAGCTGATTTAAAATATTGCCCAAGACTCTTAAGTGATCCCCACATGTCAATGATTTTTATTGAAAATCATCAACATAGTCTTCCATCAATGTGTGCATGAGATCATGAAATATGGTTGTCATAGCTCTCTGATAGGTTGCACCTACATTTTTCAATCCAAAAGGCATAACATTCTAGCAGTATGTACCCCATGGGCAAGTGAATTTTGTCTTGTGTTGGTCTTCAGGAGTTATACGAATCTGATTATACCCTGATAATCCATCCATGAGGGACAACATATCGTAGCTAGCCGTTAGGTCTACTATGATGTCTATATTTGGGAGTGGAAAGTCATCCTTCGAACATGCTTTGTTTAAGTCCCAAAAATCTATGCAGATATGGATTTTTTCATTTGGTTTGGTCACTAGGACAAGGTTTGAGATCCAATCTGCATAGTCAATAGGTCTTATGAAACTGACATCCAGTAATTTGTTGAGTTCAACTTTAATCAACACATATATTTGAGGGTGCATTTTTCTAAGCTTTTGTTTGACCGACTTTGCATTGGGATGCAATGGTAGATGATGCAGAACCAAATCAGAGTCCAACCCTGGCATATCAGCATAAGACCACGAAAAATTGATTTGGCGTTCTATGAAAAATGCTTGAAATTCTAGTTTTTCCTCTTTTGCTAGGGATGCTACAAAGAGAATAGTCTTATGATTATCTGCAGTACCAATGTTGAATTTTATTACGTCTTCGATCAACATTGGGGATCTCTCTTGATTGACAGTGAGAAATTCCAACCATCCATCCTTGGGTACCTCAGAGAGGTTTTCGCCCTGAGATACATTGTTTCTTTTTACTTTTACTTGGTTAGAAGGCGCCTTGCTGTTTTCACCTAAAGACCGTTCATTTTTTATTTTATTTTTGTCATTTTTGTGACTAGAGGGTAGGATAGTCTCACCAAAATATGTTGCAACATCAAGATCTATAGTGAAGCCAACCTTATGGTCCCCATGTGGAATGCCCTCTCGTAGTCCCATAAATTCAGCAATGGCCTCATCATTTTCAAATATGTCCAAGGTAGGTGGATCTTGTTGGTCCCAATTGATCAATTGTGGGTAAATAAGGGATATTCCATTATCAGTGTTGGTGAAGGATGGGGAAGCAATGGATAGGGTAAAGATAGAGGTATTATCGAGGTCATAAAAGGATTCTATTCAGGATTTTCCGTCTTTGGTGGGTCAAGTTCATAAAAGGAGTCAATGTGAATATTGATATCCATGAGGTTGGTAAAGGATGGGTGGTGTATGTCAAACTCCTAAAAGACATGACCAATCTCATAGTCATTGGTAGTGCAAGATTCCCACTCATATTTGTTAGAGTTGGTGTCATAATAATAGAGGTTGGTAGGATCCTCAAATGTCTCAATGTCCTTTGAAGCACTCACATCCTTATTTTAAAGCACCTTAGTACTTGGAGCGCCAATCTTAATTGGTACGAACCCTAACCCTAAGTTCTTCGGTCACTTAAGAAGAATCAAGGGTTCTCTCATTCCATTTTTATGTATACCAAGTCCACTGATTCCATCATAACCCATTTGTTTCATGAGTGCAAAAACTTTGCCATATTATTTTGTTGGTAGCATCAGTAGATCTTCCTCATCTTTGTAAATCCAAGCTGAAATATCATCAATTTATTATTTGTTTACCTCTCCCCATTTTATGAAGGTGGTGGTGGGAGGAACTTTAAAGAAAACTTTGGGTTCCATCTTGAACCAAGGCCTACTATAAGACTTTGGAGACTTAGGTCTATTTGTGATGCAATAGGTAGTATTTAGTTTATACTCGCCACAACCTTTGTCTTGGATCTTGATTTTGGGGTCGATGGATGTGGTTTCTGATGTGGATGATTTAATGAGGGTGGAGGGATCGATGTAAGTGGATGAAGTGGATACGGTAGTGTATGTAGAATCCTCTCGATTGATAGGCACTTGGAATTCGAGA
Organism: Sequoiadendron giganteum; assembly: GCA_007115665.2. Classification (NCBI taxonomy): domain Eukaryota; kingdom Viridiplantae; phylum Streptophyta; class Pinopsida; order Cupressales; family Cupressaceae; genus Sequoiadendron; species Sequoiadendron giganteum. The sequence goes on from CM021101.1 coordinate 860,979,771, forward strand.
ACTCCCCTTAAATTGGTACAATATTGGAAGGGATCAGGGTTGCCAATGATCATGACTCTGGTGCCATTATATGGAAATTTTAAGCATTGATGATAGGTGGAAGGTACAACTTTCATGGCATGGATCCAGGGTCTATCGAGAAGAAGGTTATATGAGAGTTCAAGATCTAAGACTTAGAATTTGGTGTCCATAACTGCAAGTCCAACTCCGATAGGGAGTGTGATAACACCCTTGGAAGAGCATTCTTCATCATCATAGGCCTTGATTACAATATTTTTTGTTGTGTCTACACATGCTTTAGAATAGCCTAATGCTTTGACCAATTTTAAGGTGCAAATGTTCAGTCCAGCTCCACCATCTACCAGGACTCGTCTAACCTTGTGTTGATGGACAAATAATTCAAGGTGCAATGGGTCCTTATTACTAGACTTTTGTGTAGAGTAGTCTTTGTCAGAAAAGGAGATATGGATTGAATTGGCCAAGTGTCCAACCATGGTTTCAAATCGGTTGACATCTAGGTTGGTAAGAACAAAGGTTTCTTTCAAATTCTTATCGAGAATAGCTTTGTGTTTAGGTGATAGGCGTAATAGCTCAAGGATGGAAATATGTGTAGGTGTCTTGCCCAATTGGTCAACAAGATTATATTGGGCTTTAGATTGTGGTTGCTTTGAAGAAGGACTAGATAAGGTAATCTTAGCCATGTGGGTGGTGACAACGCATTCAAGAACCTTTTTAATGGTAATGGTGTTGGCATAGTAATCAACGACACATAGGTGATCAATTATCTGTGAGTAATCAAAGGAATTCTTTGTATGATTGGCCTGATTGTCTGTCTATCAACTTAAGGTGGAGGGATTTCCCAGACCATGGTCTTGTAATGGATTTTTGAAGATTGTATGGTCTTGATTAGAAGTTTGTTGTTTTCCTTCAACCTCTATAGTACCATTTTCAATTAGGTCTTGAATTATTTTCTTCAATTGACAACATGATGAGGTCTTGTGTCCTTTGATGCGGTGGTAGTCACAAAAGGCATTGTCATCCCACCAAGATGGTTTAAACTATCCTGGGTCATATGGTTTAGGTTCTTGAAGTTGTATGACATGTGATTGTACTAGCTTCTTCAAGACAAATTCAATTGGTTCTGGTAAAGGAGTGTATTATCTCCATGGGTATGGCCTTAGTTGTCTTGGGGGTCCTTGTTCATGAGTATTTTGGACCATGTTAGCTACTTGGTTGGACACATATGGTGTATTTTTATTTGCGTTGGGTGCTTTGAGAGTCAACGTGGGACCTTTTTGATTCACAAATTTTGCATCTACGACTCGATTGTGTGTCACATTCTTATTGCAAGACCAAAACGTTCTTTTTTCATTAGAGGTTTGATGCTTGTGGTTGTTTTTGTTACCATTATTAAATTCACCTTGGGTGATTAGGACCTTTTCAAGTGTCATGCCTTTCTCAACTAAGTCTACAAATGTGGCACAGCAATGTACTTGTAGAGGATGTTTCAACTTTGACTTGAGTTTTTCTAGGAACATGTCCACTTTTTGTTTTTCAGGAATCTCGACAGGACATCAGCTCACCATACTACACCACCATTGGAAGAAATTAATAAATTATTCTCCTTCATCTTGTGTCAAGTGGGATAAGGTAGCAATTGTGACATCATACTCAATGTTATAATCATAATTCTCAATGAATTTATTTGCGAGGTCATCCCATGAATTTATAGACCCTTTAGGTATCAGTGAAAACCATTCAAGTGTGAGCCCCATAAGACTTCTTGGGAAGAGTCTCAAAAGGTAGGAGTGATCGTATGCGACATCCATGCAAGTAGTGGTGAATTCTTGTATGTGTTCGATAGGATTGATCTTTCCTTTATACTTAGTGAAAGTAGGGATGACATACCCGGGAGGGAAAGGAGGCATGTATATGCTACTATCATATGTGTAGAAGTTGTCAAAACCAACTTTAGAGTCCAAGAACACCTGCATGCAAAGAGATACTTGTCACAGGGAAGAGAATGGAGAAAAAAGAAAGAGAGGGTTTGAAGCTCTGCAATATGAAAGATATATTAACAAAAAAATAGAATTAGATTATTGAAAAAGATCAATCCTTAAAAGGAGATCATGCAAAACCTAAAAGAAAGAAATTTAATAATTAAAAGAATTATTAAATGTCACAAATATGCAACTAAAGTGAAATCTTAAGAAGGGAATAAAGGTAAATTAATTAACATAATTAAGTTAAAATTTTTACTCTAACACCCCCCCTTAAAATGAACAAGAGTGCAGCTAAAAACAAGTGCAAGAAAGCAAAGGGTAACTACAACACAGAAAGAAAACAAGGGTCCTGACAAATAGGCCTGATCAGGTACATGAATGCAACCAAATCTCGATAAAGTGGAGTAAAAGAGAAAACCACGTGGGAAAAACTCTTCTCCAAAAAAAGATGGAAAGAACATGCTGAAAAAAACATGAAGGAAGGAAGGCCTCACTGAGACCCCCCAAGGAAAACTTCTTTCACCCTGAGCATGGAGCGCAACTGAAGATAGCGTGGTGATGCCAAAGGTTTAGTGAAGATGTCAAAAACCTGCTCCTCTGTAGGAATGTACTCCAAGATGAGAGAACCATCCTGAATCAACTGTCTGATGAAGTGCATGTGGATCTCAATGTGATTAGTCTGTTGATGCTCCATTGGGTTGCGGGGAATGTGAATAGCACTTTGATTTCCACACCAAAGAGTAGTGGGACTATCAAGAGGAAAACCAAACTCAGTCATCAACTGTCGAAGCCATAAAATATCCTGACTAGCTAGCACAACTGCTCGGTACTCAGCCTTTGTAGATGATAATACAATAGCAGACTGCTTCTTGCAAGACCATGTGATAGGACCAGAACCAAGACAAAAAAAAGCCAGAAGTAGACTTCTAATCATTGACATCACCAACCGAATCTGAGTTAGTGAAGCTAACAATGTGAGGAGGTCTTGATGTATAGTGAATGCCATAAAAAGTGGTGCCCTAAATCTTGGAATCTTGCTAATGAATCTCATGAGGATCATGTGAGAATCAAGAGACAATTCCAAACACAAAGGAAAGATTAGGATGTGAGTGTGTCAGTTACAAAAAACTGCCAACCAACTTGTTGTATAAAGTGGGGTCTACTGAAGGAGTAGTGCAAGTGGTAGACAAAACAACACCTGACTAAAATGGTGTGGGGGTAGGCTTGCAATCAAGAATGCCAAATCATTGGAGCATATCAAGAGAATACTTTTTTTGAAGTATGGAAATCCCATCTAAAGACTGAATAACCTGTAGGCCCAAAAAATAGTGCAGAAGACCAAGATTTGTCATCTCAAACTGCTCCATCAAAGCTCGTTGAACACTTTGAATCATGGAGGATGAGCTCCCTATAATAATGAGACCATCAACATATAGCACAAGTATCAAAAGATCACCCTCATGATGTTGAATGTACACTATGGGATCAAAATGACAACGTGTGAAGTGAGAAGCAAGCAGAAAGGATTCCATCTTCTCATACCAAGCCCGAGGGGCTTGTTTGAGACAATTACAATGACCATCGAAGTCTGCAAAACAAAGAAGAGTTATGCACAAAACCTTGAGGCTACTCCATATAGATCTCCTCATGTAGGTCTCCATGCTAGAAAACACTCTTCACACCCATCTGAAACATTGTCCATCCTTGAGAAGCTGCAAGGGAGATTACAAGGCGAATAAAGTTCATCTTGGCTACATGAGAAAAGGTCTCAGAGTAATCAATACCCTCCACTTGAGAAAACCACTTCGCAACAAGATGTGTCTGGTACTTATCAATCAAACCATTTGCAACATACTTGGTATGGTACGACCACTTGCACTGAACCAAATTTCTCCCTTTCGAAAGAGGACAAAGATCCCAAGTGTGATTCTTCATCAAAGAAGAATACTTATCATCCATGGCCCTATCCCACTCAAGGTGACCTATCACCTCTGAAAACTTTTGAGGATCATCCTAAATGGCATGAATCAAAAGACTAGTACCAACTGTCTGAGGACGAGTACGACGAGTATCTGAAGAATCACCTACCAAAGGTTGAGCTACCTCAACAGTAACACGGGCCCACATGGGAAAATTCTATGTCTGGTGGTGGTGGATATGGTGGGTCATCATCTGTATCATCCTTAGAAGATATGTAATCCACAAGAGGTGAAGAAGAAGCAGTAGGTAGTGAGGAAGAAGCTAGTGATGGAGGATCGATTTGAGGGTAGCAATCATCAAATTGGACATCTCGCCAAAACAAGATGTCTTTGGAATCAGGATCAAAGAACCTGTATGCCTTAACATCCTCATAGTAGCCAAAAAATATGAGTGGTCAACTCTTCCTCTCCATGGATTTCCTCTGAGCATCTAGAATAAATGCCCAAGCCTCACTACTGAAAAATCAAAATGTAGAAACATCAGGCTTGACATGAGTCCAAGGCTCCTCAGGATTCATGTGTCACAATGCCTTATGAGGAATCTGATTCTAAATTTAATTGGCACAATTGACTGCCTTAGCCCAAAAAGAAGCATCCATAGCTCGAGACTGTATCATACAATTGGCCATCTCCCGTAGAGTTTTTTTCTTTCTCTTAGCAACATCGTTCTGCTGAGGGGTGTATGGAACTGTTAACTGATGCTGTAAACCATGCTGAATGCAAAAATATTTGAAAGCCTGATTAACATATTCCTCCCCATTATCGGTGTGTATCCTCCTGATAGAAAGTATAGACTGCTTCTCCACAAATTTCTTAAAGATCCAAAATGAATCAAAGACATCAGACTTGTACTTCAAAAAGTAAACCCATGTACACCTGGAGAAGTCATCTGTAAATTTGAGCACATATCTAGCACTAGAAAAAGGAGTGGAAAAAGAGATAAGATCACTGTGAGCCAAATCCAAAGGTGCCTTAACACATGAGGCTCTACCCATAGGAAAAGGATCTTGGTGATGATTTCCAAGAGCACATCCTCGACAAACACCATCAGTACAGGATATTTGTGGAAGCCGAATCACAAGTTCCTGTGTACTCATATGTTGAAGATATTTGTAATTGACATGGCCAAAATTCTCATGCCAAAGTTTTCTCACTGTGTCTGCATGTGCTATAAGAGAGAAGCTTGAACTGTTTGAACTCTCAAAGCCATCAAACCTATATAAGTGAGTCTCAAGATCTACATTCCCAGTAGAAAAAACAAAATCAAGATCATGAAGATCTCGAATAACCACGTCATGTCGTGAGAACTCTACTATCTTACCAATGCCAGAATGGAAAATCTGATAAAATAAAAGGAGGTTTGTAGAAATGGCAGGAACCAACAAAAAATCCTGTAGACAACCACCATCGAAAGAAACAGTACCAGAACCTGTAACTGAAAGTTGTGTTGAGTCACCAATTGCAATCTATGAAGTATCACTGTGGGAAAGGGTGGTGACTATCTCCTATGACTGAGTCATATGGTGCAAAGCACCAGAGTCAACAATCCAAGTAGATCCTAAAGGTACAACTCGTGCAAAAAGAGCATGTCCTTTTCCTATAGAAGAGGAAGGAGGAGGAGGTGAGGTGATATGATGCTACTGCATGGCTTCGTCTAAGGCCTCTAATAATTTCCAACACCTGGAAACTGGATGTCCTTCCTTCCCAAAAAAGCTGCAAGGATCACCTGAATACTTCTTAGTCGTGGAGGAAGACTCACCAGACTGAAGATTTGCCTTCTTTCGGATTGTACTTCAGTTTTGAATATGACTTTGGAGGTGGCTTGGAGGAAGTCTCACTGCCAACTAAATCTATCTTGGGCTTTGGTTTATGCTTCTTCTTTCCTTTTGATGTCTGAGCAACCAATGCATGGTTCTTTGATCATGTAAGAGAATCCAACTGTGTGAGCTTGGCTTGTTCTTGAGTCAACCGATCGCATAACACCTCAAATGTAGGCATGGTAAATTGAGTGTCCAAAGCATCCATAGTGGAGAGGAAGGTAGATGAGAATATCTGAAAGTTCCCACGAAGCTTTGACAAAATAAGTAAATACACTTTGTATCAATCTTAACCTTACCACAACCCTGTAGAAGAGATCTCTATTATTTGAATTTCATCAGAAAGTCCTCAATGGAGGGAAAATAATTAGGTACAATTGAATTCAACTCTACCTCAATCTATAGTGCATGAAACTGATTGATGGTACCAAATAAATCATTGAATTTGGTCCACCTTTCAAGAGGACTATTACACCCATCAAGATGAAACAACAAGCTATCTGAAACATGTAAGGAAATCAAACCCATAGCCTCATCCATCTTATTTATATGCTGCATAACCTCAAATGGCCATGTCAAAACTGGTTGAACCGCATCTAAACAGGACCACAACCCCTTTGATTTGAGAAGACGTGTCATGAATGCCTTCCATGTATGATAGTTATGAGGTGTGATAAATTCAACAGAAGAATATTTTTCGACCATGTTTGGAGAGTTTATTTTAACACACACATGCAAGTACTATTTAAGTAAGTAATGGTTGTTTTATTATGCAAACAAGGGTAATCATTACCTATCTAATATAATTTTTTTTTTTTTTCTTTTTGCAAAAATATATTGATAAGCTCAAAGAAGGGGATAAAGTTAGGGTGTTGGATCCGTTTGATGGTGATGTTGTGGGAATTGGGTGGATTCACTCCCTATCTATTGTATATGGAGTTAAATTGAAAGGAACATGAGATGCAAATGTAAACATTTTATAGGTCACAAGTAACACACCCCTTGTTTATGAAGACAAAATAAATGGAGTCGTTCGTCTGAAAGAGAAGGAGAGAACCTTCACATGTTGGCCACTAAAATATTTGCAAAAAATGACATAGTTGAACATGTTTATCATGTACTAGTTAATGTAATTAGACATCTTGTCTCACTGCTTTATGTAGTATTTTGAATGTGTTGTTCATGGATTTTAATTATCATGGTGTATTTGAAAGAGTTGGAAACTCTTAGACAACTTTGACATTTTTCATTATATTTACATATATACTCTTAGATAGCTTTGACATCTTGTAGCTTGATATATATATATATATATATTTGCCTTAATTTTTTTATTGAAGATTACCTTTATTTATCATAATGATGTTGAATCAATCTTTTAATCTTAGCATGTTGTAGTTTGTTCATATATGTAATAGTTTAATTTTCTTTTATGTTTTAGTTCAAGTTTAATATTATGTTAGTTTTGCATTGTAAAATTTATGGTATTTAATAAATTATTCATTTCATGACTATATTTACTACCAATTAATGGAAACCATTAAATAAAAATGACTAAATATATGACTAAAGTAATGAATAAAGTAATGAATAAAGTAATGACTAAATTAATTACTAAATATCTGACTAAATATGACTAAATTAATGACTAAATATATGACTAAATAAATGACTAAATATATGACTAAATATGACTAAATTAATGACTAAATATATGATTAAATTAATGACTAAATATATGAATAAATTAATGACTAAATATATGACTAAATATCTGACTAAATATATGACTAAATTAATGACTAAATTAATGACTAAATACATGACTAAATATATGACTAAATATATGACTAAATTAATGACTAAATGTATGACTAAATTAATGACTAAATCAATGACTAAATCAATGACCAAATCAATGATCAAATAATGACTTAAATCAATGACTAAATAAATGACTAAAATTGTTTAGTCATAAATTTAGTGGTATTATAAATGACTACAAATAAACCACTAATAGTCATGTGACTAAAGTTAGTCATTTATATACAAATTTTAGTAGTTTATTTAGTCATATATTGTTGTTTGTGTACTAGTGATAACTCTGTTGGGCACAAATAAAGAATAAATGAATTACAACTTGTCGGCCTTAATACATGAACAAATCTTAATGCAAACCAACCTAATTCGGTCACAACATAGTGAGGACCTAAATCAACATCCTCGAACATGCCAAAAAATACAATATTAATCCATAAGGATCCACAACACGCTACCATCATCATGTTGGCCAGGAACATGAAAAATTGAACACACAAAGAAAAATATTTAATCATGAACACACCGATCAACATCGATGTACCACACTCATATAACATGATCTAGAAACATCATTGAACATCTCAAGAACATACACAACATCTCAATTCATCATAATTGCAATCTCATCTTCCAAAAACACTTGCTATAGTAACTGAATAACTATAGGAACACATAACTTCATAAATTTCTCAATTCTTGATGCGTACCACTGAAACTTTCAGACAACATACTAGATAATCTCAGCAAAAAACCCTTTAATGCATGCCTCCTAAATATCAACGTACAAAAATTTCCATCCTTCTGATCACCACAGATTCACAGACTACCTGCACTATATTTATTACAATTTTCTCAATATCTTCGTGTATGAGTGTGAATTTTCACCCCTAATGCAAATTCCACTTTCACCCTTCCTCGCTTTAGAAAACCAAATCCAAAGGAAAAATTCCACATAAGCCTGCTGCCTTCATTCCACTTGGCCCCTGGTTTGAGTGTCGATAGAGGCATTTTTGTTTGGGAAGCCCGCGCAACACACATACATCTGTGTGGCGCGCTAATGTCCCTGATAGATTCCCACGTCCAGACCCTACAAAGACATTAGCATTCCCATATGGAGTTGATTTGTAATGCCCTTTTTGGCTAACCGACCTGAATATGGTCGTTTCTTTCCTCTTTACTTCATATTCACTCACCTTCATTCATTTCATGGTTGGTTGATCTCTTCACATACTTTCTACATCCCCTACCATCTCTTCACAAGCTCCAAGAAAGTTCCTCACAAACACTTTACACTTCATAGAAACAACATAAAAACTCCATCACTTTAGTAGAGCAAGTGTGGAACAAAACACCACAATAGTAGAGGCTTGATTTCCTCTCATTTTTCTCCCCCACTAGCCTTGAGCGCTTTGGCCGAAGGTGGTAATATTTCACTCCTCTCCTCTATTATTTGGTTGAGTAGCATAACACTATTTTGTAGTCTCTTTGTGTACTTTACTTCATTTCATACCTTTCTCTCTATCTATCTAGTTGTCCGTGGAGGTGGGAACATCAAAACGGGGGTTTGACTGAGGTAAACCCCTATACAGCCACAACACTTTCTCTCTTTCTTGTGTGCAGGTATTGAAGACGTTCATGAGCTAGAGGCTTCATCATCACATAGTTTTAAGCATTTCCTTTCCCTTCTCCTTGTCTTTATCTTTTCTATTTCATTTTATTTCCTTTATCACATTTTTTTTCTTTATCTCTTTCCAGAAGTTCTTATCAATCAGCTTGCAAGTAGCCACTTTGTTGTTTTATGTGATAAAATTTCTCTCCTGTCCATACGAGACACCGACGCGCCTCGAGGATGCCAACACACCATGTTTTTGTCTGCATTTTTTGTTGACGTCCTTTGGCCAAGAACTTGACAATTTATCTAGAGAATCTCTGTGACCTGCCCTTTTTGGTTCTAGAACTCTCATTGCTATCCTTTGAGGTAGTTTAGGGTAGTTTTCCCTGTGAGGCTCTCTGATTGAAGAAATCATGAGTAGCGAATCCCCCTTCTCTACATTTTGGTGAACCTAACGTGAAGAACAATGTTCTTCAAAAAACTAGGAATTTATTTACCCCTACTTGGTGGGGTCATAACTTTTGACTTGGTGCTTGGAATTCGGAACCGTTTGCACCATTGAAAAGGTCTTCTAGAGAAATAGTTCAATCGATAAAATAATAGTGCCTTCAAAAATCAAATTTTAAAGACTGACGCAAGTTACGAACCCAAATTCCACCTCGGAGACCTCCAAAAATGCAAATTACTAAAGCATAGAAAATACTGAAAAAATCGTAATAAATTTAATATCTTCTTTTATTAGCTCAATATCTAATTTTGTTAAAAATTTTAATGATATTTCATTTTATGCATGTGATGGTGACTTGGATCTGCTTATGTCACTCATTTTCTTTGATCCTTCTCATAGGAGTCCTCTTGCTTTAAAGGATATCTTGTTGCAAGAAGATGAAATCATTGATACCTTTCTTAATATTACTCTACCTTCTATTCATTCCAATGAACTCTCTTCTATAGATGATGCATTTGTGAAAAATGAATCTACCCTTCATCCCAATGCACTCTCCTCGAGAGATGATGCATTTGTGAATAAAAAATCTCCTACTCATTCCAATGCACTCTCTTCTAGGGACGTCACATTTGTGAGTGATAAATTTATTATCTATTCTAATGCACTCTCCTATAGAGATGATACATTAGTGCATGATGAATCTCCTTCTACATTTGATCTTGTTTGGATTGATTTTGAGAATATTTTTGTGAATAATTGTCCCACTAGTTGTGATGATTCTATAAATGTAATCTACATCTCTGCTGCCCCCCAAAGGCCTAAGAGACTGGTCATTTACTTAACTCTGGCTAGTCCTTCTCCTGATAGGGTTTGTTCTATTGATGGTGTTCGATTTGATAGTGATTCCCTTGATCTTTCTAAGGCTCCCTCTTATAAAGTGGTAGCCCATTCTTATGATAGTAGAATGAATAAACAACTAAGCCTTCCTCAAGCATCTGAACTTATGACTAAAGAACTTGGTGATTATGATCTTGTAGAGCAACTCTATGTTACTCCAATTAAGATCTCACTATGGGAATTGCTTCAGTATGCTCTGTTTTATGAAGGCATGCTTCAGGAAGCCTTCCGAAAGATCCTCTTGCTTTCTTCCTCTAGGCCGGAAGATGTAGATGTGTTGATAGGTCATATTCGTGCGGATTTGTCGAATATTACATTCTATGCACAGGAACTCTCGCCTCTAGAAGTAAGGAAGCAAGTAGACCCTCTAATGATTATAGTTAATGTTAGACATACTCTCATTGATGTCAGTTCAATGCTTAATGTATGTAGTATTGTTCTATTTCCTAAGATTAATATTGACTCATCTTCTATTAATCCTTCTTCTGTTGACATTCGTGGGTTCAATAATATCAGTCGACAAGCCCTAGGAACTATAGTCTTGCCTTTTAGGTTAGGATCCATTACCATACGTACCCTTGTATATGTTATGTAAGAGAAGTTACCATACAACCTTCTTCTTGGTAGACCGTGGATTCATGTTATGGGTCCAGTCCTATCTACCTTGCATAAATCTATCAAGTTCATTGCTAATAATAAAGTAGTCACAGTCAAGGCTGACCCCAATGCTAAGCACTTATGTGAGATGGTGGTTGTCGGTCAAGCTTTATTTGTTCCTACTCTTATTCCTCTAGTGTATTCCAATGTGTCAATGTTTACTCCAACAATACCTACTACAAAGGATACTCTTGAGATAGATGTCCTTGAGGAAGATCCTTTTGAAGCAAGGAATACTAAGTCTATTTCTTCTACCTCTTCCCAAAATAATGCATGTGGGGTCATTCAGACTTTACAAATTCCTTCATTCGGGAATATAAAGTCGACCCGATCTGCCTAGACCCTTCGATAACATCATTCACACCTGCTATCAAAGATGATCAGTCTTTTGCATCACGGGATATGTGAATGTGAATTGTAATGTTCTTAGTGTTGATCCTCCTTCTGAGGAGGATGATTACACCTCTACTAAAGAGGATAATTATGACAGTCCTATCAAGAAGGATGATGACAATCCCATAGAAGAGTATGTCTCCCCTTGCTGGAATAATGCTCTCTATGAAGATCCTCCTTCTTCTCATGACTTACAAACATGTTATGGCCCTAGCTTTAGGATCATCTTTGAGTATGGCTATGATCATAAAGGTTGTGGGTGTAATGAACAAGGCATTCAGGTCCCTATAGAATTTGCACCTCGTAGGCATAATCTAGCACTTGGTTGCTTGAATAAACAATCTAAATAGAAACCACAGTTGAATGTTGATGCAATTTCCTCTCAACCTAATCCTCACGGATTGGTCTATCATCCTTTGTCTTCTATCTTCATATCTTCTTCTTCTAAGAAATCAATATTTTCTCCACAAGAGAAATGGTTTCTTCTTGCTCCTCATCCTTTGTCTGAGCAAGAGCATATTTTGTTATGGCTTCTTAAAGCCCGCTTAATCACTCTTCCTCCTCCTACATGCAATAATTCTCATAAGCATTGTAAAGAAAACCATTCCTTTTGCACATACCATCGAGTGCCTAGCTATTCCACTAGTGAATGTAAGGCCTTGAAGGATAAAGTAAAACAACTTCATGATTTAGTTTCCTACTGATGCACCTACATCTTCTTCAATGACAAGTGATATCGAGGTTTACCTCTATCCTGCATCTTCTAAATATCTTGCATGGTTCTCCTCCCCTCTATGCTAAGGAAGCATTGTTGAGTGCTTTGACTTATTCTGAGATGACGAATGTTATCGATCTGAAGACTGTTTATGAAACTTGGAAAAAGATGGAAAATGTGTATGAAGGTGATGCTAATGTGAAGATTTCTAAGCTACAAAGCCTGAAAAGTAAATATGAATTATTAAAAATGAGCGATGATGAAAATATTACTACTTTCATGCAAAGAGTGAATGAACTTGTGTGTGGTATCAAATGTGCTAGCAGACAGTTGGATGAATCAAAGATTGTTGCTAAAGTGCTTAGATCCTTGCTTGATGCATACAAAGTCAAAGCTACAACTATTGATGAGCTTAGGACTGTGACAAATGAAACCAGAGATATGCTGATTGGTAAACTTACTGCTTTTCAGTTGAGTGAATTCAGTGATTCCCTTCCTAGGATAGAATATGCATTTAAAGCTACTACCTTCGGAAGAGATAAGAACATATATGATCCGGGTGAAAGTTCTTCTAGAAAGGAATTCAGGTATGAGGAAGAAATGAGACAAATTGAAGAAGAAGAAAGAGAACTGAATGAGCTTGAAGCACTTATTGGAAAAAGAGAAGCTAGAGGAGAAGATAAGTATAAAGGGAAATTGCCTATTAAATGTTTTTCCTACAATAAGATAGGTCATTTTGCATCAAGGTGTCCAGAAAGAGTTCCTAATTCAAGACCTTGCAAGCCTAAATTTCAAAAGAAGGGTTATTATGCTGCTGGTGAAGGTGTGAGAGATGATAAATCTGATAAAAGGAATGTAAGTGAAGATGAGTTTGTGTTTATTTCTATCAAGGAAAATAATCCTATGTCTACCAAATCTACTAGTTGTACAAATGTGGAGAAAGCCCCAACTGCTTGAGTTGAATAGAAGGATTAATGGGTAATTGACAATGGATGTTCACATCACATGAAAGGTGATAAAATCAAATTTGTAAGCCTGGAAAAGTATGATGGTGGTGTTGTAATATTTGGTGATAACAATGGTGGTATAATTTGTGGCAGAGGATGTATTTCTCTTGATGGTAAGAATAATACTAATGATGTTCTTTATGTTGAAGGTTTGAAGCATAATATTTTGAGTGTTGGAAAGATGTTTGATAAGGGATATAATCTTCAATTCAAGGATGGATAGTATAGAATATTGGGAAGTTCTAGAAATGTGATTGCTTCGGGTACAAAAATAAAAGGTAACATTTTCCACCTAAATTTTGCTAATAGATGTTATATGATTGCTCAAGTTGATGAAATTTGGTTGTGGCATAGGAGAATGTGTCATGTAAACTTTGACAATATTATAAAGATAAGTTGTACTCAGGCAATGAGAGATCTTCCTAAATTGGTAAAACCTACTAATGCCATATGCAAGGAATGCCAGTTAGGAAAGAAAACTAGAGTCTCATTCAGAAGTAAACAGTATTGTTCAAAGGGAGTATTGGAGTTTGCGCATACTGTTATGTGTGGTTCTGCTAGAATTAAAATTTTACAAGGAGACATGTATTTAATATTACTTATTGATGATTATTCTAGATTGATGTGGGTTGCCTTCTTAAAGGAGAAATCTGGAGCTCTAGAGAAATTCGATATTTTCAAGGCCAAGGTTGGGACATAAACAGGTTTGAAGATTAGATGTTTGGGATCAGAGATAGAGGTGATGAATTCACTTCTGGTGAGTTTATTTTTTTTTGTGAAACACATGAGATAAAGAGACAATTATCTACACCACAGACCCCTCAATAAAATGGAGTTGTGGAAAGGAATAACATGATAGTTCTAGATTCTGCTAGGACTATGATGCTAGAAGGAAATGTCCCTAATATCTACTGGAGAGAAGATGTGAGTACTGCTATTTATATCCTCAATCAGGTACAAGTCAAATGTGATACTGGTAAGACCTCTTTTGAGCAATGGTTTGGTCATAATCCTACTGTTAGATATTTCGAAATCTTTGGGAGAAAATGCTATATTAGAAGAGATGAAGATATAGAAAATTTTGATGCTAGGAGTGATGAAGGAATATTTATTGGTTATTCTACTAAGAGTAAGGCCTATTGGTGCTACAACAAGAGATTGAGGAAAATGGTTGAAAGTGCAAATGTTAAGGTTGAGGAAGACATTGTTAGACCATACAAAACCTTAGGATATGATTCTGATGAGAGGAATGATAGTACAAACAAATCAAACGAAGTTCAGACTTCAAATCAAGCTCAAATCATTCTGGTGAATCAAGAAAATTCTAGAGGAAAGAGAAACTAAGTACAGAAGAGAGATCACAAGAGTCTGAAGTTCAAGAACATTCTAAGACTCCAAGGTATGTGAGATTAAATCATTTAGAAAATAAGATTATAGGTGATAAGAACAAAGGTGTCCAGACTAGGAGAAGAATTGCAAAAGAATATTGTTCGATATCAAATAATGAGCCAAGTAATGTGAATGAAGCATGCAAAGATGAACATTGAATTGAAGCAATGAAAGAAGAAATACAACAAATTGAGAATAATGATACATGGATTCTTGTTCCTAGACCTAAGGACAAAAATGTAATTGGAACTAAATAGGTCTTTATAAACAAATTGAATGAACAAGGTGAAGTTATCAGAAACAAAGAAAGATTGGTGTGTAAAGGATATTCTTAGATGGAGGGAATTGAATTTGAAGAGACTTTTTCCCTTGTTGCTAGAATTGAAGTAGTGAGATTGTTTCTTACTTATGCTACTTACAAAAACTACAAGGTTTATCAGATGGATGTCAAGTTAGTATTTCTAAATAGTGAACTAAATGAAGAAGTATATGTTGAGCAACCTGATGGATTTCAATTGACTGATCAGGGAGATATGGTTTGTCGATTGAAGAAAGCATTGTATGGACTCAAGAAAGCCCCTAGAGCTTGGTATGCAAGATTGGATAAGTATTTGCTAAAGCTTGGATTTAACAAAGGTATTACTGATAGTAATTTTTATTTCAAGATTGATGATGATAAATATTTGATTGTGGAAGTCTTTGTTGATGATATCATTTTTGGAGGAGATGATGGTTTGTGCATGAATTTTTCTAATGAGATGCAAAATGAGTTTTAGATGTCAATGATTGGTGAGATGAAATTATTTTTGGGATTGTAAATTACTTAGTTAGATAAAGGAATCTTTATATCTCAGTCCAAGTATGTGAGAGAACTAGTAAAAATTTTGGTATGGAATATTCAAAGCCAGTTGGTAAACCTATGGTGACCGAATGTAAGTTGACAATAGATGATGATTCTCCAAAGAAAAATCAGACTAGATACAAATCAATGATTGGTGGATTGCATTATTTGACTCAAACTAGACCTAATATCATGAATGTTGTATGTATTGCTGCAAGATTTCAAGCCGATCCTAAGGAATCTCATGTGATTGTTGTGAAGATAATTTTTCAGATACTTGTAGGGAACAATTGATTTTGGTCTGTGTATCCTAAAGATGATGATCTTACTTTGAGTGCCTTTACTAATGCTAATTGGGCAGGAGATGTGAATGATAGGAAAAGTACTAGTGGTGGTGCAATTTTCTTGGGAAAGAAGTTGATTTCATGGTTAAGTAAAAAGTGGAATGTCATTTCTTTGTCTACTGTAGAAACAAAATACATTGTTTTTGCTAACAATTGTACTCAAGTATTATGGATGAAGCAAATATTGAGAGATATTAGAGTTGTATATGATGAAGTTATATTATTGTTACCTATTTTTCACTACCAGCTCAAACAGGTAGAGCTCAATTGTAAATTCAAGCTAAGGTACACAAGTTGTTTTTAAAACAAAAATTTCACTAAACCACTCATATGGTGCATTGTTTCATAAAAATGTATATTTCAATGATATTATGCAAAAACACTTCAAAAATGATATCAAGAGATTGCATAATTTTTGTTGCTTTATTCATAATGTGCAAACCAGAATCCCATACAAGCCATGGGAGTAAAAGATTTTGATTAACATAAATCAAACGATAGGTACAAAAATAGTTTGTATGTTATACAACTATTGACGAAATAAACATAGAAGGGAGAGTGGTTCATCATTGCCTGTAATGATGGAACCCGTGATGCTTGATGTATTTTATTGGTTTTGTTGAAGCTTTCCAGGTTCCTCGACTTCGCTCTCTTTGAGTTGTCCTGCAGCATGAACAAAAATGATGTTAGAGATAAACTCTATGCAATGATGAATCAAAATCAGTCCTATGCTTACATTGCCAGCAGGAATATAATTTACATCTATTAAGGCATCAATCAGATGACTACAAAAATTCAAAGAGAATAAGGAGAAAAGAGAAGACTTTCAGCTTCATTTATTTTTGCTAACATGTTTGTTCACTATGCAGGAATAGGTTCATCATGTTCATGATCATTTCATCAGATATGTGGAGTAAAACGGGCTACCACAAGGGTTGAGCCTGACGTATCAAATAGGACACTCTTAGGTTACACACGAGAGTCATTTACATGGATAACAGTCATTTAAGGAGCTTCTAAAATAAAGAAATAGTCAAATAAGCAGCTTCATTTCAAAGAGATTCAGGAAAAATAGTTTGAGCATACAGTATAACCTTACTTTTCATGTCAAGATAAGATCAAATAGTGTAAAGAACTCATAAATTTCTTTGATATTTTTTTTCAAGCTCTACTTTGCATTTTCACGTTACATTAAATGAAGTATGGAGCCTCTTTAAATTAAAGAGAAACAGAGTATTCGTGCTTTACTCTCCATCAGTGCAAGTCAGTAATTTAAAATAAGCATCTACAGGATCTTTTAGAGTACAACCATAGAATAGGAGAGCTTGTGATCCAAATCATACATGGAAATGATAATTGTGATGCAAGGCTCTCAAAAGTCACAAAATTCTAGAAAATGACTATCAATATCAAGTGCAAGAGTGATAGTCTTAGGGGTAGATCTTATCTCAAGGGAGTCAAGCATGTTCAAATGTTCAAAGACAGTCACTACAACAATTATACAATGCAACAGAGTCCCTCTATTCTTTCTACATAAAGAAAGAAATGTTTGTTATATTTTTTTGCGTAAGCTTGTATAGCTAATCTGGGAGATGGATACACAACATGAGTCTTTTAGTGGTTTGGGCTCATTATAAACATATTCTTTTTTATCAAAGAGCAACATAAGTACACAGTAAACTAAGAGAAAGGAATATATACAAATGGAGCTACACTTTTATCATTTGAGTATGTGCCAACAATGAAGTTTTTCTCAGATTTTACTGTTTTGCATGATACCCACATGAAAGTATGAAATGATTTACCCAGAACAGCAAAAAGATGAATGAGAATGAAAGTTCTAAAAAACACATAAGCTCCAGTGTAACCATGGCTTCCAATGCAAATGAAAGGACAAACTTTTTTTTCGCCAGTACACAACCATGAAAGGATCTCTATACTCAGAAACAGTGATAAAGCTGCGACAACATCTAGCATTTTTGCCCATCTAGGGGTTGGTATAAACAATTACAGGGAAGGAGTTCAAAGTACAGTCAAAATGGTATAGATTATCAGAGCAAGTCAAGTGAAGATGCAAGTAATATCTAGTAAAAGAGACAAGCTGAACCAAGAAACTCATAAAGTTATGGCCTGTACATGGTCAGAGTTGACAACAAAAGGCACAAAGGCCGAAATGAATGGTCCATATGTGATGCAAGCCTAAACCTAGAAGGAAACCATCAGAAGCACAAATATGGAAGCCACAACCTGTGATCTATTTCATGAATTCCAAGCACCATAATAGAATGAAGACATGAGGAACTAATACCCAGTTGGCCAAACAAAGACTGGAAATTCCAAGAATGCATAGTTTGCAAAAGATTTGCAGACCTTAATGAGTTGCGGCCTATCATAGAGGCAAAGTATAGAAATTTCCAAGTTCCATATCCATGGCGGCTAGATAAATGGTATATGGGGAAGTAAAAAACCAAGACAAATACACCATGAAGCTTTAAAACCTACAAAACCCTTGATGTTCGAAAGAAATTCTTCATCATTTTCAGAAAATATAGAGAATACTATGGATTTGGAAAGCTTACCAGTTCACATCAGAGGATAATTCATATATGTCACTGACAGAGCTCATTGGAGCACTATATTTCAAACTCGAGCCTAGATTTGCTAAGTGTGGTGGCCAGCATGAAGATACAAGCACAAGTACCCGATTCAGCAATCATGATGGTGCGGCCTGAGAGATCATCTCTCTAACACAGAGGAACAAACTCACAGGGGAGTTGCATATAAAAGAATCAGATAATCACCATAGCCGCGGCCAGTGAGGTCTTTTTCCTCATTAAAAGTTAATGGATTAAATGAAATAACAAATCAAAGTTACTATGACTAGTAGAGGCCAGTTCTGGGAGAGAATCTGAGAGAAGATGATTCGAATGGAGGTCACACAACTCCAAACCCTCAACATGGTGGCGCAAAAGGAAGCATAAAGATGAAGTTGCAAACTAGTTAATGATTAGGGTTAAGACCATCTTTGTCTACCCTAATTTGACATAGGGTAGTTTGCTATGATTTTAAGTTAATCATTTTTCATTTCAATTACCTTAGTGGTCATGACTTTAAAAGTCAAAATACCTAATGATGTGGCTTTCAATATATGCAAATGTTATGATTTGCTAAGTATGGTGTTGGAATTCCTGTATGGGCCCTTGACTTTTTTATAAAGTTTGATGAATATTTTACATAAGTTTAAATTTTTTTTTGCATAACACATTGTAAGGTTAAATGATTAAATGATAATTATAAATTATTTAATTATTTTAACTATTTTTAGTGCAAAAATAAAATATTAAGCAAGGAGGGAATTCTATTATTTTTGCATGGGTGGATTGATACAAATGAGGTGATTTTCGCATGCTTGGGTGCACCTTTTCTGGGATTTGACGTTCAGTTCGGGTGCTGCATGTTTCAGTTAACAGTTGACGACAAGTTTGAACCTGAGTGCACTCAATTTCACATGGTTTTGACTCCTTTTTTCTGGAGATATTTGTTTCTGCTCGGATTTTTCCTTGGAGTTATCACCCTCTCTTGGAGTTTGAATTTCAGTTCTTTTTTCATGCCTTTTGGAAAGGCTTTTGTATATATTGAAAAAACTAACTGTTTTTCTTTAGTTCTTATTTTTCTCCTTTGCACTCTGCAAAGTGAAGGATTTGTAACTCAACATTTATTTTTAGGTTAATACAACAGCAGGTTTATAGGTCATTTAGTGTGTCTTTTGCAGAAGAACTCCTTTCATTACCATCTTTTCTCAAATTCGCCTTCATTTTTTCAAGCATCATTGTCATGCAGGATTGATCGAAGTGTTTATTGTGTTTGCATTTTTTGAAGCCTTTAAATATTTTTGTCTCCTTAATGAATTTCTATATGCATCCAAGTTTAAATCCACTGGTTAAACATTGTGCTAATCAATAATCGAAACAGTCTAGTTGTGGGAATCATATTTTCCTTCTATGATTGCTTGTTTTAAAAACCTATGTTTAAAAAATTCAAGTGTTTTGAGCTTTTAGATCATGTTGTGTGAATCAGAATAGTTAGTAATCATTCTATGAGTTAAGTTTGCATTTTGAATCCTTCGGTGCATCACCATAGTTAAATTTCATCATTCAGTTTTTAGTTTTAGTCTTTATCCTTTTCCCAACCAAGTTACACAAGTATTAATCAAAAAAATTCATAGGAACTAGCCTAGAATCTAGAGGTCTAATTCCTTATGGGATATCCACAGCCTGGAATTAGTTCCCATGTGTCAACAAATTGCTGAAATTCAATATTTAAGCATACGGGTGCAATCTGTTTGACAACAGTTTTTGGCACACCCGCTGGGACAAAATTAATTATTTCAAGCTACTATTTTGGCATGTACAATAGGTTACCAGCTTCTTAGATTAGTTATTTCAAATACCTGGTGACTCTATTTTCAAATTTCAAAGCAGATCAGTAGCAAGCATATGAAAAATATCCAGACGAGAAGAAGCTCTTCTCCATTCGAATATTTGCAGCTGTCTTCACCAAAAAGGAGAGGAAGGACAACAAACATAGTCTCTGAAAGGCCTTTAAGAAACCTGTCAGTTTCTCAAAGCTTCAGAAGAGAAACAATTGTTTACATGTCAAGGAGAGGCAGATCAAGCACAAGGCAGCAAGGCTCGCATTCAGCTTCACCAAGCTACAGACAATCTACCTCACCTGTACCAGTTTTGCAAGCTGCAATTTTTAGAGCACCAACAGCTCCGATGGCCAGAGCACATGCGTTCGTACCATTCAATGGGGGTAGCCCATTGAATATGGTGCAACATGATGATATTCTTGTTGTAGCACTTAAAAGTTTACCATTTTTCACTGACGAAGATCAAACAACACCAATCGAGCATATCAGAGATATGGCTTCGCTGTGTGGAGTTCACCATGTTATACAGGAAAACGTTGCATTAAGATTTCTAGTAGCATCTTTGAAAGGAAAAGTGCTTCAATGGTTTCGTGGTTTGCCTGTTAATACAATTGCCATGTGGGATGATCTAGGAGACAAGCTGAGCAAGCAATTTTCAGAAATGTCCGATCATCTATCTCTAGTTGAACAAATGACGACTATTAAGAGAGTGCCACAAGAACAGATGATGGATTTCAACTTCAGGTTTCAATGAACCTGGAATAGGATTCTAGTAATGGTAAGACCTACTCCTGATCATGCTTTTTTGTACTACCTTAGGTCATTAAATAGTGACATAGCTTTAATGATCTATTCAATGGGGGGTTTAACATTACGAACAACATATGATATTGCTATTAGAGTAGAAAACAGCCTTATACAGGCTAGTAAAATTGCGCCAAGGCCACCTATGCTTATATTTCTAGATATCCACCCCTTGATGCCAATTAATTTGCCACCAATTGCCACAATTCCTGCCAAACTAGCCTTAGGCTATCAGCCAACTATCCAAAATAGTGTTTTTCCAGCATAGTCTGAGTTTCAAGTGTTAAAGGGTAATCAACAGGAGATGGAAAAGTTATTGCAGACAGTTAGCAATGATTTAGTCAGTATCAAGAGGCAAAAAAACCAAAATTACAAGCTTTACCAAGCACCCTTTCAGCCTAACAGACCTCCGTATCAGGCTGATAATCAAGGACAACGTAGGAATTTCAATCCTAGGCCATCATATAACCAGAACCAACAAGCTGCCAACTCATCAAAGGAGCTTGTTCCAATCCAAAATAATCTAGCACATGATTACGTATGGTGTTAGCCATGTAATCAGCCTCACAATCAAGCTACTTGCATGAATGGCATTATTAATTAGGCTTTAATGGTACAGAGCACATATGCTGCAATAGAAAATACAACAAAAGATGCCAATGATTAGAATGATCAAACACAGCAAAATGACATGGATGTCACCATGATGAATAGGCAAGGCAAAAAATTTTGCGGAGTAAATCAATTACAAGGTAAAAATCATTCTGATACGTCTATTGCAGGAAATACAAGGTCCAAAAAGAGAGCAACAAATTTGAGACAACAAGCTATTTCAGACAAATAACAGCCAGAAAGTGACAAACAACAGGTTGATAAAATCAAACAGCAAGTTGTTCAACAAAAGGTTCAAGTTTCAGCAACTGATAAAGAGTAGTCACAGCTTCCTTCCTCACAAAATATACACATTTTACCAAGGAAGCAACCTGACACTGCTAAAGAACAACAAAAACAAGGTAAACCAATTAAAGACACAAGAACTCAGCTAGATCCAGTGCAAAAGGAAACTGTTGTTCCTAAAGCCCAGCATAAGGTTAGCTCTCCTGTTTTTAACATTGTTGATCATATGAAGAAAGCGACGGTTAGCATCACTATGTTAGATGCATTGCACTTACCTGGGTAGAAAGAAGGTCTGCAAGAGGCGTTAGCCAAAATTTCTATTTCTGACGAAACAACCAAAGAACAACCAAGTGTTCTTACAAATAGCTCAGACAACAAAAAGGGGCAATCAACTCAAGAGGTAAAACCACCACCTTTTTATGTTAGTCTGATTATCGGTGATAGCATAGTACATAATTGCATGATAGATTCAGGAGCTAGCAGCTCAATCATGACTAAACAACTTGTAGACAAGTTAGGTCTCGAGTATGAGCCATTGTGAAAAGGGGTAGTTCAATTAGACGGAACAACCATTAAGTTTGTAGGAGTTATAAAAAACCCACCACTGACATTGCATGCCTATCCTAATTTTCAAGTACCACAAGACATTTATGTTATTGATCTCCCACCTTATTTTCCCGTTTGTTTGTCTAGAGATTTCACTGCAAAGTTAGGTGGTTATTTGTCATCAGACTGGTCTCACATGTTTTTCAGAACCAGGTATGGTACCAGAGTTACCATTAAGTCAGAACCATTGGCCAAAGACCATATCGAGCCCTATGTGCCAAATTCTATAAACACAAACCTAGCTTTCCATGACCAGGAGGATCAATCCATGACCCTCGACCCCACTGTACCTATAGAAGGCATACCAGATATAAATTTAGACGAGTGGGCAACCGAGAATCACGAGATTGACCCGTTTAGTCTCATGGACGAAGTAGGTTTGGGAATTTATACGATTTAGGAGCCCGATATGACCATTCCAAATCTGGTCAAGGAGGAAAAAGAGTTAGAACAACAAACTGATCAGCTTTGGAAGTTGTATTTTGATGGATCCAGGAGTAAAATTGGTGTTGGTGTAGGAGTAGTGCTCATATCACCTAAAAAAGATAGGTATTATTCAGCTTTCAGATTTGCTTTTAGTTGCTCAAATAATGTTGTTGAGTACAAAGCGTTGATACATGGTTTAGAGTGGTCCAGAAAAAGAAAGATTAAGTGTTTATAGGTGTTTGGTGATTCTGAATTAATAGCAAATCAGGTTAGGAATCTGAATTTAACTAAAAATGATTTTCTGAAATTGTATAAGCATCGTGTTTGGGACTTGATTGAAGAGTTCGATGCATTTAATATGCAATCAGTACCCAGAAATCAGAATAAGCATGCTGATAAGCTTGCTGCCATGGGATCACAATTTGACATCCCAGCTAAAGTTCATAATGTGCAAGTACAACAATATGTAAAGGTAGTTGTTAGACTATCAGTACTTGATAATAATGTAAGCTGGCAGATTTTTGACAACGATGAATAGATATGTCATTTTCTGATGGAGGAGGCAGAGTTATCTGTTGGAAACCAGCGCAAGTTTGACCAGCAATATGGTGATCAAATCATGCAGTTAAAGTCTAATAAACTGCCAAAAGGTTTGGTGACTCTTGAGTCTATTTTCAACACTGATGACCAAGTTAGAAAAGACAAATATGACATCACAGTGAAACAGGAACATTATGAGCCAATAGAAATATTTAAAGACAAGCTTCTCAAGCTTGGCAAAGTCTATACGAAGGAGGAACAATAAGATTTTATCTCACTTTGTCAAGAATTCAGTGATATCTTCACTTGGGAATATGAAGATCTAAAGGGTTTTAACCCTGAGTTAGCTCAACATACATTTGAGCTGGAACCCAATGCAAAACTAGTCAGACAGAAGCAAAGGCCCCTGAATCTGAAACTAGAACACTTGATGAAAACATAATTGAGAAGGTGATTGAAGGGAGTATTATATTTCCAATCAAGCACACTTCTTTGGTATCCAATCTGGTTCCCGTCAGAAAGAAGAACGAAGAAATAAGATTGTGCATTGATTTTCGTGATCTAAATAGAGCTTCACTTAAGGATCAGTATCCACTGCCTTCAATGGAGCAGATACTGCAAGTTGTTTCAGGATCAAAGAGATTCCCATTGTTGGATGGGTATTCAGGTTATAACCAAATATTGGTTAAAGAGGAAGACCAGTACAAGACATCCTTTACCACCAAGTGGGGTACTATGGCTTACAGGAAGATTCCGTTCGGGTTGTCAAACGCAAGAGCAACCTTTCAGAGAGCAATGGATATGGCTCTCCAAGGTTTGATAAATAAATTTGTTCTTGTTTACTTAGATGATGTCACTGTTTTCTCATGAAAAGAAAATGAACACTTTGGTCATCTTAGACATATTTTTGAGAGATGCAGAGAATATGGAATATCTTTGAATCCAAAGAAAAGTATTTTTTCTGTTCACAAAGGTAAGTTGCTGGATTATATTGTTTCAAAATACGGTATTTCTATTGACCCAGAACACATTACAACCATTCTGGCTTTACCACTTCCTACTCACAAAAAGGGTTTGTAGAGCTTTTTAGGAAGAATAAACTTTGTTAGAAGATTTATTCCAAACATTGCAGCATTGTTGCAACCTCTCACATCCATGCTGAAGAAAAACAGACAGTTCAGTTGGACGAAGGAGGGTAAGAACAGTTTTGAGCCGATTAAAGAGGCACTTGCAGCAGCCTCGACACTAATAAATCCAAAATTTGATAAAGATTTCATATTATATGCGTTTGGTAGTGTTGATACAATTTTTTCCATTCTTTGTCAGCAAAATGATCAAGGACTTGAACAACCCATTGCATTCTTTAGTCAAATTTTGCATGATTACGAAACAAGATATTCATTTGTTGAAAAGCACATGCTTGTTGTAGTAAGAAGTCTCAAAAAGTTTAGACATATGCTGTCTAACAATAAAATACATTTGCTGGTAGCTCACCCAATAGTCAAGGAATTTCTGCTAAATAAGGACATAAATGACAAGTGCGTAGGCTGGATAACCAAAGTCATGGAATATGATATCAACATAAAGGTTACCAAACTTGTCTGAGGTAAAGGACTGTGCGAACAACTTGCAAAAAATGAAAAAAACAACAATGAAGAAGCCATAACAGTTCTGAATAATGAAGAGGAACCTATTATTTCAACTGATCCAGTTGATTGGATTCATCAAATGATCTATTACTTGCATACCAGAGATTGCCCTGAAGGTATGGACAAATCTAAACAAAGATATTATAGATTGCAGGCAATTCCTTCTATAGTAATAAATGATGTTTTATATAAAAAGGACTTCAATGGAGTATTCCTCATATGTATAACCCAAATCAGATTTAAATAATCTTAGAGGAATTCCATGATGGAACTGTTGGAGGTCACTTTGCACCATGTACTACAGCTTTAAAAATCATGAAAGCAGGGTATTATTGGCTAGACCTTTTCAAGGATGCTTATGCTTATGTCAGAAAATGTACTAAATGTTCACTATTTGCAAGAAAACAAAAGTTAGCAGCCTTGCCTCTGAATCCAATTTAGGTTGAGCAGCCATTCAGAAAGTGGGGACTTGACTTTATCGGCCCTATTAACCCACCATCAAGTGCAGGGCACAAGTGGATTTTAACAGCAATAGATTACTTCATGAACTGGACAGAAGCAGTTGTTCTAAAAGATTCAAATGAAACATCAGTCCTAAATTTTTATCAGGACATAGTTTCCAGGTTTGGTACACCTGAGTCCATTATTTCAGATAATGCTTTAGCCTTTGTTGGCTTAAAAGTTTCAAATTGGTCAGTAAAGAATAACATTTATTTGAACACTTTGTCCAATTATTATCCCCAAGGTAATGGACAGGTAGAATTGACAAACAAGAATTTGATTAAGATCATTAAAAGACAATTGAAGATAATTAGAGGTCATGGCATGACAAGCTTAAATTAGCTCTTTGTGCTGATAGAGTTACACCAAAGTAGTCAACAAGTTTTTCAACATATATTTTGGTTTATGGTAAAGAGGCCAAGCTGCCTATATCAATAGAATTCCCAACTCTGAGTTACATAAAGGAACTAGAGTTACTTGAGGAGTAGCCAATGCAAGTTAGGCTTGCTGAATTAACAGAGTTGGATGAAACTAGGAAAGAAGCTTTCAGAAAGCTTCAAATTCATCATTCTCAGATGAAAAAGACATTCAACAAAAAAGCAGTTGCAAGAGTCTTCAATGAAGGTGACTTGGTTTTCAAATGGGATGAGTTGAAGAGAAGGCCTGGAAAACATTCTAAGTTTGATGCCATGTGGGATGGCCCATACATTATAACAACAAAGAAAGAGCATAATTCTTTCTAACTTTCAAGGTTGGATGGAGAAGTATTGCCAATCCCCGTTAATGGGATCCATCTCAAACAGTGCTATTAAGCAATTTTAATTGTTGTTGTACATAGTAGTTTAAATTTTTAGTGTAGTTTGTTTTCAATAAGTGCTCATTGCACATTAGGTTTCATTCAATATTGTTTCATTTTAAATAAAGTGCAGTCACTGCACTGGGTTTTTAGATTATGTCATAAACAGAATTACAACAGTCTCTTTCAAATTTTGTATGATGTCGAGTTATAGAGTTTTTCAGAGGAGGTTAGAGCAGAGACAGACTCCATGCCCAATGGATAAGCTATATAACTAGTCTATGGTGTTTAGCAAGCAAACACTCCGTAGAGGTCACCAATTTGTTACCTATTTTTCACTACCAGCTCAAATAGGTAGAGCTGAATTATAAATTCAAGCTAAGGTACACAAGTTGTTTTTAAAAAAAAAAAATTCTGGTAAAGCACTCATAGGGTGCATTGTTTCATAACAATGTATATTTCAATGATATTATGCAAAAACACTTCAAAAATGATATCACGAGATTGCATAATTTTTGTTGCTTTATTCATAATGTGCAAACCAGAATCCCACAAAAGCCTTGGGAGTAATAGATTTTGATTAACATAATCAAATGATAGGTACAAAACAGTTTGTATGCTATATAACTGTTGACAAAATAAACATAAAAGGGAGAGTGGTTCATCATTTCCTATAATGACGGAACCTGTGATGCTTGATGTCTTTTATTGGTGTTGTTGAAGCTTTCCAAGCTCCTCGACTTAGCTCTCTTTGAGTTGTCCTATAGCATGAACGAAAATGATGTTAGAGATAAACTCTATGCAATGATGAATCAAAATAAGTTCTATGCTTACATTGCCAATAGGAATATAATTTACATCTATTAAGGCATCCATCAGATGACTACAAAAATTTAAAGAGCATAAGTAGAAAAGAGAAGACTTTCAGCTTCATTTATTTTTGCTAACATGTTTGTTCACTATGCAGGAATAGGTTCATTATGTTCGTGATCATTTCATCAAATATGTGGAGTAAAACGGGCTCCCACAAGGGTTGAGCCCGACATATCAAATAGGACACTATCAGGTTACACACGAGAGTCATTTACATGGATAACAGTCATTTAAGGAGCTTCTGAAATAAAGAAATAGTCAAATAAGCAGCTTCATTTCAAAGAGATTCAGGAAAAACAGTTTCAGCATACAATATAACCTTGCTTTTCATGTCAAGAAAAGATCAAATAGTGTAAAGAACTCATAAATTTCTTTGATATTTTGTTTCAAGCTCTACTTTTCATTTTCACGTTACATTAAATGAAGTATGAAGCCTCTTTAAATTAAAGAGAAACAAAGTATTCTAGCTTTACTCTCCATTAGTGCAAGTCAGTAATTTAAAATAAGCAGCTACAGGATCTTTTAGAGTACAACCATAGAATGGGAGAGCTTGTGATCCAAATCATACATGGAAATAATAATTGTGATGCAGGGCTCTCAAAAGTCACAAAATTCTGGAAAATGACTATCAATATCAAGCTGTTTTCATTCCCATCTTAAGTTGAAAGTAAACTTGTCACATGAGGGTTTAAAGAGAAGCGCAAGAGTGATAGTCTTAGGGGAAGATCTTATCACAAGGGATTCAAGCATGTTCAAATGTTCAAAAATAGTCACTACAACAATTATACAATGCAATAGAGTCCCTCTATTCTTTCTACATAAAGAAAGAAATGTTTGTTATATTGTTTTGGGTAAGCTTGTATAGCTAATCGGGGAGATGGATACACAACATGAGTCTTTTACTAGTTTGTGCTCATTATAAACAGATTTTTTTTATCAAAGAGAAACATAAGTACATAGTAAAGTGAGAGAAAGGAATATATACAAATGGAGCTACAATTTTATCATTTGAGTATGTGCCAACAATGAAGTTTTTCTCAGATTTTACTATTTTGCATGCTACCCACATGAAAGTACGAAATGATTTACCCAGAATAGAAAAAAGATGAATGAGAATGAAATTTCTAAAAAACCAATAAGCTCTAGTGTAACCATGGCTGCCAAAGCAAAGGAAAGGAAAAACTTTTTTTTCGCCAGTACACAGCCATGAAAGGATCTCTATACTCAGAAATAGTGATAAAGCCGCGACAACATCTAGCATTTTTTCCCATCTAGGGATTGGTGTAAACAATTACAGGGAAGGAGTTCAAAGTACAATCAAAATGGCACAGATTATCATAGCAATTCAAGTGAAGATGCAAGTAATATCCAATAAAAGAGACAAGCTTAACCAAGAATCTCATAAAGTCGCGGCCTGTACATGGTCAGAGTTGACAAGAAAAGGCACAGAGGCTGAAATGAATGATCCATACGTGATGCGAGTCTAAACCTAGAAGGAGACCATCAGAAGCACAAATATGGAAGCCACGGCCTATGATCTATTTCATGAATTCCAAGCACACCATAATAGAATGAAGATAGGAAGAACTAATACCCAATTGGCCAAAAAAAGACTGGAAATTCCAAGAATGCATAGTTTGCAAAAGATTTGTAGACCTTAATGAGTTGCGGCCTGTCATAGAGGAAAAGTATAGAAATTTCCAGGTTCCATATCCATGGCGGCCAGATAAATGGTATATGGGGAGGTAAAAAACCAAGACAAATACACCATGAAGCTTTCAAACCTACATAACCCTTGATGTTCGAAAGAAATTCTTCATCATTTTCAGAAAATACAAAGAATTCTATGGAGTTCGAAAGCTTACCAGTTCACATCAGAGGAGAATTCATATATGTCACTGACAGAGCTCATTGGAGCACTATATTTGAAACTCGAGCCCAAATTTGCTAAGTGTGGCGGCTAGCATGAAGATACAAGCACAGGTACCTGATTCAACAATCATGATGGTGCGGCCTCAGAGTTCATCTCTCTAACATAGAGGAACAAACTCACAAGGGAGTTGCATATAAAAGCATTAGATAATCACCATAGCCGTGGCCAGTGAGGTCTTTTTCCTCATTAAAAGTTAATGGATTAAATGAAATAACAAATCAAAGTTACCATGAGTAGCAGAGGCCAATTCTGGGAGAGAATCTGAGAAAGATGATTCGAATGGAGGTCACACAGCTCCAAACCCTTAGCATGGCGGCCCAGCAGGAAGCAAAAAGATGAAGTTGCAAAATGGTTAATGATTAGGGTTAAGACCATCTTTGTCTACCCTAATTCGACATAGGGTAATTTACTATGATTTTAAGTTAATCATTTTTCATTTCAATTACCTCAGTGGTCATGACTTTAAAAGTCAAATTACCTAATGATGTGGCTTTCAATATATACAAATGCTATGATTTGCTAAGTATGGTGGCAAAATTCCTATATGGGCCCTTGACATTTTTATAAAGTCTGATGAATATTTTACATAAGTCTAATTTTATTTTTGCATAACACATTGTAAGGTTAAATGATTAAATGATAATTATAAATCATTTAATTATTTTAACTATTTTTAGTGCAAAAATAAAATTTTAAGCAAGGAGGGAATTCTATTATTTTTGCATGGGTGGATTGATACAAATGAGGTGATTTTCACATGCTTGGGCCCACCTTTTATGGGATTTGAAGTTCAGTTCAGGTGCTGCTTGTTTCAATTAACAGTTGACAGCAAGTTTGAACCTGAGTGCGCTCAATTTCGCATGGTTTGGACTCCTTTTTTTTGGAGATATTTGTTTCTACTCAGATTTTGCCTTGGAGTTATCACCCTCTCTTGGAGTTTGACTTTCAGTTCATTTTTCATGCCTTTGGAAAGGCTTTTGTATATATTGAAAAACCTTAACTATTTTTCTTTAGTTCTTATTTTTCTCCTTTGCACTCTACAAAGTTTAGGATTTGTAACTCAACATTTATTTTTAGGTTAATACAATATTAGGTTTACAGGTCATTTAGTGTGTTTTTTGCAGAAGAACTCCTTTCATTACCATCTTTTCTCAAATTCGCCTTCAAGTTTTCAAGCATCATTGTCATGCAGGATTGATCGAAGTTTTTATTGTGTTTGCAGTTTTTGAAGCCTTTAAATATTTATGTCTCCTTAATGAATTTATGTATGCATCCAAGTTTAAATCCACTGGTTAAACATTGTGCTAATCAATAATCGAAATAGTCTAGTTGTGGGAATCATATTTTCCTTTTATGATTGCTTCTTTTAAAAGCCTATGTTTAAAACATTCAAGTGTTTTGAGCTTTTAGATCATGTTGTGGGAATCAGAATAGTCAGTAATCATTCTATGAGTTAAGTCTGCATTTTGAATCCTTCGGTGCATCACCATAGTTAAATTTCATCATTCAGTTTTTAGTTTTAGTCTTTATCCTTTTCCCAACCAAGTTACACAAGTATTAATAAAATAAAATCATAGGAACCAACCTAGAATCTGGAGGTCTAATTCCTTATAGGATACCCATAGCCTGGAATTAGTTCCCATGTGTCAACAGATTGCTGAAATTCAATACTTAACTGTACAGGTGCAATCTGTTTGACAACAATTATCTGATAATGTAATGACCCCTCTCTAGTGGAAGCATTTAAACCCATAATTTTCATTCAAAGTGTTTCTCAAAGGGACATTAGAAACACTAGAGAGCAATAAACTTTGAGAACAGTAGTAATATCTAGTAAGATCAAAGACGATATAAACATTTTATTTTTGTCCAAGGGTTACTCATTTTCTCCCTGTCACTCTTATGAATGGCTCTTCTATATAATTTCATAAGTACATTATGTGGATATTTAAATGCCTATCAAGATCCCAAGATGATATTTTATTATACCATTTATCATAATAGAGTCATTATTGCTTATAAGGCTCAATAATTGAGTCAATAATGTATATATTGTATTTGTCAATCATCTATAATATATTTATGAATCACTGGATATATGTACTTAAATATATTTATTAATTATCAGTCTGTTATCTTAATATATTTATCCATCATAATATATCAAAATATACTTGTAAATCATAATATATTTATACAGCATTAGCTATCATTTAAATTATTAATATATTTGACAACCATCAATAATAAATTCATAATTGTATTTAACAATTCTTATTGTCTAAATACATAAATAATTATCAATTTTTATTTAAACTAATGATAATACTTACTAAATTCCTTATTTAGATCTTAACAAATTTACTATTATTTGAATACGAAAAATACTCTCCCAACCATCAATGCTTTTCCTTCTTCCTTATTCTTTTCCCAGCCAGTGATGATATTCCTTTTCTTAATGGTTTGATAATACTTCTACTTATATGCTCCCATCTTATATGGGACTCATTGTGGAGGGCTGTGTCTTTCTATTTTGGAGAATCGTAACTTTCTTAATCGCTGCCCTCTCAAACAGTGATGTCCTTTCATGAGTCTGCCGTTGCCTATAATGTAGTTGTCAATGCACTTTATTTAAGTGATTCTTTGTTTAATATATTTTTATTATTATTTATTTTTTATGATTAATATATTATAATAAAAATATCAGATTTTATATTTTTATTTATTTATTATGGATCATAATCATAATAATATATAAATTGCTAGCATTTTAATATTTATAATGTGATAGTCATAGTTATAATATTTAGTATTTATATTTTTGGTATTTACAATATTAGATTTAATATTAATAATTATAATGTTATCTTTGATAATTATAATTATAATAAATTTGCTAATATATATTTATTTATTTACATTTCAATGCTTAGTCATTTTTATATTTTGGTGTTCTATTTCGAGGACATGATAGTCCACCCCACCCAAGATTGCTCGTCCTCAAGCAATCACAAAAATTTTCTCACTTCAATAGTTACAACTCCTCAACTCAAGAAGTAGTTTGACAGACAAAATTTAACTAATGTTTTAAGCATAAGACACCATGAGTAATGTTGTTTGAAGACACATCTGGAATGAAGCAGACACATGTAACTACTTAATGAAGCATAAATATTCGTATGTGTCAGGATATATGTGGGTTACAAGGCATATCCATAAATACACATAAGTCGCATAGTGTGAATACATGTAAGTCATAAGATACACACATGAATACAAGTAAGACACAAGGTATACACATGAATACTGGTCACAAAGTGTACGCATGATCACACATAAGCCACAAAGTATTCACTTGAATGCACTTGAATACACATAAGTCAAACTATGCACTTGGATACACTTGGATCAAAAATTAGAGTAGACAACCAAGTAGCTCAACCAAGCAAGCAAGTAGCTTAATTAGTAGCTCAAGCAAGCAAGCAACCAGGTCGAGCACACAAGAAAATAGCTCAAGTAGGCAAACAAGTAGCTCTAGCAAGCTAGCAAATAGCTCAAGCACACAGGCAAATAGCTCAAGCACACAAGCAACCAGCTCAAGCACACAAGCAAGTAGCTCAAGCAAGCAAACAAGTAGCTTTAGTAAGCAAGAAAATAGCTCAAGAACACAGACAAGTAGCTCAAGCACACAAGCAACCAACTCAAGCACACAAGAAAGTAGCTCAAGTAAGCAAACAAGTAGCTCAAGCAAGCAAGAAAATAGTTCAAGCACACATGCAAGTAGCTCAAACACACAAGAAACCAGCTCAAACACATGTAATCAAGTAGCTCAAGTAAGAAAACAAGTAGCTCAAGTAAACAACCAACCAACTTAAGCAACTTGACAGGAAACATTATTAAGATTTTCAGAGTCTTTAAGCATAAGCAATCATAAGAACACATCTTGTTGAAGATACATGAAGTAACACATAGATACATGTCATACATAAGGTATAAATATGAGGCACAAATACATGTAATACATAGAGTATACACAAGAAGCATGAAGCATATATGGGAATAATACATGAAGTATATGCACGAGTACATGAAGTCACAAAGCATATGAATACATGTAATTATACACTTGAATTCAAAGTCACAAAGTGTACAAATACAAAGTCATAGAGTACACACTCAAATATATATACAAGTAAGAGTATACACTCAAATATAAGTACAATCATAAGTCATAGCGTATACACTTAAATACAATTGCAAATTCATAGAG
This sequence comes from Sequoiadendron giganteum, assembly GCA_007115665.2. NCBI lineage: Eukaryota > Viridiplantae > Streptophyta > Pinopsida > Cupressales > Cupressaceae > Sequoiadendron > Sequoiadendron giganteum. The sequence goes on from CM021101.1 coordinate 861,013,421, forward strand.
TATCATAATTCATAGAGTATACACTCAAATAAAAAATACAACCACAAGTCATAAAGTATATACTCAAATACAAATTTAGTTTTACTCAAATGAAGTATACTATCAGACAATTGGGAAGGGGGACTTGGTGCATCCCATACTACACCGTGGACCCGTCCACTATCTCAAGGTCATCAAGTATACACATGACTAGGAAGCATACACATGAATACACATAATACATAAAGTATTCACTTGAACATATGTTACAAAGCATACATATAAGTCACAAGGTAAACCTTTGAATACACACAAATTATCTCTAAGTATATACTTGAATATCTGTCAGGCACATATAACATTGACTTAACAGCACCTTGCTGGAGTTATTGGTCTTCTCAATCATATGTATGGTCAAATAGGATGGCTATAAGCACATAGTTTATATTCATTTTAAAAGGCATTAAGTTTTCTAATCTACAATTGCTTGATCAATTTCATTTAATCACTAGGACTTTTTCTATAATACTATACTAAATTTGTTTGGATGGCTCTCCCAACATAAGCATGGTTGCACAAGATGGATTACAGTTGGGGATGCCCTAAGAGGTGATCTTTCCAAGCCCAAGAGTAGCTATGCATACCCTCTTGGCCCAACAATGGAAGACACACAACCATCCATGTGGGTAAACTACCTGGAAAGGCCTCTAGCACTTGCTATCCCCTCTGCACCTCTAGTGCCTTCCTCTACTTATGATTGATAGAGAAAACACCAATGATTTGTAAATAATAAAGCATTAGATTACAATTAATATTCAGATTGGAATATAAATCACTTCCTGAATCAAATGCATATTTCTAGATTAATTTCTACCACATAAAGATACATTAATGTTCTAAGGTGAATGCAAATATTCATATCTATTATTAGTGGTTGTAGATTCATTTTCCTGGCTTAGAGTCCTCATTCCTTAAGCCATTTCAAAATCTCACCATTCTAGGAGGGATATGACCCATGGATATAATAATACAACAAATGACTCAATGTAGATTGGCAATATACATATATCTTGCTAATTATTTTACACACAAAAACTATGATAAGAATAATGAATGTTAATAGCAAAGTAATTACATTCAATGGTTACAGGACATACCTAATCTGCATAAATCAGAATGTGTTTCAGTATGTTTATAGAATATACCTTTGTTTTTGGTAAGTTTGCATACCCTATTTTCATAGGATGGTAGGAAAGTTGCTCTGATACCACTTGTAATGACCCCTCTCTAGTGGAAGCACTTAAACCCATAATTTGCATTCAAATTGTTTCTCAAAGGGACATGAGAAACATTAGAGATCAATAAACTTCAGTAGTAATATCTAATAAGATCAAAAATGATATAAAAATTTCATTCTTGTCCAAGGGCTACTCATTTCCTCCCTGTCACTCTTATGAATGAATCTTCTATATAATTTCATAAGTACATTATGTGGATATTTAAATGTCTATCAAGATCCCAAGATGATATTTTATTATACCATTTATCATAATAGAGTCATTATTGCTTATAAGGCTCAATAATTGCTGCAAGCATCATTATTGGATAATCGTAAATTTTATATATATATATAGATATATATGTATGTATGTATATACTATATGTATAGATAAATAATTATTCCTAATTGAGTCAATAATGTATATATTGTATTTGTCAATCATCTATAATATATTTATGAATCACTGGATATATGTACTTAAATATATTTATCAATCATCAACCTATTATCTTAATATATTTATCCATCATAATATATCAAAATATATTTATAAATCATAATATATTTATAAAGCATTAGTTGTCATTTAAATTATTAATATATTTGACAACCATCAATAATAAATTCATAATTGTATTTAACAATTCTTATTGTCTAAATACATAATTAATTATCAATCTTTATTTAAACTAACGATATTACTTACTAAATTCCTTATTTAGATCTTAACACATTTACTATTATTTGAATACAAAAAATACTTACCTTATTTTGGTTTGATCCGCTCTCCCACCCAGCAATGCTTTTCTTTCTTCCTTATTCGTTTCCCAACCAGTGATGATATTCCTTTTCTTAATGGTTCGATTCTTCTTCTACTCATATGCTCCCATCTTATATGGGAATCATTGTGGAGGGTTGTGTCTTTTTGTTTTGGAGAATCGTAACTTTCTTAATCGATGCCCTCTCAAATAGTGGTGTCCTTTCATGAGTCTGCCGCTGCCTATAATGTAGATGTCAATGCACTTTATTTAAGTGCTTCTTTGTATAATATATTTTTATTATTATTTATTTTTGTATGATTAATATATTGTTTAGTTATTATTCTATTATATTATATTTAGTTATTGTATGATTAATATATCATAATAATAATATCAGATTTTATATTTATATTTATTTATTATGGATCATAATCATAATAATATATAAATTGCTAGCATTTTAATATTTATAATGTGATAGTCATAATTATAATATTTAGTATTTATATTTTTGGTATTTACAATATTAGATTTAATATTTATAATTATAATGTTATCTTTGATAATTATAATTATAATAAATTTTTTAATATATATTTCTTTATTTATTTTCTCATTTATTTACATTTCAATACTTAGTCATTTTTATATTTTGGTGTTCTATTTCAGGGACATGACAGTCCACCCTACCCAAGATTGCTTGTCCTCAAGCAATCAAAAACATTTTCTCAGTTCAATAGTTACAACTCCTGAACTCAAGAAGTAGTTTGACAAACAAAATTTAACTAATCTAAGAATCTGGTGGAATATTCAAAGACCAAGCATATATGTATCAAATATCACTTTTTGGGAGACAAGGTGAGTGATAAGGAAGTCAGATTAGAGTATGTGCCTACTAAGGAATAGATTGTAGATATCTTCACCAAGCCATTGCCTAAGGATACTTTTGATTATCTTAGAGGGAATTTAGAGGTGATTACCCCTCCTAATCAAAACTAAGATGCAATACATTGCTTCAGTATGTGCATTCATAGTCATATCTTATTTCATATTGATGTTCAGAGCTTGTGTGTACCTTTGCCATTGATGTCAAAGGGGGAGAAGAACAATGTAAACAACTAGGAATTATATGAGAAGAAGTAATGAGAAAATAGTCAGAACCTAAGGGGGAGTAAGTGCTGAAGTTAGTTGCATTGATGGTGTTTTTCACATCATGTTTTGCCATAAATTCCAAAAGGGGAGATTGTTGGGTGTTGTGGTTGTTTTGCTGATATGTGGTTGTCATTGATGTCAACACTATTAGCATTAATGTCTTTAAGACTATATATGTCGAGGATATTGAGAAAATTGTAATAAAAATGTTGAAGGTTGTCTATGAAGCAGTGAAGTTCAGTGTGATTGAAATTTTAGTATATTGTTGATGAGAAGTTGTGGATTCAAGGGTTTGTTGAAAATACTATCTATTTTATCCATCAAAAGTTCAAGAGGTGTGCATGAAGATTTGAGCAAGTTATGAGTTTTTATGTTTCGACAATTATTTTGTTAATTATAGTTGGTGTTCCTAGAAGAAGGTAATGTGATTATGGTAATATGAGTTATTGTGTATGTTCCTATGGTGTTTGTGGATGTTTCTAGATCATGCTCTATTTGTGTTTCACGTATGCATTATTGTTGTGCTCGCGATCATTGATTTTCTCTTGCGTGTTCATGTTTTTCATGTTCATGTCTGAGAAGGTGTTTGTAGTGTGTTGTGGATCTTCGATGAATAAATTTTGAAGATGTTTTATGTTCGAGGATATTGTTTTGGGCCTCCACTATGTTGTGGCCGACCTTGGTAGATTCACATTAATAATCTTTATTATTTTGGGCCGACAGTTTGCATTCATCTTATTATTTTGTTGAAGCTGACATGAAGCGATTTAATTACTTGTTGCAGATATATATAAGAAATTGTTTATCTCATTTTAAGCATGCATAATGTGAAGTATGTGAGTGCTATGGGCGAATAAAGTTCAGATCATTCAAAGATAGAGTAGAGTGTGAAGAAGAGAAAGGAAGAGTGAAGAAGTATTCATGTGCCTAATAGGAACTGTAATCAGGCATTAGTAGATGCTACTTTCTTAGTTCAAAATATTTAGATGGATTTAATCTAAATGTTTCTGTAAGATAGTGAGTCTTCCTTTGTATTTGAGTAGAGAGTTGTAGGCAGTGTGTCTGAATGCATTTACATTCCTCATTTATTCTTCTTATACTTCTAACAGAGTATAAACTTGTGGATTAACCTCCATTGTGGTTTTTACCCTAATAGGGTTTCCATGCAAAAATCTTGGTGTTATGTGTGTTTTTGATGTGTTGTTGATTTATGCTTTCATGGTTATTAATCATATATGAGAATAAGGGTTAATAAGTTAATAAGTTTGAAATTTTGAGCCAATTGATTCACCCCCACTCTCAGTTGTCTGCCCTTGTGTTGCCAACATGCATGAGGCGATAACATTCACAAGTTTGGTTGCATCATTTAAATCTCGCAAATAACATATATTTTTAGCATCTAATCCATTTACTCCAAATTTCTTAAGCTTCAAAACCTATATGAAAACATCAATTGACATGAGAAAAACTTAATCAACTTAGCAATCAAGCTCATTACCTCACCATTCCCATTTGGGTGTCTTTGAAACCAATTGCAATTCAAAACCTGCAACGTCAACAATCATAATAAAAAACTCAACTAATCAAAACCAAGCATAAGCTAAGTAAATTAACAACTCGGTTGATCAACTATTTTATAGTCCAAAGACATGTTTGTATACCAAAACTATATGTAGTGGAAAACTATGAAACAATACAAATGAATCAAGTATAAACTAAGAAATCCTTTTGCTAAAGTCAAAGGCACAAGTGTATTACATATATAACCTTTGAAAAAGCATTTTATAAGCATTTTATTTAACTTAATAGACACAAACCTAGAAATACATATATAATGTCATACCAAATATTGTTGGAACACATTTATTGCAAGTGTTGGATGTTGTGGTTGTATTGTTGATATGTGGTTTTCATTAATGTCAACACTATTAGCATTAATGTCTTTCAGACTATATATGTCGAAGATATTGAGAAAATTGTAATAAATATGTTGCAAGTTGTCTGTAAAGTAGTGAAGATCAGTATGATGGAAATTTTAGTATGTTTATGGTGAGAAGTTGTGGATTAAAGGGTTTGTTAAAAATCCCATCTATTTTATCCACCAAAATTTTCAGAGGCACGCATGAATATTTGAGCAAGTTATGAGTTTTTGTGTTCCAACAGTTATTTTGTTAACTGTAGCTAGTGTTCCTGGAAGAAGACAATGTGATTCTAGTAATCTGAGTTGTTGCATATGCTCCTGTGGTGTTTGTGGATGTTTCTAGATCATTTTCTATTTGTGTTGCATGTCCACATTGATCGTTGTGCTTGTGATAGGTGATTTTCTCTTGCGTGTTCATGGCAGACAAGGTGTTTGTAGTGTGGTGTGGATCTTCGAGGAATAATCTTTGAATTTGTTTTGTGTTTGAGGATATTGTTTTGGGTCTTCATTGTGTTGTGACCAACCTTGAGTTGATTCACATTAATAATCTTTATTGTTTTGGACCGATAGTTTGTATTCATCTTAATATTTTGTTGAAGCCGACATGAAGCGATGTAATTACTTGTTGCAGATATATATAAGTTTTTTTTATCTCATTTGAGAAGATGCATGGTGTGAAGTGTGTGAGTGTTATATGCAAATAAAGTTCAGATCATTCAAAAGTAGAGCAGAGTGTGAAGAAGAGTGAAGAAGTGTTCATGTGCTTAACCAAAATTGTAATCAAGCATTAGCAGATGCTACTTTCTTAGTTTAAAATCTTCAGATGGATTTAATCTGAATATTTCTATAAGACAATAAGTCTTCCTTTATATTTGAGTAGTGAGCTCTAGGCAGTGTGCCTGAATGCATGTGCATTCCTCATTTATTCTTCTTAAACTTCTAACAGAGTATAAACTTGTGGATTAACCTCCACCGTGGTTTTTCCCCTAACAAGGTTTCCAAGCAAAAATCTTGGTGTTATGTGTGTTTTTGATGTGTTTTTCATTTATGCTTTCATGGTTATTAATCAGATCTGAGAATAAGGGTTAATAAGTTTAATAAGTTTTAAATTCTATGACAACTAATTCACCCCCCCTCTTAGTTTTGTGCCCTTGTGTTTCCAACAATTGGCATCAGAGCGAATTCCTTGGAAGAAGTTTAACAACTTGAGGTGATCTGGGATGGCGACATATAAGAAGGATAGTCTGAGATTTGATGGAACAAACTATTCTCTATGGAAGAATTGAATGGAGTGCCATCTGAGATGCATTGGTGAATCTTATTGGAACATTACAAGTAATAGGTATGTTATTCCTCAAAATGGTCCCACTACTATTGTTGAGATTAGGGATGTTGAATACAATATCAAGGCTAAGGAAGCATTGTTGAGTGCTTTGACTGATTCTGAGATGACGAATGTTATGGATCTGAAGACTGCTTATGAGATCTAGAAAAAGTTGGAAACTTTGTATTAAGGTGACGCCGATGTGAAGATTGCTAAGCTACAGAGTGTGAAAGGGAAATATGAATTGTTGATAATGGGTGATGAAGAGAATATTACTACTTTCATGCAAAGAGTGAATGAACTTGTGTGTGGTATCAGATGTGCTAGTGGACAGTTGGATGAATCAAAGATTATTTCTAAAGTGCTTAGATCCTTTCCTGATGCATACAAGTTCAAAGCTACAACTATTGATGAGCTCAGGACTGTGACAAATGTAACCAGAGATATGTTGATTGGTAAACTTACTGCTTTTCAATTGAGTGAATTCTGTGATGCCCTTCCTAAGATAGAATTTTCATTTAAAGCTACTACATCTAGAAGAGATAAGCAGAGATATGATTTGGGTGAAATTTCTTCTATAAAGGTATTCAGGTATGAGGAAGAAATGAGACAAATTGAAGAAGAAGAAGAAGAAAGAGAACTGAATGTGCTTGAAGCACTTATTGTCAAAAGAGAAGCCAAATGAGAAGGTAAGTATAAAGGGAAATTTTCTATTAAATATTTTTCCTACAATAAGATAGGTCATTTTACATCAAGGTGTCCGAAAAGAGTTCCTAGGTCAAGACCTTACAAGCCTAAATTTCAAAAGAAGTGTTATTATGCTACTGATAAAGGTGTGAAAAATGATGAATCTAATAAAGGGAATGTAAGTGAAGATGATTTTGTGTTAATTTCTATCAAGGAAAATAATCCAATGTCTACTGAATCTGCTAGTTGTATAAATGTGGAGAAAGCTCTAGCTGCTCGAGTTGAAGAGAATGATGAATGGGTAATTGACAGTGGATGTTCACATCACATGAGAGGTGATAAAATCCAATTTGTAAGCTTGGAAAATTATGATGGTGGTGTTGTTATATTTGGTGATAACAATGGTGGTATAATTTGTGGCAAAGAATGTATTTCTCTTAATGGTAAGCATAATATTGATGATGTCCTATATGTTGAAGGTTTGAAGCATAATCTTGTGAGTGTTGGACAAATGGTTGATAAGGGATATAATCTTCAATTTAAGGATGGAAAGTGTAGAATATTGGGAAGTTCTTGAAATGTGATTGCTTTAGGTACAAAAACAAAAGGTAACATCTTTAACCTGAATGCTGCTAGTAAAAGTTGTTTGATTGCTCAAGTTGATGAAATTTGATTGTGGCATATGAGAATGTGTCATAAACATTGACAATATTGTCAAGATAATTTCTACTCAAACAGTGAGAGATATTCCTAAATTGGTAAAGCCTACTATGCCATATGTATGGAATGTCAGTTAGGAAAGCAAACTAGAGTCTCATTCAGAAGCAAATATTATTGTTCAAATGGATTATTGGAACTTGTGCATACTGATCTGTGTGGTCCTGCTAGAATCAGAATTTTACAAGGAGACAAGTATTTCATGTTACTTATTGATGATTATTCTAGAATGATGTGGGTTTCCTTCTTAAAGGAAAAATGTGAAGCTCTAGATAAATTCAAGATCTTTAAGGCTATGGATAAGACAGAGATATGTCTGAAGATTACATGTCTGAGATCAGACAGAGGTGGTGAATTCACTTCTTGTGAGTTTAATTCTTTTTGTGAAGTGCATGGGATAAAGAGACAATTGTCTGCACCATGGACCCCTCGGCAAAATGGAGTTGTGGAAAGGAAGGACATGAAAATTCTAGATGTTGCTAGGACTATGATGTTGGAAGGAAATGTCCCTCACATCTACTAGAGAGAAGCTGTGAGTACTTTTTTTTATATCCTCAACCAGATACAAGTCAAAGGTGATACTGGTAAGACCTCTTTTGATCTATGGTTTGGTCATAATCCTATTGTTAGATATTTCAAAATCTTTGGGAGAAAATGTTATATATCAAAAGAGACGAAGATATAGAAACTTTTGACGCTAGGAGTGATGAAGGAATATTTCTTGATTATTCTACTAAGAGTAAGGCCTACTGATGCTAAAACAAGATATTGAGGAAAATGGTTGAAAGCACAAATCTTAAGGTTGATGAAGACATTGCTAGACCATCCAAAACCTATGGATATGATTTTGATGATCAAAATGAATGTACAAACAAATTTTAGACTTCAAATCAAGCTCAAATCATTTTGGTGAATCAAGAAGATCAAGAGGAAAGAGAAACTAGTGAAAGTGAAAAATAGAGATCACAAGAGCCTGAAGTTCAAGAACATCCTAAGACTCCAAGGTATGTGAGATTAAATCATTTAGAAAATCAGATTATAGGTGATAAGAACAAAGGTGTCTAGACTAGGAGAAGAATTGTAGAAGAATATTGTTTGATATCAAAGATTGGGCCAAGTAATGCCAATGAAGCATGCAAAGATGAACATTGGATTGAAGCAATGAAAGAAAAACTATAGGAAATTGAGAAGAATAATACATGTGGATTATTTTTCCTAGACCTAAGGAAAAAAAATTAATTGGAACTAAATGGGTCTTTAGAAACAAACTAAATGAACAACATGAAGTTATCAGAAACAAAGCAAGATTGGTGTGTAAAGGATATTCTTAGATGGAGGGAATTGACATTGAAGAGAATTTTTCCCTTGTTGCTAGAATTGAATTTGTGAGACTGTTTCTTGCTTATGTTGCTTACAAAAACTACAAGGTATATCAGATGGATGCCAAGTTAGCATTTCTAAATGGTGAACTGAATGAAGAATTATATGCTGAGCAACCTAATGGATTTCAATTGACTGATTAGGGAGATATGTTTTTTCGGTTAAAGAAAGCATTGTATGGACTCAAGCAAGTCCTTAGAGCTTGGTATGCCAAATTGGAAAAGTAATTGTTGAAGCTTGGATTTAACAAAGGTACTGTTTATAGTAACTTGTATTTCAAGATTGATGATGATAAATATTTGATTGTGGAAGTCTTTTTGGAGGAGACGATGGTTTGTGGATGAATTTTTCTAATAAGATGTAGAATGTGTTTGAGATGTCAATGATTAGTGAGATGAAATTCTTTTTGGGATTGAAAATTACTACGTTAAATAAAGGGATCTTTATATCTCAGTCCAAGTATGTGAGAGAACTACTAAAGAAGTTTTGTATGGAAGATTCAAAGCTAGTTGGTAAACCTATGGTGAACGGATGTAAGTTGACAACATATGATGATTCTCCGAAGGAAAATCAGACTAGATATAGATCAATGATTGGTGGATTACTTTATTTGACTCAAACTAGACCTGATATCATGAATTTTGTATGTATTGTTGCAAGATTTCAAGCCAATCCTAAGGAATCCCATGTGACTATTGTGAAGAGAATTTTTTAGATACTTGAAGGGAATAGTTGATTTTGGCTTGTGGTATCCTAAAGATGATGATATTACTTTGAGTTCCTTTACTGATGCTGATTGGGCAAGAGATGTGAATGATAGGAAAAGTACTAGTGGTGGCACATTTTTCTTGGGAAAGAAGCTAATTTCATGGTTAAGTAAAAATTAGAATGTCATTTCTTTGTCTATTGTAGAAGCAAAATACATTGTTGCTACTAACAATTGTACTCAAGTAGTGTGGATGAAACAAATGTTGAAATATATGAGATTTGTGTATGATGAACCTATTGCCATATTCTATGATAAATCAAGTTCAATTAAAATTTCTAAGAATCCGATGTTGCATTCAAAGACCAAGTATCTATCAAATATCACTTTTTGAGAGACAAGGTGAGTGAAAAGGAAGTCAGACTGGAGTATGTGCCTACTAAGGAACATATTGCAGACATCCTCACCAAGTTGTTGCCTAAGGATAATTTTGAGTATCTTAGAGAGAATTTAGGGTTGATAACCCCTCCTAATAATAACTAAGATGCAAGGCATTATTAGTCTGTCCATTCACAGTCATATCTTGTTTCAAATTGATGTTGTGGTGGTTGTTACTTAGGGGGAGTAGTCAGATGTTTTAGATATGTGGTTCAGAGCTTGTTTGTACCTTTTCCATTCATGTCAAAGGGGGAGAAGAGTATTGTGAAAAAATGGGAATTATCTGAGGAGAAGAAGTCATGAGAAAAGAGTCGAAACCTAAGGGTGAGTAAGTGTTGAAGTTAGTTGTGTTGATGGTGTTTTTCACATCATGTGTTGCCATCAATACCAAAGGGGGAGATTTTCGGATGTTGTGATTTTATTTATGATATTTGGTTATCATTGATGTCAACACTATTAGCATTAATGTCTTTAAGACTGTATATGTCAAGGATATTGAGAAAATTGTAATAAATATGTTGCAAGTTGTCTGTAAAGCAATGAAGATCAGTATGATGGAAATTTCAATATGTTGATGGTGAGAAGTTGTGAATTAAGGGGTTTGTTGAAAATCCTATCTAGGTTATCCATCGAAATTTTTAGAGGTGTGCATGAATATTTGAGCAAGTTATGATTTTTTATGTTTCGACAATTATTCTATTAGCTATAGATGGTGTTCCTAGAAGAAGATAATGTGATTCTGGTAATTTGAGTTGTTACATATGCTCTTGTGGTGTTTTTGGATGTTTCTAGATTATGCTTTATCTATGTTGCATGTACACATTGATTGTTGTGCTCGTGATTGGTGATTTTCTCTTGTGTGTTAATGTTTTTCATGTTCATGGCCAACAAGGTGTTTGTAGCATGTTGTGGATCTTCGAGGAATTATCTTTGAAGGTGTTTTGTGTTTGAGGATATTGTTTTGGGTCTTCATTATGTTGTGACCGACCTTGGTTGATTCACATTAATAATATTTATTATTTTGGGTCAATAGTTTGTATTCATTTTATTATTTTGTTGAAGTCGACATGAAGCGATGTAATTACTTGTTGCAGATATATATAAGTGATTTTTTATCTTATTTGAGAAGATGCATGGTGTAAAGTGTGCGAGTGTTATGTGCGAATAAAGTTTAGATCATTCAAAAGTAGAGAAGAGTGTGAAGAAGAGTGAAGAAGTGTTCATGTGCTTAACCAAAACTGTAATCAGGCATTAACAAATGCTACTTTCTCAGTTCAAAATCTTCAGATGGATTTAGTTTGAATATTTCTATAAGACAATGAGGCTTCCTTTGTATTTGAGTAGTGAGCTCTAGGTAGTGTGCCTGAATGCATGTGCATTCCTCATTTATTCTTCTTATACTTCTAATAAAGTATAAACTTATGGATTAACCTCCACCGTGGTTTTTCCCCTAATAGGGTTTCCATGTAAAAATCTTCGTGTTATGTGTGTTTCTGATGTGCTGTTGATTTATTCTTTCATGGTTATTAATCAGATTTGAGAATAAGGGTTAATAAGTTTAATAATTTTGAAATTTTGTGACAACTGATTCACCCCCCCTCTCAGTTGTTTGCCCTTGTGTTTCCGACAACAAGACCATAGTTTAATAGTTTGGGTGTAAAGCTAGATTCCACAACCTTTTCCAACATACTCCCTTCCTATAATAAAATGGGAGCTTTGGAAAGGGTATGCACATCCATCAAAGCATAACAGAAGGTGGATTTTTGTTAGATATTATGGTTGGAAATACTCTGGTAGATATGCATGCAAAATGTGGAAGCACGGGCAAGGCACGTGAACTATTTGGCAAAATGCCTCAAAGAGATGTCATCTTATGGAATGCAATGATTGTAGGTTTTGCAAAAAATTGTTTGTTGAAATAGATTTTGAAACTTTCAAACGAATGCAATTGGTAGGTATAAAGCAATTTTTTTTTGTGAGAGTCGTCCTTGCTTGTGACAAAATGGGAGCTTTGGGACGAGCTATGAACATGCACCAAAGCATAATGGTAGGGGAATTTTTGTCAGATGTTATAGTTGGATATGCTCTAGTAGACATATATGCAAGATGTGGAATCATAGACAAAACACTTGAATTGTTTGACATCGTGCCTCAAAGAGATATCATCTCATGGAATGAAATGATTGATTGCAGAATGTGCACAAAATGGATTTTGCAAGGAACCTCTCAAAATCTTTGAATTAATGAAGCAATCTAGAAAAACTAGAAAAGGCTCAAACTTGGCAAATCAATTTCTAAACAATGGTGGATCCCATGTATTTTGTGGTTAGTAGGTTGACTAGGTATGTTTTAAAAAAAAATCTATAGGTTTCACAGATTACTCCTCCCAATTTACTATGCAATATATGTTAGCTATATATAGGTGAGAGACCAAGATTTAAATTTTTTCAACAGCTTCTAGAAAGAACCAATTGAGCTTGGTAATACCTTCTTGACTCCAAAGTAAAATTTATTGCCCTCCAATGGGTAGGCAAGCAAAAATAGTAAATAGATATCTGTAGGGATTTAGCAAAATGTTATTTCCATTAAGTCTCATTTTGGAGAGAGCAAGAAAGTGGATGTACAAAATTTGGGCCTTTAAATCATAGGAAAAAGCAAACAACAAAGGGGATGATTGTACCCAAAAAAAATATATAAAAAGGAAAACTTACAAACTAGATAATTTTAATAGTAACACGTTTGATGTAATACTAATCACTTATTTGATCATTAATAGAATTTTTTACTCAATGTTTGGATTTTTATCTGATGGTTTTACTTTTGACCATTGAAGATGAAAATTGAATGGATTAATTTGTTGACATATGTTTAAAAATTAGTTCATCTCAATTCCCTCTATGTTTGTAAATTTCTAAACAATTTAATGCTTGTAACAAATTAATTAACCTTATATGTGAGCTTCTCAATTAATAATCTCACTTTACTTTTAATACTCCATAAACCTCTTAACAATTTTTTTTTTTTAATTCATCTAAAACCTTATAGAGATCTTTTATTATTGCCAAACTTATTTTATGTGATGATGTATGAGATAGCTCACTCAGACATAGGGAAAAATCTTCTAAAGTGTTCACACACTTCATCCATAAAATATTTAGTAAAACCACTTGTTAGTGCTTGTCTCTTCTTTGATAGCTATAGTGGTTCATGGAACCAATTTTATAGAATAATCAAACTAAAGCAAGCTCACAAACTCAAGTTTTATTAACTATGTGGAGTGTGGAGGCACTTGGTTTGAGTTGCTCATTAATATTCTTGTTCATCTTTTATAAAGTGTGTTGTGCTCATAATTGTCACTGCCTCGGGTCATCATATAGCTACTAATATCAAGTCTCTCTTATAGAATCCATGAATTTGATTTTTGTAATAAATTATCCAATTCCAACTAGTTCAAGTATGGACATTGGTGAGTGACATTGTGATCCTCATCATTTAATTATAAATGTTAATCCAAGGCGGTGTCCATGGCTATATGCAATAGGGAGAATAAATCATTTGCATGACATGTTTTTTTATACAAACATAATTTAAAGGCAATGCATGAAAGAAAATTTCTAAAATAAAATCTATTCTAAGAACTTGTAAATGAAATGCTTAAATAAAATTTATCCTAAGAAACTTGTAAAAGGATATACTGAAAATGTAAAAAGCTAGAAATGAAATGACTACTAAGAAATGGAACTACAAACAAAGAGAATGTTTGAATCAAATCTAATCTAAGAGATTGTAAATGAAATGCTTGAATCAAATCTATCCTATGAAACTTGCAAAAGGAAATACTGAAAATGTAAAGAGCTAGAAATGAAACTACAAAAAAAGAGATTGTTGCAAAAGTATTGAACTATATTATTTTATGAACTCTTCCCCCATTTGATTTCTTGATTACAATGAATTTATAGAATTCTTGTCTTCAACTGATTTGAAAGATAAGCTTTATGATTGTGCAACCACTTGCTAGAAGATAGGAACATGTGTTAAGAGAAGAAGATAGATCTTTCTTCATCTTGTTGAGTAAATCTTCTTTGGTCGTCCAAAACAAATATGCCTATTTTGCAGCCCTTAAACAAGCTCCAAAAAGTTATTTGACAGCTGAAAAAGTCATGTCTTCCCATTGTGTATCATTAAAGTTCTTAAAAAAACTCCTAGATGCTTGCAAAATGGTTCAAACTACCCAAAATTGTCTCCCAAATATTCTCCACTTGTTTGCACAATCCAACAACTTGCCTTAATTCTTGGAACTGCCTCCTAGATGCTCTCAAATTCTATCCAAGTCATCACAATCTAGTTTTTATGCTCATAATTGTTACTTTTACAAATTGTGGAAAGGTTCCAAAGCTACCCACAAATTTCAAAGCAACTTCAAGTGTTGTCCCCCAAGTTCTGGAGCACCTCCCCACATATTCCAAAGCAACATACTCTGGTGAATTTTTCTCTCAAACCACAAACTGAGTATTTGTGAAATTTAATGGGTTTTGTCACCATATTGTCATTGAATTTCAGATCAAAAATCTCGAGGACTCAGATCGTAATTATCAAGATATGATGAAATCTTTGACTTTTGCAACTAAAAATATCTTTTTTTCATCATCATGCTCAGTCTTGATAACTTCATAAGTAGGAAAAATATATATTTTTACATGGCTAAAAGTTGAGACATTATTTTGTCTCATTAGACATAATCTAGAACTTTACATTTGCATAATGGATGGGCTTGCAAGAAAATATATCTTTCTAAATTAATCTTTTGAAAACATATCTAGTTAAGAGTCTTGGCATGGATGGGTATATGTATTGTCCAATGCAATTTGAAGTGTCATTTCTGCTTGGGTTTGGAAAGTTGGTAGATTTTTTTTTCATGTATAATGTAGCTATACTGAGCACACATGAACATCACATGAACATCAACCCAACATTGGAGCCACCACCCAAGTCCCGACGATAGGCACAAACTCCATGATGACATCCCCATCCAACCATCATGGGAACAAGAGACCTCATCCCGTTGATGGCCTGACAAAGCATATCGAGGAGAAAATTGATTATCAGTAGGAGTGAAGCATTAGTTTCACCGATCATCTAATAACCCTTATTGCATTACAATTTACATATATAGTTGATCATTAGGTGTGCATGGTTGACCTTCATGCCTGTGTTGGCTATATTGAGGAAACCCTAAACATTATTACTAAGATGCTAGTTAAATTTGTGGTACATGTGGATCATATATGTATATAGGCCAAGTATTTATAGCGACATTTCTTTTTAAGTTGGATCCTAAAAATGGTGCAACTTATGTTCTCTAAAAAAATTATACAAGGTTCAAATAGTAAAGAGATTGATGAAAGATAGAGGAATTAAAAAGATACTTGGATGTAGTTGGATTAAAGGCCGTAAATTGGTACATGTTTTTTTTGTGTAGGAGACAGATCACATCCAAAAACATGGCAGAGCTATGCAAAGTAGGAGAAATTAGCTTGGAAACTAAAGGCAACAGGGTATAAAGAATCATTTATCAACCACCATAGTGAAAAGTTAGCAATTGCTTTGGTTTTTGAAACATAGCCCCTAGTACAACTATTAGAGTTGTTAAGAACCTTCAAGTATGTTCTAATTTCCACACTGCATATCCATCTACAACAAAGATTCTATTTCAATCTAGCATATCTATCATTTATGGATCCACATGCAATGTCTCCCTCCTACTTTAGGTCTTCATCCAAAGTTGTAGTGCAACCAAGTTATCATTGTATCAAACAAATATATTCGTTGATCCTTTGAAAAAGTGAATAATGAAAAGTTAGCCAACAAAGTATGCATTATCCTTAGGTTTTTCTTAATCCAAAATCATAAAACGCATGCTTTGTGCCCATCTAGAACATCACATTAATGAAAACTTCAGACATAATCAACCAAGAGATAAAAGGATAATTCATTGCATTCTATGATTTTTTTTGGATTATTCAATAAAATAAGCTTATGATGATACCAACATCCATATCATCTAAAAATGGCATTGTTATCCATTGAAGGGTGAATTTTGTTGGAAGTTTACATTATATTTTCATTGATGTTACCATGTTGGTCTGATACCTTGTATCAGTGTACAGATTGTGTTTATCTCATTTGGTATTTGATCCAGTATCTCTGGTATTTTGGTATGCGTAAGTCCCTCCGATAATTAGAATGATCTAAGGATTTTGGGAAAATGATTATAATGGTTGGAAGCATGTATGTGTGTACTCTCAATTGTTCATATGTTTGGGTAGTGTGTTGGCGTCATTTTTTGTGGTTGTGTTTTGGTATTAGGTCAATCTTGGCTGACCTAATACTTAGTCTATAATGGATAACAAATTATTCGTGAGATCTTACCATGGCCCGAACTGACATAATGTTACATGACACAATTGAATTACTTTTGGAAGCTGACCTAATAGATATAAATGGACATAGCAGATATTTATACAAGGATGTATGAAATTGAAAGGTGTGCAAGTGAACATATGCGAATAATGTGAATTGAAGAAAATTAATAGTGTGAGCGAGTACAAGCATGTGTGAAAAGTGAAGTTTAATCTACTGAAAGAATACTATGTGCATCAACGGAACTGAATCTTCACTGGTGGTGTATCTTCATCAGTTCAGTCTTTGCGGTTAGCCATTCTTCTTGTTTATACAAACTCTGTAGGTAGTGTGCCTCTCTGTAAGTAGTGAGCTTCTAGATTCGGGCAGTGAGCCCCTTATTCGCAATAAGCCTCTTTTGTAACCGATATTTTTATAACTATATACATTGTGAGTTAATACTCACCATGGTTTTTCCCACATTGGGTTTTCCATGTAAAATCTAGTGTTCTTGTGATGTGGAACTTTTATGCTTTGTCATTGCTCTTGTCTAGTTTATGGTGTAAAGAATTATTGGTGATTGTTCAATAATTTTATGTGGATACTGATTCACCCCCCTCTTAGTATCTGGTTTATTCAACAATTGGTATTAGAGCTTTGGTTCCTTTGGAAAATCCTAACAACTTGAGGGAGATCCTGTAGATTGAACAATGGATAAAGAAGAGCTCCAGACTGCCCTTGAAGATCTTGACAAGGCTGAAATTAAAAATAGAGTTTTGAAAGAAAATCTAGATGAAACAAATGAGTGTATCCGAAAATTGAAAGAGAAGCTAAATAATTTCAAAGAAAGATACAAAGAAGTGAGCAAGGAATTGAAACAATCAAATGATGAAAATACTGGATTGAAATTGTAGATGAAAATAAGAAATTTAAAGAATGCTTGAAAATAGTGAGACAAAGCAAGGCTGATGTTTGCTCTAGGCTTGAACAGGAAGTGATGAATCTAAAAGTATAACTTGAGAAAGAAAAACTCCATGAAAATGGCTTTAAGACAAGATCCACCAAGCTTGATGAATTAATTGCAGGACAAAAACCTTCTAAGGACAAAAGTGGCTTAGGTAATGATGCAGATGGAAAAATGTAGAACTCTGAC
Organism: Sequoiadendron giganteum; assembly: GCA_007115665.2. Taxonomy (NCBI): domain Eukaryota; kingdom Viridiplantae; phylum Streptophyta; class Pinopsida; order Cupressales; family Cupressaceae; genus Sequoiadendron; species Sequoiadendron giganteum. Next base: position 861,031,320 of record CM021101.1, read on the forward strand.
CCAGTAAATAATCAAAAGAATCAAGATAAAGGAAATAAAAAAAGAAACTATGGAAGGAGATCACTTATCAAACAACATAATGCACAAAGGTACTCATCATTCAAAGGTGTTTGTTTTTCTTGGAATAAATTTGGTCATAAGGGAGTTGAGTGTAGGAGTAAGATGAATCAGTTTTCTGGTCCCTTCTCTGAACAATGTTATACATGCAAGAAGATAGAACACAAGGCCCTACTAAATGTAGATAATAGGTAAGGATGGTTAGTAGAGTGATGATGAATAGATTAAATAAAGGAAGAATAAATCAACCTTTTGTTGGCTATTGTTACACCTATAACATGTTTGGACATAAAGTAAATCAATGTAGAACAAGGACCAATGAAAATCAAATAAGATAGAGAGATGTATTTTGTCACTATTGTTAAGAATCGAGACATATTTCAAAAGTATGTAGAAGTAAAAATGGAAAGTAGTATGCTCTGGTGGAAGATAACAAACCAGTGGAAAAGATTGATAAGGATGAAGTTAAGCAGGAAATGAGCAAGATATAGAAAAATAAATAAGAATCAGAGACTACTGATGTGTCTATACCCTCATCCAATATAGATGATTCCTCTGGGAACTAGACCTAGCATGGTCTTAGGGGGAGTTTTAGTAGAAAATCAATTAAACACTCAGATGTGGAGTGTGTCTGATGTTGGCACATAGATATGTTGTGCAGAATGATGAGACAAAGGTGTTGAAAAAGAAATCGAATGGAAAGGAGTAAGTATATTCTTTTGAGGATTGATTTAGGGTTTCTTAGTATAGAGTGGTGAACCACCAAAAACATACACAATAAGGGAAAGAGGATTCCCCAAATAGGCTCCTAAGTTTTTCACCTAGGATCTCTTGCTTAGGAAATGACTCTCTTTCACACTGATGGTATGCTCTTTGGTGAGTTCATTCAAAGAAGGGGTTAGGATTTGGAGGTTTTGTGAAGTGTGTGTAATGTGTGGCTAAGTGATGTAAAAGAATGAATCTAATTAACTATGAAACATGAAGCAAATGTAAATCTAAAATATATACAATGTAAAGTAAATGGCCTATGCTAAAATGACCTAAATGCTTACAAACGGAAAGGAAACTAGAAGTAATAGAACTTGTGCACCTAGGAATTGGAAGTTGCAAATGACTGGCCCTGAAATCCTCTAGAAAATGTTTGAAATCTTCATAGGGAAATTCCCACCAAGCTGCGCAACCTAGTCCTCTTATCGGGAAACTTTGCCAGAACAGGCTTCTACCAAATGGGTGCTCAAAAATGTGAAAATCCCCAAAACATAAGCTCAAAGGGAATAGGTCGCCATTAGGGGTGACCTAGTCCTCTTCTGGGTTTTTGGGAACTTGAAAGATGATATTGGATTCCATGACCTACACTCTGGATTCCAATAGATATCTTGTTCAGATTCTACTGAAAATGGGCAGATAGATGTCTCCAAGCTAGAACTAGGGTTTGGTTGACTTGAATGCTTGTGATGGGTTGATGGAACCTTCCTAACACCTTTCTTCTTCACAAACCTACAAATCACACATGTAAAGAAGAGACAAGCGTTAGGGTTAGAGATTAGGGGTTTGCCTTAGTCAAACCCCTTTTGAGTAATCAAACCAAATGAAATAGAAAATGAAGTAAAGAATGAAAGGAAGCATGAAACAATGGAGTTTACCTTTCCTTTGGTGATTGATCTTGTGTTGTTGCAGCAACCAACCCTTGAATGCTTCAACAATGGTGTCTTGTTGACTTGGAGGATCAAACCCTAACTTGCTTGAGAGGAAGGAGAGGTGGAATATTGAGAGGAGAATTGAAAATGGGTGGTGCCCCATGAGAAATTAGGGTTTCAGAGGTTATTTATACAAGTTATGCCCTAACTTGCCTGAAACAACCTCATATTAACCGACCTTAGGGTTTTAAAGACCAAAATCCCGACAGAAATTAAGTTAAATTCAAATTTTAAGCCACATGGGACTAGGTCGCCCAAGGTGGTGACCTAGTCCACCTGGGCATTTTTAAGTGCTTTTTGAGGATTAAAATATTATTATTTGTGTTTATCAAGATTGCTGTCATAAAAGACACTAAGATAAGATTTGTATGAGGATTATGGGGTCATTTTGGCATAACAATGTATTGATTAAGTGATGACAAGCCTAGGAGAGTGTAAAAATGCTTTGCAACATCTTACAACACTTCGTCACAAGGCCTGGAAAGGTGTAAAATTAGACTGAAGAAGGTCCAAGATCATAGGCCAAGGTCCAAATGAGTGAAAAGTGACAAAGTCCTCACTTTTTGGTGACACATTTAACCCCCACTTTAGTGAGAATATGAACTTGCTTTAGACTCAGACTAAAGTAGCCACATGATTCAGATGGTGAAGAATGATGAAGAAGAAGAACATGAAAGATGAAGGATATGGTCAAGCCCCCAAGGATTCGAGATTCCAAGTCAAGTTGACATCAATGCCAAAGAAATTCAAGGGTGAATGCATTACAACAAGGAAAGATACATAATCATGCAGTGACAAGGTTTAGTATGAAGAGAAAGAGGAAATATGTGCTCACTCTAGGGCCACAAAACATTAGGTCACCCGTAGGGTGAGAAGTCCCAAAAGGTGAGAAAAATACACACAGTTGGCATGTACTCACAAAGCTGGCTATGGGGAAAGTCATGAAATTGGTTGGGATCCCCGCTTAACCATACAAAAGTTATGCCTCATGATAACTTTGATAAGGTGCCACAAATGAGAGTGATGTTTTGAAATGATGGTGTTCAAAGGGATTTTTATTTGTTTGTGTGATGTCTCATCTTAAGGAACATTATGCGTAATGTGTCAAGAGAGGAAAAGTGCAAGTGTACTCATCTTATATGCAAGAGAGGCAAGGGCTCATCTTGTATGCAAAAGAGGAAAAATGCAGATGTCTCATCCTAAACAACATTATGTGTAATGTTTTCAAGGGAAGGAATCGCAAGAAAAAGAAGATCGCACAGTGAAATGTGAGTGGTGATATATGCCCCCACTTTAAAGGAATTGTGAATCATCATATTGTGAATAATTTCTTTAAAGTAGAAGAAGAAAGGGACATGAGAGCTTGTTTGGAAAGCCCTATGCCAAGTCATATGGTTCTGAAAAGTTGCATCATGAAGAGGGGTGGTGTATGTCACATGCGAGTCAACTTAAGACAATTCATCCACATCCCAAGCCTTCTCTTATATGTTCATGAAAGGTTAACGACAAGCCAAAAGAGACAACAAAAATTTACATACGAGGGGAGAAAGGCTAACTAGCCTCTTGCCCCCACTTAGTGCAGGACAAGAGTGAGCTAAAAGGGAGGGAAGGGAGGAAAGTGGTGCAACAACACACTAATAAAATCAAGCCTCTATGAGGTAATTTTTAATTTGGTTCAAATTTGGTGTGCCAAGGCTATTGTAAGGTCCAAGGGACCATAATAAAGTTGTCATAGGACTTAGGAAATTTATTTTAGGTTCAAATTTTAAAAGTTGCAAAATAGTGTAGAGATTGCAAAAGTGGGAAAAATGACAAGAATGGAAGGTGAAAGGTCATATGGGTCTAAACCATTGGAAAATAGTTGGAAACTAAAAGGAAAAGTTTTAAATTCCTTTGAAAGGCCCTTTGTACATTTGAAACTAGGTGGGTGATTGAAGGCAAGAGTTTAGATGAATAAAATCACCGTTTTCTATTTATTTCTTCAGAAACTCCCAATTTTCTAGTACTGTATAGAATTGTACGAGATCATATGCATGAAATAGTGTTTTTAAATGATAGAATGGTCAGTCACCTTCTTGATACTTTTTGTCTCATGCAATTTGGTTACCGTTTGAGTAAGATATTTGTAATTTTCTGAAAACTGCTAAAACCCCTATTAGGGTAACCAGTGGCTTATAAATATTATTTTTCTCTTGTCCCCAACATTGAAAGTTCTTGATTTCTGGTAAGGTTACTCCTAGGTGAAAATACTTGCATGATTTGAATTATTTGGAGCAAGAGGTTAAGGGTATAATGCATAATATTTCTATTTTTGACTATAATTGTGTCTCAGTCTGAAAATAGAGAGTTATGAGAGGTTACCATCTAGGGTTTGTAAAAATAATTGAGGAAATGGACTTTTCTTGTTTCTAAAAGCTTGTTCAGGTCTAAACTAACATGTTACAATAATTGGTCAAGAGTAAATGATGGTGGAGATGGTCAAAGCAATAAGCCATGTTTGTCACCAACCTAATTAGGCCTAAATTGCACGTTACCAGTCCATTATTGAGCACCTTTTCTCAAAGTAACCATTATCATTTTTAAGATATGATTTAAAACCCCTTAAAGGGTACTCAAAAAGGTAACCATAGTCTGAAGGAGGGATCTATATTATAAGATATCACTGACAGTTCTAGAATGGAGGTCTACTAGGAATGTGAGTAGACAATAAAGGGAAATGGTCAATATTTGGTAAGGTAGACCTTGAGTTAGGTTTGATATTGTTAACTTAACTTAAAGAAAGAAGTCTCATGCATTGAATTGATTGGTTGGGCCTTAAAAGATCAGGCCAGTGCTCGTTATCATTATATGAGATTGTGGATACCTCAGGTGTAGTCTAGGATAGTCATAAAGAATTAATGGAATGTGAAGGGGAAAACCCTATGTTTGTTATTTTGGGTTGAATTAAGAATGATCAAGGTTCCTAGGAGGTCTCTTAAGAAGTTTGGAACTCTAAAGAAAAGTTGAGTGTTTATGTTGAATTTTGAAGAAGGGAAATATAGTTGAATAAGTGTGTCAAGAAAGGTGAGTTAGAGGTGTTTGCTATAGATTCTTGAAGGTGTTGATTTCCTCTCTTGACATACTGCATCAAAAAGGGAGGGTGAATTTGTATCAATTAGAGGAGCGAGGTGCCCCCTCATGAGGGAGAGCGCCCAACTCCTTAAGATGTCAGATTTTGGAATTCAAGACCTTACAATCATTAGTGTGATGACCATGAACGTGGTGGAAGGCACAAAATAAATGTTTGTTGGAACATTTATTTCGAGTCCAAGGAGGGAGGGAGATCAAGTGATCTTGGAGGAGTCTAAACCAAATTTTCTCTTGATTAGGGGGAGAAAAGGATCCTTTGGTGTGGGACAAAGGAGGGACTTGCTTGGTATGGGATGTCATACCTACGTAGGGCTCTATAGATTGTGAGATATTATACACTGTCTTAGAGGAGTGTGTAATATCTGAATCTAAAAGACGATGTGGGATGACATTGGTGTTAAGCAAAGAGTCCTTTTTTGGTGTCAAAGGGTGATTTGGGATAGAGTTTGATGATTTCGATGAAAGGGAAAAAGACAAGACCATGGGTGGATGTTTGCATATGAGACTCGATAGGGTTGCAGATACCTTGTTCATGAGCACAACAACCTTTTCCACTATAGCCAAGTTGCTTCATGATCTCATAACCTTTTTCGTAAAGCTTTTCTAGCTTCTTTGGATCGGGTGAGGGGTCATTATGTGCATTAGTGGCTATAGGAGTTGAGGTGGATGCTATCGAAGGATCAGTTGAGTCTTGTGTTAACAAGACTACATTACCCTTTGGAGAGTATTTTTTTTGGTCTTGGTGGCTCCCTTGAGAGGAGGGGTGAATTCTAAGGAACCCAAAACATCATCAAGGGACTTGGGTTGTACGGGTTCCACTGGTGTGGTAGATGTGGTGGTGAAGGGTTTGGATTTGTTTTGTTCAAGGTGTAAGACACTGTAAGGTTCAGGTTCAACATCAATGGTGTATACTTTGTTATTGTAGATGTACTTCATCTTTTGATGAAGTGTGGAAGGCACACCATTCATTGCATGAATCCATGGACTGCCTAAAAATGAGGTTAGCTAAAAATTCATTTGGCATAACATGGATCGATGTGTCTAATGTGGCCACTCCAATGATAAGAGGTAAAGTGATCACACCAATTGGTTTTTGTCTGATGCTGGAAAATCGAGTGAGGGACATGGAGGAAGTTTGAATGGTTGATCTATCAATATGGAGCCTATCTAAGAGATGACACTACAAACATTGACAACAAAGCCATTATCAACAAGGGTTCACTTGATCCCTTTGATTTTGTATTGAGATATGATCATCAAGGATTTAGCTTTGGTTTACACTTTCAAAGGAGGGAGCTCACTTTGGTGGAAAACAATGTCAACATTTAAGCCTTGGATTATAGCTGCAATGTCATCTTTTTGTGCATTAGAAGGGACAAGAATTTGTTTTAAGGCATCCTGCATCAAGTGGTGATAGTGAGGGGAGGCTTGGATAAGGTCCCATAAAGATATTTTTGTGGGATTATTCCTTAGTTGATCAACAAGGTCATACTCCCTAAGGAAGGAATTGAAGCGAGGGGAAATAGGTAAGATGGGAGGGGAGGAAGGTAAGGGTGTTGAGGTTGATGGTTGGGAACATGGGTTGTTTTGGGTGTAATGTGTATGAGCAATGGTATTATGACTCAATTGCTCCAACACATTAGGCTTAGGTGGGGAGAGAATTAATTCAGGTTTAGAAGGTGGAGAAAGGATGAGTTGAGGTTGAATAATATTGAAATCCCCCAATGTTATCCTTGGTTTGCATCATGACATATGCCCTAGGAGAAGAGATTTTAGAAGAACTACAAGCTTCATGTGCTTGACATGCAAGGATTGGTTCTTCTAAAATGACATCATCACTAGTAGGGGAATGATCAATGATGGGATAGGGAAGGGTAAGAGGACTAAGAGGGGAGTCTATTTGATTGTCTACGGTCTTGTTGTCTTGTTCCATAGCATCTACCCTAGTAGGAGAGCATGGAAGAGGTACATCACATGCATCATCATAAAGGAGGGAGGCATCAAGAGAAGATCCACTATGGTAAATAGTTTCATGACTCATACTAGGGGTATTTGCTAACATCAAACTATCCTCTTTGTATTGAGGATGGATGTTAGGAGATGAACAAGTTTGAGGGTCATGGTTATGGAGACTAGGTAAGGTAGTGTAAAGAAATTTTTTTTGTTTAATGTTTGGCAAAGGGGGACAAGGAGAGGGAAAATCAAGACCCTAAATGCTTGTATTTTCTATCACCAATATATCTTCTTCACTAATATGAGAGGTATAGGGAGAAGTACAAGTATGATGGTTATGATTGTCAACACAAATGTCCTCATCGAGGGGTAATGCAATGTTAAGAATAGTGCCAATGTTCTAGTTATGAACATGTTCTCTAATGAATTCATTATTATAATCTACATTGAACTCATAAGAAGGAATATTACATTTATACAATCCATTTGAAACCAAATCAAAGCTACATATTTTTAAAGAAAACATTGTATTGAATAGAGAGGGAAGATAATGCAATGCAATTATTTAAACTAAAATTTTGAAAAGTAAATTTTTAGCTGGAAAACAAGGTAATTTCTTGATTATGTAACAATCTGAAAAAGAAATGTAGTATATACAAAATTAAAACTAAGTAGTGCATGAAATAAGATAATTCAAACTAGATTTGATGAAATACATGCTACATAAACTCAACCAACTGATATAGATGGGTAATGGCACAAAATAGAGGCTTGAAAACTAAGTTTTTAGCTCTATAAAGGGCCGTTTCAGAACCCTAAAGGGACTAGGTAGCCCAGTATGGCGACCTAGTCCTCCTGGTAATTTTTTAAAGAATATTCAAGAGTTTTGGGTTGGTACAGGTGGTTTTTGTGTTGCACAATGCATATCTAAGAAGAAAATGCAAACTTTCAGATAGTTTGTAATGATTTAAGTGTAAAAATGCAACCTACATGCAATCTTCACTAATGCAATATTTAAAACCCTAGGATGCACTTTCACTAATGCAAGATACAATGAAAGCTAATCCTAGGATGAGGAAGAATTTTAGATCATAAAATAAGGTGTAAGAAGGTCAGGTTCACCAAAATGAACCACCACCAAAAACATACACAATAAGGGAAAGAGGATTCCCCAAATAGGCTCCTAAGTTTTTCACCTAGGAGCTCTTGGTTAGGAAATGACTCTCTTTCACACTGATGGTATACTCTTGGGTGAGTTCATTCAAACAAGGGGTTAGGATTTGGGGGTTTTGTGAAGTGTGTGTAATGTGTGGCTAAGTGTTGTAAAAGAATGAATCTAATTAACTATGAAACATGAAGAAAATGTAAATCTAAACTATATACAATGTAAAGTAAATGACCTATGCTAAAATGACCTAAATGCTTACAAATGGAAAGGAAATTGGAAGTAATAGAACTTGTGCACCTGGGTATTGAAATTTGTAGATGACTGGCCTCAGAATCCTCTGGAAAATGTTTGAAATCTTCACAGGGACATTCTCGCCAACTTGGGCGACCTAGTCCTCTTGTCAGGAAACTTTGTCGGAATAGGTTTCTGCCAAATGGGTGCTCAAAAATGTGAAAATACCCAAAACATAAGCTTAGAGGGACTAGATCACCATTATGGGTGACCTAGTCCTCTTCTAGGTTTTTGGGAACCTAAAAGAGGATATTGGATTCCTCGACCTGCACTCTGGATTCCAATAGATATCTTATTCAGATTATGTTGATAATAGACATATAGAGGTCTCCAAGCTAGAACTAGGGTTTGGTTGAATTGAATTCTTGTGGTGGGTTGATGGCACCTTCCTAACACCTTTCTTCTTCACAAACTTACACACAAAAACCTGCAAATCACACATGAAAAGAAGAGATTAGGGGTTTGCCTTATTCAAACCCCTTTTGAGTAATCAAACCAAATGAATTAGAAAATTAAGTAAAGAATGAAAGGAAGCATGAAATAATTTAGTTTACCTTGCCTTTGGTGATTGATCTTGTGTTGTTGCAGCAACCAACCCTTGAATGCTTCAACAATGGTGTCTTGTTGACTTGGAGGCTTAAACCCTAGATTGCTTGAGAGGAAGGAGAGGTGGAAGATTGAGAGAAGTGAAAATGGGTGGCGCCTCATGATAAATTAGGTTTTTAGAGGTTATTTATACAAGTTATGCCCTAATTTTCTCGAAATAACCTCATATTGACCGACCTTAGGGTTTTAGAGACCAAAATCCCAACAAAAATTAAGTTAAATTCAAATTTTAAGCCACATGGGACTAGGTCACCCAAGGTGGCGACCTAGTCCACCTGGGAATTTTTAAGTGCTTTTCAAGGATTAAAATATTATTATTTGTCTTTGTCGAGATTGTCTTCATAAAACACACTAATATAAGATTTGTATGAGGATTAAGGGGTCATTTTGGCATAACAATGTATTGATTAAGTGATGACAAGCCTAGGAGAGTGTAAAAATGATTTGCAACACCTTACAACACTTCGTCACAAGGCCTGGAAAGGTGTAAAATTAGACTAAAGAAGGTCCAAGATCATAGGCCAAGATCCAAATAAGTGAAAAGTGACAAAGTCCTCACTTTTTGGTGACTTAGCTTTTTGCATTTAATATGAGTTAGGGTAAAATGATGAAGTATAAAGGAAATTTCACAAATCATTTTGATCATCAAATGCATTCAAAGGATTTGTAGAGCAACTTGGAACTCTCTAGAAGCATCTCTGAAGCGATTTGAAGGCCTTCAAAGAAGACGTTGTGAACATTCAAAATTAAGTGTCATAAGTTTCCCTATATCGCGTCTAGAGAAGAAGGTAATAGAAGATTTTTTGTTGAATTTTAAGTGCTATAATGGAAATTTATATCAGAGGATCGAGTCGTAATACCCTTCTAAAGAAAGATGTTGAGTGGGAATTTGAGATTCTCATTGCAAGATAGATATGTAGACATCTAGAAAGTTTAGAGGATAAAACGAATGCGTGTAAAAGAAAATTATTATCCTTGCATAATGTAATGAGATCTAGTGAAGTTGTGGCTAGTCGATTTGAGGAAGGTTGTAACACCCCGCCACGTAACCCTAGAGGAAGTAGCAATTAACTACTCAAATGCATTATTTTTTATTTTTTTAAGTATACTAAACATGTAGGTTCACTTCCTATTGCCAACAACCTCTAAGGCTACAAGACTAAGGTTACTTTTAAACCCATACATACATCATAAATAAATCCATAGCATTTTGACTACTTAAGGAATTAAGTACTCATACATTCCATACATGATAAATTACATCATATCAATAAGAGATACAATAAGATTTTACATAACATTAACTTTAACAAATAAGATTATATCTCTCATTCCTCAAATGAGGTAGTACATACAATGTGATTACATAATACAATATATCACTGTGAATACAACTGAGGGGTACTAATTACAAGAACCAACTGAAAATAATAACAAAACATGAAATATAACTAGAAACCACGAGCTCTCTAACTGGAAATCTCGCCATCACGAACTGAAGATCAAAGGGGACCCAACGACATAGATTGCACGTTCCTCCAAACCAAGTAGTATCTGTAGGCCCACCCCCCATGCTAGGAGATAGTAACAAGAATACATTGCCAAACCTACTACCACTAGACATAGGTTGACTCATACTGACTCAACAAAATACATGAATCAAACAATCACAAGGTCACATTGCTTCCAGTGTTACACAATATTTTACTTCACAAAACTAACTTACAATTGACCTAGGAGAAGTGTCACCATAAATGTGCATGGGTTACCTGGCAGATCTTCCTAAACCCTGTCCCCCATCAGGAATCACTTGCCTACTATCAACACATGAGTCATAACCACTCCATACAAAGGAGGCATAACATCCCCGTTCATGGAAACTGGGTGACTCACTGAAAATGGCAATGCCCTACCTAAGGGAATAAAAAAAGGAAAGAATATAAAATAGAACCCCCAAACATTAACACACTTCTATTGGAAGACTTACAAAACCTGAACAAACACTTCTATTTAATTACCCAAAAATGCAACTGAAGAAATCACATTCTTAAAGCAATTTAAACCGGAACAAATCTATCCTTCGGATCTACTAAATCCAACTTCAATATAGGAGTTTCAATAATAAACTTTCCCAAATCATTTGACTTAAATCAACTTTTATTTTCAACAATACAAAAATCAATTCTTCTCACTTAATCAATTTACTATTTTCATCTATTCAAAAATCATATTCCTTCATAAAAATTATTTCTTTTAAATTATCTAAACATGCATTAAATGCATGCACCTATTTATAAAACAAAAAATTATATAATTCAAATATTTTAAATACTAGGTTTACTCAAAATAAAACACAACCGCCATTTCCCTTTTTCTACTGGAAGTCTTAAATAATTCTAAACCAACTTCCCCAAACCAGAATACAAAGGAAATAATCATGAAAGGCAATTACAAGGAAATAATCTAATTTTTGGATATTTTAAATCCATTTCCCTTCCATATTGAATTCACAATAAAAATAACAATTTCCCTAATAAAATAATTAATCAAGAAAACTAAAAGCCTCTTTAGAAATAGAGGAGGAAAATACTAAATTTTACAAATAACAAATTCCTCGATTATTTTTAAAAGCAATATAAAAATTTACTAAAAGCTTATCTTACCCAATTTCCCTACTTAAGCATATAAATATGCATCCATTTTAAAATAATATTATTTTAAATATATATTTAATTACATATATACATTAGGTATATACATAATTATATATTTAAAAATATAACTATGTATATATACCCTATATATATATATATATTAATTATATAACCAATATTAAAACAAAACTAAATATTTAATATATATATATTTAAATTTTAAACACATATTAAATATACATATAATATATAATATATATATTCACATTATTCAATGCATAAAAATTCAAACCCAAATATTAAGTGGATGAAATCATTATACATAGTTCATTGTCTCAATAAACAAAGGGAGACATATTCACTTGTGGGCCGACTATGTTTATACATAGCTGAGCCCAGACCTATGTGTGGCACGATAGGGAGAGGGATGCAGTGCTGGCTGCCTCGTCACCCATGCCTTCCCTTAGGGGGGCAGCGGATGGGGGGGTAGCCAGGGCTCCCCCAAATCCCTCCTCATACACATTTCTCCAAACAATAAAAAAAATCAGACTTGAAACCAAAAGATTCCTACGAATTTCCTCTTCGTCGTACAGACGATATTTGATAATAAATTTTTGATTAAAAATTAACAATATTTTTAATATATATATATATATATATTATATGTGTATATGTGTATGTATATACAATAATATATACATATACGTATATGCATAAAAAATATATATAAAAAGTATTCAACTCGACTGCTTTAATTGGGAAAATTCTTTCAAAGTAAAAATGGCTATCTACAAATAATTTGTACAATTTCAACAAAGAATTTCCTAAATTCAACACAAATTTCTTTTTTTCGAAAAAAGAGAATTTACGAAGACTTCATAAATCAAACACAAATACATATATCAGAGGTTGCTCCAGATGATAAAATATTTTCACAAATTTTCCTTCTATAGGAATCATTTATCCGATTCCCCGAAAAGGGAAATATTCACATATATCTTTCACAACAAGGATTTCACAATTTACCCAGAGGTTTACAATTATTCGGCCATACAAATCCAATTGGAAACAAAATAAGACAATTTTCTACAGGAGTATTCACAAATCTTCCACAGGTTTTCGACAATTTTCTATAGAGGCTCTCTAATTTCACTATAAGTCTTCTACATAGGCACTAAAATATTCATGAAAAAATTTCAACATAGAAGCCTTACATATTTACAACAATAATTTAAAAGCTTCTATACAAATTATAAATCCTTTTGTACAAGTAATTTTCTAAATTCCAAAACAATAAAAAAATTTAAAGGAACCTGTGTCCAGAAGCCTGAGGAAGTGATGTTTGATGTAAAACTTTTCCTGTAGATTCCAATTTTTCCAAGCTTTCAAAGTAATTTCTATAGCCAATTCTTCCCCAAAAACTATCCTGATGACAACAAGAAATTTCCAAACAATCTTCTAAAAATATAAGAATTATAAAACAATTTCTACAATCAAATTCTTTTCCAAACAAAATCTCTAGTTCACAGCAAGAAAAATCTTTTTTCCCCAAATTCCTAACATGCAAAATATCCCGTGCCTTGCTGTGAAGAAGCTTTTCACTTCCTCACCCAAAGCCAAGATTATCTCTTGGAAATTAATTTCCCCAACAAATTCATTAAATTTTCTAACACTAGCTGGAATTTTCTAAATATCTTTAAACAACCTTGTCGGAATAAAATCTTCTAATAATCAAAATTAAATATTTTAATAATTAAAACATTTTCATTTCAAATATAAACTTATTTAATTAATTTAATTAATTCTAAAACCTCAACATTTAAAATAAGCATAATCTAACATTCAACTTTTAATAATGAAATTCACTAAACCTCTTTTAAATCATTTTACCATTATACTATAAAACAATAATAAACACAATTAAACAAGCACAATTGACTAAACCTGACAACACACTGAGGCTAGGGTGTAGAATTGACACAAGTAACCTAGCTACTATCTCCCAATCAACACAACCGTTGGGTTGACACACTCAAACCTATGAAGCTAGGTGGAGTCAATGTTCTGTACTTGCAAACCTATAAATGAGGCATCAATAGAACATGTATATAAACAACATCGTAAAACACACCGTGAAGAGGAAGTCGCGAAATTGCAGGGCACTCACAAGTGAGTGATGCAATTTCATCCCCTTCACCAATACACTTATCACGAATTGACAATTCCAACATAAATAAAATACTCATGTGCAATAACCATGTTATACCAAAACATCATTATACTAATCAAAGCATGTCTAATAAAACATCAAAGAAGGTACATCACACCACTACAAATAGTCCATGTTGCTCTATAAATAACGATCAAAATAATAAAACATCGTAATCTAAACATAAGAGAAAAACAGAGGGGTGTTACAAAGGTTCTTCCTCTGGGACGAAAGAATTGGAAGTTGTTATCTGTGATTCCCCTCCGGAATCAAAGAAACAAAAGGAAATCTCTGAAAATATTATTGCTATTCTTAAAGAGAAGGAAAAAGGAGAAGAATCTCTACCTAGATCTAAATCTTTTGATTCAGATGACATCCGAACTATGCTGATAAAAGGGAAAGTGAAGAAAATTGGTGAATTGTGGAATTCAACCTCTCCTGTTGACAGACCAAAATTTTATGATGCTCTAGTTGAGTATCTGCTTTGCAAAGGTATTGATATTTCAAATGTTTCTGATTCCTTGCCCAAAATTTTAGCTAAGATAGTTGAAGAGAGAATGTTACTTGAAGGTCCAAATGGACGCAAGTTGGAAGCTTTAGTTGGAAGACGATTTTCTAAAGACAAACAATTTTTTTTTGAACTTATCTTGGAAATAAAGAAGTGCATGAAAGAAATGGATGATATTTATAAGTATTGCCTTTGGTGGCCTGCTACAATTGATAATTTTTGAAGTAAAATTGAAGTTATAGAAACTAAAGTGAACAATATTGGGAAGAAGTTTATTATTTTTTAGGATAGATATGGGAAGCAAAGGTCAAGAATTGGTGAGTTACAAGATGAAATAATCATTGTGTAAATAAAAAGGGAAGACCTTGTTGGAGTACAATTAACACTGAGGGGGGGGGGGGTGAATTAGTGTTAACAATCAAATTAATTCTTTTATTTATTTTAATAATTTTCAGATCATGAATGAACTTATGCAATAAAAATAAAATGAACAGATAATGAACAAACACATATAAAATATTGACACATTGATTGTCTTGAGTGGAAACCCTCCTAGGGAATAAAACCACTCGAACTTTCATTGTCCTTATCTGAAAATAATCTCTGTACAAAGCCTCACTGGTTGATTTGTCTCACTGACAATGATGCTATCTCACTGATAGTACTATACACTTGCTATCTCACCGATAGTATTTTAAAATGTACATGTATGAAGCAATTGTAAATACAGAGTTGATCTCTGTTTCAAGAATTACATACTCTATTCTGCCATGACCTCAGAATTAGAGTCACAAATTTAAACTACACAAAACAATATGTTACCTTTCTGAAAACATATATTTTGTTTCTCTCAAACATTTGGCATCATAAAAAATTGTGAGCACAATAAAGTATTTAACATGTTCTCTATTCTCAAAAATAGAAATGAGAAAACCAAAGTTGAAACTGCCATCCTCAAGCTATTAAACAACTGTTCCTTAACAAACAACAACCCTGTATGCAATTTAATCCTTAATCATAAACTACTTTCATGCTCGTGTTAAAAAAAAACAATATTTACAAACATATGAAAAATAATTTTGTAACAGACCCATCATCATTTGCACCGCAATAAAATAAACTAAACAATAGTTCAAGATTAATGATAATTTTTAGTCATTACCATATCTAAAAAAAAATGAAAAACCATCAAAATTAAGGAATGAAACCACTTGTTCAAACTTGCTTGAAGAAATTTTCCTCATCACTTCCATACTCGATTCTTACAACTGAAAACTAAACCACTTAGAGATCTGAACTGTCAAAACTATATATGCAACTGATTCTTCCAGGCCTAAGGTCCAAAGTCAGCTATCATAAAGCCCCAAAACCATTTTTCATCAAGACTAGCTGCCATACTACCTTCTTCTCCAAGTTTCATCAAGCCCTAAGTTGGCTGAGATAAGAATTCTTTGTATTTACCAAAACAAAATGACATTTAGGGCACAATCGATGAATTTTACCACATTGAAACATCATTTTGTTTTTTACATGTTAAAAAACTTTCTCCATCAAACCCTAAGTTGCTCGAAACCACAATTCTCATCGAAGATTCATAGAAGCTTTTGATTTTGACATAATGTCTTTTCAAGTTTGCGTATTATGATGGGAAAAATTCCCATTCAACAAAAATCATCTCCATCGACAATGCAATGATCACATTATATTTTTATTCAATGCAAAACCATAAAATCATAAGTATTTTGATAATAATCAATGTTTACATGTGGACAGTAAACCATACTTTGCAAGGACTTTAAATAATGCCAAATAACATGTGTCAGTCCACTTTAGATTAATCAACTTCTATAATCAAGGTAAAAATACTAAGATCAATCATTGATCAATATATTGATCAATGATGGATGAATGCAATCCAAGTTCAAGACCCAAATATCACTATATAAGCCAACACCAAAATCAATGTGCCACTGTCAATATAAATCATTGGTCAATAAATTGACCAATAATAGATAAATATAATCCAAGTATGTTGTCCCCATATGCTACCTCAATAGAAAATATCAAAATTGCCTTTGTAACCAAACAATAGAACAAAGCCTGAGAATATATGCCAAGCTAACTAAAACCAAACTATGAAACATATCAATCACTAGAATATGCAAAATGCAAGTGATGATGTCAATATAAATTAGAATAGATATATAAAATCATGCAAGAAGAACTAAAGTAAAAGATCATCATGTGCACAACCTGATACCTCAACTTTGGTGTTGTTTTTGGATGTTGTGGTTGGATTGCTAATATGTGGTTGTCATTGATGTCAACACTATTAGCATTGATGATGTTTAAGGCTTTATATGTCAAGGATATTGAGAAAATTATAACAATAATATTGCTGGCACCTAGTGAAGGTGAGAAGGTCAGAATGTTGGAAAGTTTTGTACGTTGAAGATCTGAAGGTGCACTTCAAAGGGTTTGTTGCTGAAGATTTCTAGTATGTTGTCTAAAATTTTTAGAGGTTTGCATCAAGATTTGTGGAAGTTATGAAGATCTGTGTTCCTACAGTTATTCGGTTTTTGTAGATGGTGTTCTTGGATGAAGCAAATGAAATTCTGGTAATTTCATGTGTTGCGCATGCACCTGTGATGTTCATGGATAAGTATAGATCATACTCTATCCTTGTTGTACATCCACATTGATTGATGTGTTCATGATCAAAGATTTTTCTGATGTGTGCTCGAGTTTTCATGTTCTTGGCCAACATGATGGTGTTAGTGTGTTGTAGATCCATGCAGATTAATATTTTATTGTTTGGCATTTTTGAAGGTGTTTTTTGGGTCCTCACTATGTTGTGACCAACTTGTGTTGCTGCACATTGAAATTTATTCATGTATTGATGTCGACAGTTGTAATTTATTCTTTATTTGAGGCCGACTGAATAGTGGATGTAAATCCATGTAGTAGATATATATAAGTGTTTGTTTTCCTCATTTAGAGGTAATTCGTAGTGTATACAAGTGATGTACATGTGTGAATAAAGGTTAGATCATTCAGAGAAGAATGTGGAGGAGATTGAGCAGAGTGTGGAAGAGCTTGTAGAATTTTTTGTGCGCCTAACTGGAACTGTAATCAAGCTTTTGTAGAAGCTAATTTCTCAGTTCAACTTCATCAGATGGATTTAATCTGATTATTTTATGTAAGGCAATGATCCTTCCCTTTGAGCAGTGTGCTCTAGGTAGTGCACCTGAATGAAAGTGCATTCCCTTTCTATTCTTCATTATACTTCTAACAGGGTATAATCTTGTGGACTAACATCCATTGTGGTTTTTCCCCTAATAGGGTTTCCACATATAAAATATTGGTGTTCATGTGTCTCTGATGTGTTATTAATTTATGCTTTCATTGTTATTTATTAGATCTAAGATTTAAGGTTGATTAATGTTGTATAAGTTTGATTTTGGTAACAACTGATTCACCCCCCCTCTCAGTTGTCTATCCTTGTTTTTCCAACAATTGGTATCAGAGCTAGTTCCTTTGAAGAAGCCTAATAGCTTGAGGTGATATGATATGCCATCATACAAGAAGGATAGTCCTAGATTCGATGGTACAAACTACTCCTTATGGAAAGTCAGAATGGAGTGTCATTTGAAGTGCATTGGAGAAATTTTCTGGAAGATGATAAAAAGTGCATACACTATTCCTCAGAATGGTCCATCCTTTGAAGATGAGATCAATCAAGAATAAGCTAATACCAGGGCAATAGAAGCATTATTGAGTGCTTTGATAGATTCAAAGATGACAAATATGTTAGAATTGAAGATTGCATACCAGATCTAGAAAAATTTGGAAACATTGTATGAAGGAGATGCACTAGTGAAAAGTGCTAAGCTACAAAGTCTAAAAGGCAAGTGGGAAGACTTGAATATGAGTCAAGATGAGGATATCCTCTCTTTTTCTTAGAAGATAAATGAATTGGTGATTAACATTAGATGTGTCAGTAGAACCTTGGATGATGATGAAGTTGTGGCTAAGATACTTAGAATTGTGCCTCCCTCCTACAAAACAAGAGCTCATGCTATTGATGAACTCGGGAAAGTGACAAATATTACAAGAGAAATGCTAATTGGAAAACTTGTTGCATTTGAGTTGAGTGAATTTGGTGAATCTTCCCCTAAGACTGAATCCGCATTCAAAGCTACAGTATCCAGAAAAAGCCAACAAAGATACAATTCGGGTGAGAGTTCCAAAAGGACATTCAAATATGAAGATGAGATGAAAAATATTGAAGATTAAGAAAGATAATTAGAAGAACTAGAAGCATTGATTTTGAAAAGAGAAGCCAAAGGTCATGGTAAGTACAAAGTAAATTTTCCTATCAAATGTTTTTCTTGCAGTAAAATAGGTCATTTTGCATCTAGATGTCCTGAAAGAGTTTCTAAGTACAAACCTGAGAAGACTAGATTTCAAATGAAATTTTATTATGTTGAAGAAGGTGTAATTGATAAAGAATCTGATAAAGAAACCAAAAATGAAGATGAATTGGTATGTATTGCTATCAAAGAAAATGGTCAGGTGTCCATTGAATCTACTAGTAATGTGAATGTTGAGAAAGCTCTTGTAGCAAAAATTGAAGAAAAAGATGAGTGGGTAATTGACATTGGATGCTCACATCATATGACTGGTGACAAAAGCAAGTTTGTAAGCTTGGAAGACTATGATGGAGGTGTTGTAATATTTGGATACAACACTTCTAGTGTGATTCATGGAAAAGGCACTATTTATTTTGGTGGTAAGCATAATACTGATGATGTTCTTTATGTATAAGGCTTAAAGAATAACTTGCTAAGTGTTGGATAGATGGTAGACAAGGATTAAAATCTTCAATTCAAGGATGGTAAGTGAAGAATAAGGGGAAGTTCATGAAATATGATTGCTTTAGGTACAAATACAAAAGGTAATATCTTTCATTTGATTGTTGCTAGTGAAAGTTGTTTAATTTCTCAGATTTATGTAAGTTGGTTATGGCATAGGAGGTTGTGTCATGTGAACTTTGATAACATTTTAAAGATAAGCACTACTCAAGCAATCTGTGATCTTCCTAAGCTAGTAAAGCCTATTGACATTATGTGCAAGGAATGTTAGATGGGAAAGGAGACAAGAAATTATTTTTAGAGAAAACAGTATAGCTCTAATGGAGTGCTATATTTGATACATACATATCTATGCGGTTCGTCTAGAATCAGAAGTCTACAAGGTGAAAGGTATTTTATGTTGCTCATTGATGATTATTCTAGAATGATATGGGTTGCTTTCTTAAGAGAAAAACATGAAGCATTAGAAATTTTCAAAATTTTCAAAGCTATGACAAAGAATGAGATAGGTCAGAAGATAAAATGTCTAAGATCAGACAAAGGTGGTAAATTCACTTCCCAGGAATTCAATTATTTTTGTGAAGAGCATGGAATCCAAAGATAGTTATCTACTCCCTGGACCCCTCAACAAAATGGAGTTGTTGAAAGAAAGAATAGAACCATTCTAGACACTACTAGAACCATGATGTTGGAAGCAAACATTCCTCATTTCTACTAGAGAGAAGTTGTAAGTATTGTTGTGTATACGATTAATAGGGTGTATGTCAACAGTAATTCTAGTAAGACACCTTTTGAGCTATGGTTTGGCTATAAGCCCACTGTCAAGTATTTCAAAAAAATTGGAAGCAAATGTTACATTAAGAGAGATGATGATATAGGAAAGTTTGATGCTAGAAGTGATGAAGGAATCCTTTTGGGTTACTCTACTAAAAGTAAAGCTTACGAGTGCTTTAATAAGAGGTTAAAGAAAATGGTTGAAAGTGAAAATGTCAAAGTTGATGAAGATATTGTTAGACCATCTAGATATATTGGATATGATTCAGATGATCAAAATGATAATACTAACAATGATGTTCAAACATAGAATCAACTTCAGATTGTTCTGGTAAACCAAGGGAATCAAGAGGCAGAGACTAGGAGAAGTGCAGAAGAAAGAACACAAGAACAAGAAGTCGGAGAAAATCCTAAAACTCCCAAATATGTAAGGAAAAATCACTCTGATAGTCAAATCAGAGGAGACAAGATAAAAGGTGTGCAAACTAGAAGAAATCTTGGAAGAGTACTATCTTATTTCCAAAGCCGAGCCTAGCAATATCAATGAAGCATGCAAAGATGAACATTGGATGGAAGCCATGAAAGAAGAACTAATGTAGATAGAGAAGAATGATACATGGGATCTTCTTCCTAGACCTCAGAACAAAAATGTGATTGGAACCAAGTGGGTGTTCCAGAATAAGCTGAATGAGAAGGTGAAGCAGTCAAAAATAAAGCAAGACTAGTTTGCAAAGGGTACTCATAGATGGAAGGTCAATGATTGGTGGATTACTCTATTTGACTCAGACTAGGCCAGATATAATGAATGTTGGATTTCAAGCTGATCCTAAAGAATCTCATGTAACTAGTATGAAAACAATTTTCAGATACCTGAAAGGGACAGTTGATCTTGGTCTTTGGTATCCTAGGGATGATGATATTATCCTAGATGGTTTCACTGATGCTGATTGGGAAAGAGATGTGGATGATAGGAAGAGTACTAGTGGCGGTGCATTCTTCTTAGGGAATACATTGGTATCTTGGCTAAGAAAAAAGTAGAATTTCATTTCATTGTTTGAGGAAAAATATATTGTTGTTGTAAATAGTTGTACACAAGTATTGTGGATGAGGAAAATGTTGAGAGATGTCAGAATTGAGTATGAAGAACCAATTTCCATATTTTTTCTGATAATTCAAGTGCCATTAATATTTCAAGAATCCAGTGCCACATTCAAAGACAAAGCACATATCTATCAAATATCAAATTTTGAGAGATAAAGTGAATGACAAAGAAGTTAGACTGGAGTATATACCTACCAAGGAGAAAATTGTAGACATCTTTACTAATTCATTGCCTAAGGATACACTTGAGTACCTTAGAGGCAATTTAGGGGTGATTTCCCCTCTTGATCATAACTAAGATGCAGGTATTTGCATCAATCCATGAATTCATAGCCATATCCTATTCTGGATTGATGTTGTGGTGGCTACTACTCAGTGGGAGTAGTCAGATGATTCAAACTTGTGATCAGAGCATGTGTACATTTTCCATTGATGTCAAAGGAGGAGAGAAACAATGTGAAAAATGTGGGAGAGAAGAGCAATGAAGAAAATTGTAAAGACTGCACAATCTCAAGGGGAGATTGTTGGAGAAGAGCTAGTTAGGTTGGTGGCATTATTTTTCACATCATGTGTTGCCATCAATGCCAAAGGGGGAGATTGTTGGATGTTGTGGTTGCATTGTTGATATGTGGTTGTCATTGATGTCAACACTATTAGCATTGATGATGCTTAAGGTTGTATATGTCGAGGATATTGAGAAAATTGTAAAAATGGTATTGCTAGCAGCCAATGAAGTTGAGAAGGTCAGAATGTTAGAAATTTCTATACGTTCAAGATTTGAAGGTGCACTTCAAAGGGTTTGTTGTTGAATCTTTCAATTATGTTCTCCAAAATTTTCAGAGGTTTCAATAAAGATTTGTGGAAGTTATGAAGATTTGTGTTCCTACAGTTATTTAGTTTTTGTAGATTGTGTTCTTGGATGAAGCAGATGAAATTATGGTAATTTCATGTGTTGCACATGTACCTATGACATTCATGGATGAGTCTAGATTGTACTCTATCTTTTTTGTGCATCCGCATTGATTGATGTGTTCATGATCATGGATTTTTTTGATGTGTGCTTGAGTTTACATGTTCTTGGCCGACATGATGGTGTTAGTGTGTTGTGGATCCATGAAGATTAATATTTTATTGTTTGGCATGTTTGAAGGTGTGTGTTTGGGTCCTCACTATGTTGTGACCAACTTGTGTTGGTGCACATTGAAATTTATTCATGTATTGAAGTAGACAATTGTAATTTAATCTTTATTTGAGGCTAACTGAATAGTGGATGTAAATCCATGTAGCGGATATATATAAGTGTTTTTTTTCCTCATTTAGAGGAAATTATCAGTGTGTACAAGTGATGTAAATGTGTGAATAAAGGTTAGATCATTTAGAGCAGAGTGTGGGGGAGATTGAGCAGAGTGTGGAAGAGTTTGTAGAAGTTTTTGTGCACCTAACTGGAACTGTAATCAAGCTTTTATAGAAGCTAATTTCTCAGTTCAACTTTATCAGATGGATTTAATCTAATTATTTTATGTAAGGTAGTGAGCCTTCCCTTTGAGTAGTGTGCTCTAGGTAGTGCGCTTGAATGCAAGTGCATTCCATTTTTATTCTTCATTATACTTCTAACAGGGTAGAATCTTGTGGACTAACATCCACCGTGGTTTTTCCCCTAATAGGGTTTCCACAGGGTATAATCTTGGTGTTCATGTGTCTCTGATGTGTTATTAATTTACGCTTGCACTGTTATTTATTAGATCTAAAATTTAAGGTTGATTAATGTTGTATAAGTTTGATTTTGGTAACAATTGATTCACCCCCCTCTTAGTTGTCTATCCTTGTTTTTCCAACAGTTGTGACATTAATGCCAAATAATACTGAGGGGCAACAAACTCCCCATTTGGCATTGATGTCAAACACAAAAGTTAATCAATAATATCAAAGATGCAATATACCTATCCTGAACATGATGATTGCATGAAGTACATATCCATCCTGTCACATATCAAAGAAACCATCAGATACAACTGAAGAAATGACATAATCACTGAGCAAAGCATATCACTGCCATAACATAATCTAAACTAAACACTGCATAACATAATCTGAACTAAACACTGCAAGCCAAATTCTCCCCCTTTTGACACAATGCCAAAGGAAAATAAATTGAACCAAATAGGGAATGTGATCATAATGCCAAGAAATACTGAGGAATAAAAGAAAATGCATGAACTGCTCCCCCTAACTCCATGAATCGAAGTTATCATGGAAGAGAACTAATGGAAAGAACACCAAGCTTGTCTCTTAGAGTCTCAAATAGGGCTTTAGGAAGGGGTTTGGTAAATATATCAGCTACCTCATCATTGGATGCCACAAAATCAAGGACAACATCATTTTCCAACACCTTTTCATGCAAAAAATGATACCTTATATCAATATGCTTAGTTCTAGAGTGTTGCAAAATATTTTTGGAGATATTAATGGTACTTGTATTATAACACAAGATGTGAATAGGTCTAGTAACATCAACCTATATGTATTTCAAGGTCTGAACCATCCAAAGTACCTAAGTACAATAGGTAGCAGCTGCTATATATTCTACCTCAACAGTTGACAAGGATACTGAATCCTGTTTCTTGCTATGACAAGCTACTAATCTACCTCCAAGATAGAAAGCACCCCCAAAAGTACTTTTCCTATCATCAATATTTCCTTCCCATTCAACATTAGTGTAAGCAACCAACGTGAAATCATTGTGTTTAGGGTACCATAAACCAAAATCTATTGTTCCAGCAACATATTTCAGAATTCTTTTTACTACACTCCAATGTGACATCTTAGGTGCAGATTGAAACCTTGAAACCAAGCATAAAAAATGCATAATATTAGGCCATGTGGCAGCCAAATATAAGAGACTACCAATCATGGATCTATACATGGTATGATCCACATCAGGCTGATCAACTTCCTTTGAGAGTTTGCAGTTGGTTTCCATAAGAGTCCCAACTAGTTTACAATCAATCATCTGAAATTTTTTCATTTCTTTAGCATATTTTGTTTGTGAAACAAATATTCCTTTATCAAGTTGACTAACTTGAAGACCCAAAAAGAAATAAAGTTCACCAATCATCGACATTTCAAATTTGGACTGCATGATTGCAAGAAATTCAGAGAACAAATCGGCATTATTACTACCAAATATAATATCATCAACATAAACAACAACAACTATAATGTTGTCACCCTTCATTTTGAAGTATAGATTATTGTCTACAACACCTTTTGAGAACCCCTGTTCATGTAAATAGGTATCTAGTTTTGAATACCAGGTTCTAGGAGCTTGTTTTAGACCGTAGAGAGCCTTTTTCAGCCTATAGACATAATGTTCTTTACCTGTAATAGCAAAGCCTTCAGGTTGTTCCATATAGACTTCTTCCAACAAGTCACCATTTAAAAAATCAGTTTTAACATCCATTTGATACACTTTAAAACCTTTATACATAGAATAAGCCAA
Source organism: Sequoiadendron giganteum (assembly GCA_007115665.2). Classification (NCBI taxonomy): domain Eukaryota; kingdom Viridiplantae; phylum Streptophyta; class Pinopsida; order Cupressales; family Cupressaceae; genus Sequoiadendron; species Sequoiadendron giganteum. Next base: position 861,055,840 of record CM021101.1, read on the forward strand.
AAACATTATAATATCTTCTAATCTAGCCACAAGAGCAAAAGTTTCATCAAAGTCCAATCCTTCAATTTGAGAATAATCTTTGCAAACTATTATAGCTTTATTTCTGACTATGTTCCCTTGTTCATCCAACTTATTCCTAAAACCCCATTTTGCACCAATAACATTTTTATTTTTAGGTCTAGGAACTAGTTCCCAAGTTTTATTTTTCTCAATTTGTGCAAGTTCTTCATGCATAGCCTTAATCCAACAACTATCACTACTAGCCTCAAAATATGTCTTAGGAAAAATCAAAGATAAATAAACTTGCTCATCATTACCTTTTGTACCCTAAAGCTTCCTTCTTGTTTGAACTCCTTTTGTCATATCTCATATAATCTGATTAGGAGGATGATTCTTTTTCATTAGCCTAGAAGATAACTGAGAGGAAGATTCAGCAATTTCATTGGGCATTTTTTTTGTTTAGTTAATTGCTCAGATACTGTTGAACTTGAAGGTTCACTTTGATTTTGTAGACTTTTATCAAGTGTCTGCACAATAAGTTCCTCACCATCATCAATTTTCTTTTGTTGTTCACAATTTTGCAAGGTTTCATCAACCTTAACAATTGCACTCTCCACAATTTTATTTAATCTTTTATTGTAACACTTATATGCTTTAATGTGTGTAGAATATCCCAAAAATATACCCTCATCATACCTTGATTCAAAACTTCCAATTCTATCATTGTCTTTCTTTATAAAGCACTTGCTACCAAATATTTTAAAATATCCCACATTGGCAGTCCTACCATAACACAATTCATATGGTGTATGTTTTGTATTAGTCCTTAAGTGAAATCTATTCAGAATGTAAACAATAGTATGCACTGCCTCTTTCCAATATGTGTTTGACAGAGCTAAGTCATGTAACATAGCTCTTGACATTTCCTTTACTGTTCAATTTTTGCGTTCAACAACACCATTTTATTGTGGTGTCCTAGAGGCTGAATATTGCCTCTTTATTCCATGATATTCACAGTAATCAATAAATTCATGTGAAGTATATTTACCTCCTCTGTCTAACCTAAGACACTTGATTTTTAGATTAGATTCATTTTCAACCAACTTTCTAAAAATTGTAAACTTATGAAAGGACTCTCCCTTATGTATCAGAAATGTTACCCAAGTCATGTGGGTATAGCCATCTATAAAAAGAATGAAATAAATTTCATTATTCAAGGACTTAGTCCTTGTTGGACCACATAGATTAGTGTGAACAAGCTGCAAAGGTCTAGTTGATGTGTATTCTTTAGTTATAAAACTTGCTCTAGCTTTTTTTCCTTCCTGACAATCCTTGCAGATTTGATTATCTGGTTTGGATATTATAGGCATGTTTCTAACATTTTGATTTTTTCTTATCTTTACCAGATTGTCATAGTTAATATGATCAAATCTTCTATGCCATAACTCAGACTTATCAATTTGACTCATGAAACAAACATTACTTTCTTGCTTATTATTTGAGTTCTCTTGTAGATAATACACATTACCATTTATTTTGAAACCTGCTGCTATTGTTTTACTAGATTTTCTTTGCATTTCACACCCTAAAGCAAAGAACCTTATATCAAAGACATTTTCAAAGATCTAGCTTACACTTGATATATTATGAGTTAATCCTTCCACATAATAAACATCATTGATAGGAATTTCATTTTCAAGCAAAATAGTACCTTTTCCCATTATAGGAATACAATGATCATTCCCAAACTTAAAAAAGCCACCAGAATAATCCTCATCGTCTATAAACCTAATTCTCTCACCAGTCATATGATGAGAGCAATCACTATCAAGAACCCAAAAGTTTCTCTTAATAGAGTGAAAGGTTGTTTCAACTATCAGGCCTTTAGCATCTTTAGGCCTCCAAACAAGTTTAGTTCCATTAGTTCTATTTGACAACACTCTTAAACCAGATTTACAAAACATTTCTATATGACCTACTGCATTGCATCTATAACATTGAAGATTAAAAAGAAATTTATAGAGATTTCCATTAACAATATTATAACTTATTTTAGACAAAATATTGCAAATACTAGCCTTATGACCAAATTGTTTACAATTGAAACAATAACCATTGAAGTTAGAATTGTCATCATAAATCTTACCTTTTCCTTTTCCAACCTAATTTGAACATTGACCCTCATTAGGAGAGGCAAGCTGATTTCTCAGCTTGACAACTTCTACCTCCAAAGAGAAGCATCTACTCTCCTTGTGTTTCAGTCTTTCTTATCTCAAGAATTTTTCTGGTTTCTTCTCTTTCAAGAGTCAAATCAGAAATAACTTGAACATTTTTATGATCTTTATCTTTTAAGATAACTGCTTATTTTCTCAATTTCTTAATCTCTTTGGGATCAGATTTCAATTCTCCCTTAAGATAAATTTCTGATTCAAAATTGGATTCATCTTTCTTTATAGGAACAAATTCAGCCATAAATAAAATTTCTTTAGTTTCATCACAAGATTCAATTGAATCACTATCAGTCACATCAACATAAAGAATTTTCTTCTTTTTAAAGGCATTTCTCTTTTTGAAGTTTTGTTTCTTTTTCTTTGAGAACCTTTTATTGTTTTCATCATCACTTTCAAGATCTTTGTTAGGGAAGTTTGCAACATAGTGTCCTGTCTTTGCACAATTAAAGCATATAAAGGGTAATTTCCCTTTATACCTGCCTGAGCCTCTTTTCAATTTACTTACAAAAGATAACTCTGTTTCATCTAAGGCATCAAACTCAACTTTATCATTATCCTTTTTAACGGATTTAAATATAGATTCCTTACTTATAGAGCTATGTTTATTCAATCTCATTTCATAAGCAGTGAAGAAACCATGAAGATCATTAAGAGTTACAGTATTAATGTTTCTTTCTTCAACTGCTGCAATATTTGGATCAAACTTGGTGGGTAAAGATCTCAAAACTTTTTGAACAACAACCTTTTCAAGAAGGTATTCTCCAAAACTTCTGATTGCATTTACACTTTCTTGAATCTTCAAGAAAAAATCAACAATCTTCTCATCTTTAGACATTTTTAGACTTTCAAACTTAGATCTAAAGTTCTGAATTTTTTCTTCTTTAACTTTCTCATCACCTTCATAGATGGTAGACAATTTATCCCATATGGATTTTTCATTCTTACAATCCATTACCTTTGTCAAGACATCATTAGTGATTCCATATAAAATAGCATTTTCAGCCTTTGCATTGCAATCATATGCTCATTTATCATCAACATTAGAAGGGGCTGATGTAGTAGTATATGCTCTTTCAACTTCTTCCCATACATCATATCCTAGAGAGGTAATATTCTTTTTCATCCTAAACTTCCAGAAGGCATAACCAGTACCATCAAATAGTGGTGCTCTGGTTGTAGACAAGCCTTCTTGCATTTCCATTAGTACTCTTGAGCAAGATCCCCTAGTTGACTCAACAACAAGGTTTGGCTTTGATACCAACTGTTGAAGTATAGTTAACACTAAGAGGGGGGGTGAATTAGTGTTAACAATCAAATTAATTCTTTTATTTCTTTTAATAATTTTCAGATCATGAATGAACTTATGCAATAAAAATCAAATGAATAGATAATGAACAAACACATATAAAATATTGACACATTTATTGTCTTGAGTGGAAACCCTCCTAGGGAATAAAACAACTCGAACTTGGCCTCACTAACCTTATCTGAAAATAATCTTTGTACAAAGCATCACTGGTTGATTTGTCTCACTGTCAATGATGTTATCTCATTGATAGTCTTATAGTGCTATCTCACTAATAGTCTTTTGAAATGTACATGTATAAAGGAATTGTAAATACAGAGTTGATCTCTATTTCAAGAATTACATACTCTGTTCTTGCATGACCTCAGAATTAGAATCACAAATTTCAACTACACAAAAAATTATATTGCCTTTCTAAAAACATATATTTCATTTCTCCCAAAAATCTATCATCATAAAAAAATTGTGAGCACAATAAAGTATTTAACATATTCTCTATTCTCAAAAACAAAAATGAGAAAACCAAAGTTGAAACTGCCATCCTCAAGTTGTTAAATAACTATTCCTTAAAAAACAACAACCGTAACCTGTGTGTTCCACATACAAATGTAAATAAGAAAACTAACTACCTGTATGCAATTTAATCCTTAATCAAAAACTTCTTTTGTGCTCGTGTTAAAAAAAATAATATTTACAAACATATGAAACATCATTTTTTAATAGACCCATCATCATTTGCACCGCAATAAAATAAACTAAACAGTTCAAGATTAATGATAATTTTTAGTCATTTCCATATCTGAAAAAAATAAAAATGAAAAACCATCAGAGTTAAGGAACGAAACCACTTGTTAAAACTTTCTTGAATACACTTTCCTCATTACTTCCATACCCGATTCTTGCAATTGAAAATACACCACTTAGAGATCTTAACTGTCAAAACTGCATATGCCATTGATTCTTCCAGGCCTAAGGTCCAAAGTCGGCTGTCATAAAACCCCGAAACCATTTTCTATCAAGACCAACTGCCATACAACCTTCTTCTCCAAGTTTCATCGAGCCCTAAGTTGGTTGAGATAAGAATGCTTTGTATTTACCAAAACAAAATGACGTTTAGGGCACAATCAATGAATTTTATCACATTGAAACATCATTGTGTTTTTCACATGTTAACAAACTTTCTCCATCAAACCCTAGCTTGCTCGAAACCACAATGTTCATCGAAGCTTCATAGAAGCTTTTGATTTTGACACGTCTTTTCAAGTTCAGGTATTATGATGGGAAAAATTCCCATTCAACAAAAAAAATCTCCATCGACAATGCAATGATCACATTATATTTTTAGTCAATGCAAAACCATAAACTCATAAGTATGTTGATAATAATCACCATTTACATGTGGAAAATAAACCATACTTTACAAGGACTTTAAATAATGCCAAATAATATGTGTCGGTCCACCTTAGATTAATCAACTTCCATAATCAAGGTAAAAATGCTAAGATCAATCATTGGTCAATATATTGGTCAATGATGGATGAATGTAATCCAAGTTCAAGACCCAAATATCACTATATAAGCCAACATAAAAATCAATGTGCCACTATCAATATAAATCATTGATCAATAAATTGACCAATAATAGATAAATATAATCCAAGTATGTTTTCCCCATATGCTGCCTCAATAGAAAATATCGAAACTGCCTTTGTGACCAAACAATAGAACAGAGCCTAAGAATATATGCCAAGCTGACTAAAACCAAACTGTGAAACATATTAATCACTGGAATATGCCAAATGCAAGTGATGATGCCAAGATAGATCATAATAGATATATAAACTCATGCAAGAGGAACTAAATTAAAATATCATCATGTGCACAACCTGATACCTCAACTTTGGTGTTGTGACATTAATGCCAAATAATACTGAGGGACAATGGAACTTCTAGATTTTGAAGGAAATCGTTTTAGGGTCGGTTAGATCATCTTGCCAGAATACTCTCTAATGTAAAAGATTGTGAGAAACGATGTTCTTTTGCTGATTGTTCGTCCTCTTTTACCTTGTTAGCTGTACTTGAAAGAATAGGCAATAGAATGGATTTTGCAGTGCTTGAATGGAAGAAACTATATCCTATGATTAAAGAAAGGTACAAAAAGGTATTTCAAGTAACAAGTGTTATTCTTGTTTTAAGAAATGTTTTAAAAAGCTTTTAATTTTTTATGTCTCTGGAAATTTTTGGATAAACTGCTTCTCTCAAATTTTGAATGTCACCATGCTTACATCTTTTTTTCTACACCCTTTGTCATTGATGTTAAAGGGGGAGAGATATGGAAAGATATGGAGAGTTATGGATCTAAGGGGGAGAGATTGGAGAAATTTGGAGAATGTTGTTTTAGATATTTTTTTACATGTTGCCATCAATGCCAAAGGGGGAGATTGTTGGAAGTTTACATTATATTGTCATTGATGTCACCATGTTGGTTTGGTACCTTGTACCAGTGTAAAAATTGTGTTTATCTCATCGGATATTTGATTTGGTATCTCTGGTATTTTGGTCCTCATAAGTCCCTCCAGTAATCAGAATGATCTAAGGATTTTGGGAAAATGATTATAATGGTTGGAAGTGTGTATGTATGTACTCTCAGTTGTTCATATGTTTGGGTAGTGCGTTGGCATCAATTTTTGTGGTTTTGTTTTGATATTAGGTTAATATTGGCCAACCTAATACTCAGTCTATAATGGATCATGGATTATTTGTGAGATCTTACCATGGTCCCAACTGACATAATGTTGCATGACATAGTTGAATTACTTTTGGAAGCTGACCTAATAGATATAAACAGACGTAGAAGATATATATACAAATATGTTTGAAAGTGAAAGGTGTGTGAGTGAACATATGCAAATAATGTGAAGCGAAGAAAAGCAGTAGTGCGAGTGAGTACAAGCATGTGTGAAGAGAAAAGTTTAATCTGCTGAAAGAATACTCTGTGCATTAATAGAACTGAATTTGCACTAGTGGTGCATCTTCATCAGTTCAGTCTTGGTGGTTAGCCATTCTTTTTGTTTATATAAACTTTGTAGGTAGTGAGCCTCCCTATAAGTAGTGAGCTTCTATATCTGGGCAATGATTCCCTTCTTGGAAATAAGCCTCTTTTTTAACCAATGTTCCTATAACTATATACATTGTGAATTAATCCTCACTATGATTTTCCACTCATTGGGTTTTCCACATAAAATCCGGTGCTCTTGTGTTGTGGAATTTTTATGCTTTGTCATTGCTCTTGTCTAGTTTATGGTGTAAAGAATTACTGGTGATTGTTCAATAAGTTTATGTTGATAGTGATTCACCCCCCTCTTAGTATCTGATTTATTCAACAAATTTAGCATTACTTGACAAAACAATAGGCATGGGTGGGTGAAAGGATCTATCCTAAAAAGTAGTGTTGGCTTTATTCAATATTCATGGAAACTGCCAAGTGTCCTAAATGTGTATTTTTTATCTTCTTACTAAGAAAGCTATTATCTATAAAAAATAAAGAAATGTTGACCAAAGTAATCCCAGTGCTACTATGCAAGGAGGATTTGAACATTGTAGAATTTCTTGAAGGATATATGTGCTACCATCTCAATTGGTAGGAAATGCCGAAAGAAGAGATACTCAAGTATCATAAATTGGCTTCTGCAATCCCCACATAAAATGAAAGAGAGAGACCTCTAATGAATTACAGTAAAAAAAATTTACAATTCTCTAGGGATTCTACAAAGCCATTATCTCACAATAAGAGGATAGTTTCAAGAATTGCTATAGACCAAAAAAAATTGTCAGCATCCCACAAAATTAGTTAATAATCCTAAAATCATTTGTCTTTTGGAATAAATAATGCCAAAAATAAGTGACATCTTCATTGACAGCTAGGTGTTCGACTTGGTTTCCTTACCCAATTCAATCTCTAGAAAAATGACTTGGGGATAGAGCAATGGCCAATATGCTAGTTAAATCTATGGTACATGTGGATCATAAATGAATATAGGATGAGTATTTCTAGAAACACTTCTTTTTTAGTTGGATCTTAAAAATGTTGCAACTTATGTTCTTCTCTAAAACATCTGTACAAGGTTCAAATAGTAAAGAGATTGATGAAAGATAGAGGAATTAAAAATATACCTGGATGTAGTTGGATTGAAGGCCGTAAACTAGTACATGTTTTTTTTGTAGGAGACATATTACATCCATAAACATGGTAGAGATATGCAAAGTAAGAGAAATTGGCTTGGAAAATTAAGGAAACAAGGTATAAAGAATCATTTATCTGCCACCATAGTGAAAAGTTAGCAATTACATTTGGTTTGTTAAACATGGCCCCTGGTACAACTATTAGAGTTGTTAAGAACCTTCAAGTATGTTCTGATTGCCACACAACATCTAAATTCATCTCCAAGATTGTTGCAAGAGAAATTGTTCTGAGAGATGTGAGCCATTTCCATTATTCTAAATAGGGACACTATCATCCTAACATTACTACATTGGGGGAACTTCCCTCATAGCTCCACTGATAGACCAATAAGGTGGGGGTAGTCTGTTCCATTTTTTGTAATTTGGTAAGATTCATATAGGTAACACTATGTTAGGTTGGGGAACTCTTCTTGGAGGTTCTTGATGCAGAGGTAGGAGGACAAACACACACTTCTTAGTTACTCAACAAATCTCAAGGCAATGTTTTGACTTTTCATGGTTCTTGGAATTCTTGGGGCTTACTTGGCAACAACTCAACATAAGGAATCAACAACATAACACCCTATCTGACACTTGGATGACCTTACATAAGGTAAAGATGACCAATAAAATCCTTCAATACCCTATCAACTACTTAGACACTTGAACAATCCAACTTTCCTTCGCAATCTATTTTGTAACAACACCCCAACAATGGACTGGTAATTCTATATTTTAGGCCTAATTAGGCTTCCTGAAACAGTTAAAACTTTCCAAATTTGACCCTCACACCAATTGGAAGACACTTACCTTCATAATTTATTTAGAGGCATTCATGAAACTCACCTTCATAATTTCTTTAGAGGCATTCATGAAACTCACATAAATGAACTTCAAGGGTTTTAAGACCATACAATAAGGAGCACTACAAATCTTTCCAAACACAATTTTACTTCAACAATCAACTTCGTCATAATAGGGCAATAGACCAAATGGGATCAACACCTTTAATTTCATCAAATATCAACTTTGAAGAAGGTTCAAAAAACTTCTTAATATCAACTCCAAAAATTTGCACTGATAGTGGTCACTATATTCTACAAATAAGCATTCAAAACGCTTACTTAACCTTCTTTACCAGTCTGCCATAGAGGAAACAAAATCATGACAACTTAATGAATATATACTCCAATATTGATTAGTTTGACAAAACCCAAATTGAAAAGGGTTCCAAGACACCTTAACACTATTTCCAAACACTTCCACTTATCATGGACGTTATATTCAACAACAAAAACAACAAAACCCTTTGTTTAGTCTTTTGTGCCAATCTGAACATGCATAAATATAGTCCTAGGGCATAAAAATTACATAATAAAACTTCAATACCAAGCCTTGAAACTTTTTCACATGGAAACATACACAAAATTACATCATTTCACAAATTTTCAAAAATTTCCCTTAGATGAAATATGAGAAAACATCATTTTAGTCACCCATTGTTACCCTATTTAGGGTTTCTAACTATCTATAAAGGAAATGAAATATCTCCCTCCATTCTTGATGAAATTGAATCAAACAAATTGAAAAATTTAGTAAAATCAAGCAAATTCCATGCCCAATTGGTCTCATACCATGAAATACAACATGTACAATGTGTAAGAATAGTGATAGGGCATGGAAAAACACAAATAAAATGAGGTTATATTTTATTCCCACTTGAATTCATCCTCACCACTTCCTCCTTCAACCTTCACTATACAAAATGACTCATGGGAGGCATATTTATGCCTATTACAACCTCTCTAACTTCTCCAACTACCTTTTTACAATCTTGTCTCTTCATCTTCCACTTTCTGCAAATTTTAACAATATGACAATTTTTACAATATTTGACAGATGACCTCAAAATGACCTAGGACCTAAAATAGATTCAAACAAGTTAAACATGGTATATTATACCTTATTACATGAACAAAACACAAGACTCAAGAAAAATTTGCAAAATTGCCTCATGGAGGCATATAGTCCATCAGGTGCTCCTGCACTAGTTCTAAATGGTTTGCCTCTTTTTTTATATGACTATGTTGGCAATGCCACCTAGATCACAGTTGTTTGGTGGGATTCCAAATCTAGACAATGAGGTGCAGTTGTGGAAATCTCAGTCTTTCTTAGCATGGCTTAAGACATGCGCATATGATATTCTCTCTGCATATAGGCTTGGGGGAAAGTATTTGCTTGATCTTGTGAAAAGTGGCAAGGAACTTGTAGAGAATGAGACATTGATCAGAGAAACATTAGATGGTCTGGATGCATTTGAAGAGAGCTTGGAGTGGCTAAAAATGGATTTTGGTTCAAATGTTGAGTTTCCATGGCAGTGCGTGTATGAGATTGTTTTGAAGCACTTAAAGAGCCCGTGGGATGAACTTTTTGAAAGAATTTTTGTTAGTAGGATGAAACAAATAATAAATGATGGATTTATAGATCTGTGTGATAGATTTAAGGTTGGTAAATGCCTTGAAGCCATAGTTACATCTCTAGCTAGTTGCAAAGATGTTGAAACCCATTTGCACAAATTAACTACTAGTGAGGGTTGGATTGTCAAGAGAGGGGACCTAAAAAGTGTCAATTTACCTAGGTTGAGTTTTAGATTTATGATGACAAATGATGAAGACTAGTTTGGCTACCTTAACACTTATTTTGGAACTAAGGTTAGTCACATAAAAGATACCATAGATGAGGGGTCCAAGAATATTCTGGAAGACCTAAGTTTTCTTCATACACATAAATCTTCTTCAAGGATAAATGATTTAGCACCTTATTTGCAAGAGAAATGCTTCCATTTTATCTCAAAAGTGATTGTTGAGATTGAAGAACATCTTGCACATATTTTAGAAGCTCTCTATCAATAAATGAAAAATGAGGAGATGCCAGAAAAAATGAACAAGGAGACACTAGAACCAATAGTTATAGTGGAAAGGGCACTTTTCTTAGGAAGGCTTTTAGTTGCTCTTAATTTTCATTCAACTTCCATTCCACTAGTTCTTGGCTCGTCTCAACTTTGGTTTTTCGAGAACAAAGATTTAGTTTTAGGGACGGGATCTTCAACTTTTGGATATTCCAGTATTGATTTTTTTTACCCTCTTCTAGACAATTCTAAAAGACAAATACTAATGAGAGGGGTCGGTTTGAAGCCTAAATCACAAGATAAAAATAATAGCACCAAATTGAATAAAATGAGAACTATGTGCAATCTTTGTATCAAAGCTCATAGCATGTGGATATTGTGGATAACTAAAGAGCTTTCAAGAATTCTCATAAGAGATCTAAGGGAGGATGATTCTTTAGCCAAGACAACTCCTTTGAAGGTTTGTATTCTCATTTGCATTTCATATTCTTTTTTTTGTGGCTTATGGAGTTGGTTTCATTTCCATGATTCATCTAATCACCGATCTCTTCTTGTAGTTTTCATGAGATTTCTTCTAGTTATGATTTAATTCATCATGGTTTATATCTAGAGATATTAATAACCAAATGAAAAAAAAACCATCTAGAGTCGAGAGCTACATTTGATTCTTTCAGTCACTTCAGACTCTTTATTGCCCAATAAATGGAAAAGACTAACATGTGCCCTTTCAACCCTTCCAGTCCATATTAATCACGAAGATGTAGTCTGTAAGTATGCAAAAAAGTATCAAAGGGGAGCCAAAAAGTTAGAGATTTTCATAGGGCGTATGAATCAACTCTTGTTGTTTTTTATATGAAAATATTGTTGTTTGTTTTCTATTTATAATATCTATTGGTGTCATTTGGGAAATCCTATTTTTGGGGATTCAGTAAGAGTTCTCAAACAAAGTATGATGACATCTACCATACAATTGAACATTTAAATGGAATTTGAAGTATGATTTTATTTACTTTTTAATTTGCTTCCTTAAGGAAGCCTCATAAAATGCCCTTTTCTAATTGTATATCAAATTGACTACTGCTTCTTTTCTTTTACTGCTACAAGTCACAATTTTAATGTTGTATGCTTGCTCCATCTCTTGTAGTTTTTTGTTCCATGATTTCAAGGCTTACCATTTATCAGTTTGTGATTTGTAGGGTTGGGAAGAAATTGAAATGAAACAAGAGCATGAGGGTGGAGGTCAACTAGAGACTAAGATATCCCTGCCAGCTATGCCTTCTGTATATATTACTACATTTCTTTTTTAGGGATTTCAAGAGATTTATAGAATTGGTAGTCATGTTCTTGAAAAAATAATACTTCAACTCTTTGCTTGGAGATTGTTGGAGAAGGTATACATGTTCTCTAGTAGCTTTGCATTCTTGACTTCGTTACAGCTGAATTTTGTAAAATGTGATTACTTGTTTGCATATATTTTAAACACAGGTAATCTAAATTGTACAATGTCTCTAACTAGAACAATTTATGATCATATTTTTATTTAACAAGTCCATGTTTAGGTAGATTGGAAATCTCTAGCAATTTTGGAAACCACTTGCAGATTTAATTGCTTTAAAATGGGTTTTATTTGAGCACTTGATTTGTGAATGTTTCTCATGGTTCTAACACAAAATGGTGAATCACCATCATTAATATTTCAATATTTCTAGGATTTAGTACAGGTGAGTATTAGGTAATGAAAATATAGCCGATATTTATCTGTAGAAATACATAGGATACCTAATAACCTTTACTTGTAACAAATATATACTTGGTTGCAAACATATGTTACTATCTTTGTTTATCATTGTTCTCTTCTTTTTATTCTAAAGTTTTCATGTAATTATACTTGTCCTTACTAGTGATTTCTGCTAGGGAATTCATAATTCCATACTTATTTGCACCCACATATTTTGTCATCTAATTTTCATATTAGCAGTATAGTTGCCAGATCTGGCTGCATCTAGATTTCTAGACTAGTCAAATTTATCCGATTTGGTCCATATTTTTCAATTCCTATGGATATTTAACCAATTTCTGAGAATTTTGGATTTCTATTTTTTTAAAACCTGATAACTATCATTAGAAGGAAAAAAACTGTCAACTGATTTTATAGAGACTAGAAGCATGGATTAGAAGGAGAAGTGAAATCAAAAGATTTCGTTAACTCTATATTTTTTACTATTCCATTCAACTTTTCTAGAAATTCTAGCAGCTTTGATGCTGATGCGTTCATACAAAGTAATAGTAATATACCCATTTTCAAACCTTCATGCATATTGAATCTACCACAAGTGGAATAATCAATATGGAGCATTTCCTTGATTTGGGGCGTGGGTCTTTGAATTTTGAACCTTATATATTTCATAACATCAGATCCATAGTTGCACAACAAAAACTTGGAGATCTATCTTGATTCAGGCATCTGAGGAAATCCATTCATTCTTACATTAAACTTTTCTACAACTTATTAATCTATTTAGGGAAACATTATAAGGTATGTTTAAGTCTCAGGGATAGCTAATCTTTCATGTTATTTTGGGATTTAACTTTAGTCTTCTATTTTCTAAAAATATAGATGCCTGAGAATTTTTTTTGAGTTCTTAGGTTTTTTGATATGGAATCCATAATATATTAATATTTAATTTAATAAGTGCAACTTCTTTAAGGTTAAACATGGGTATTTCCTAATACTTGTAGTTGAAGAATGCCTAACTACATTCTCAATATTTTTAGAACAAGGTCTCTTGATACGATCTGTATCCATCAATTCTTTGGAGTTCCTGGCATTCCCACAGTTTTCCAACTACTAGAAGCATCTTTTGCAAGCAAGAAATTTACAAATATGGAAACATCTCTTGGAGAGATAGAGCAGGCCACTTTTATAGTTGTTGAAGCTAATCTTGACAGTGAGATGGAGGTACATAACAAAGAAGAAGGGACTGATCATTGGAAAACATTCCCATGAATATAGGACAATATTTGCATGATGGGGCGAAGGTGTTAGGTTTGTAGAAATAAATTCATGAGAGTCATAACAATTATGAAATAATCTCTTTTACATAAATCTAGGATAATTAAGTAAATACAAACAATTGCAAAATAAATTGTTCTAAGAAATGTGAACCATTTCCATCATTTTAAATTGGGTCAATGTTCTTGTAGAAATTATTGGTGGTGCTAAATGAAACAATTTGAAAAATAGGCTTGCACTTTAATAATGTGTACTACATCAGATATCTAGTAATAACGAAGGGACATCCCTCAAAGCATAACAACAAGGAATTTTTTATGTGGTTGAGACTCTTATGAGCCAGAGACAAAATACATTCTTGTAGGTGTTAGACTAAAATGTAAGAACCATAGAAAATAATGTTCACTAATGCTCTAAAAAATGCAAGCTTGTAACTTACATGTTACAACTGTGATATGAAGTGAATTATTATAGAATGCCAGGCCTCGCTAGCATACAACCTTGTCCATTCTTTTGTTGTAATACAAAGATACCAAAATGATTTAGAAATCATGTCATTTCATTGACTTCAATCCAACCATAAAGAGTTCAACACATAATTCAAATAGAGATTCATAATACATATAGAATATTTATAGAGACCAATAGTGCAAATCTTCACCTATTTCCACAGCCTCAATTTCATTCGATTTTCATTGCTATTCCTTTATAAATTTGAAATAGGATCAACGACCATCATATCCTTATTTGAGTATTCTCTCTCTCTTGTAGAATCAGATTCAAATTCTCCTTATGAATTTGAAATAGGAAGGAGATGGAAACCAAAAAATGTACTAGGAATTGACAACAAAAAGACATGCAATCCATTCACATTTCCTAAAGCCACCCTTTGTTCCACTGATATTGAATCCAATCCCTTCAAAAGTAACATATGAAGAATGGACATACATTTGTAGCATGTCATCCAAAGAGCATACTGATGAGAATTAGCTTCAGCTAGCTACACAATAGAAGAGGAATGATAAAAAAATGAACCCCCAAGTGGATTGCAGCCTATAGGTATGGATTGAACAAAGGATTATGTATCCATTTCCCAAGGTATGAGAACATGTAACCGATGCAACATTGGGAGTGCTAAAAAATGGATCATCATGCAAAAAATATATCTATATAATTGTAAGCACAATGACACAAAAGACATTCAAATATTAGACTCATGTGGAGTCATTCCAATGATGTGTTTCTCAAGTCAACTCATACAAGAAATTACGGGAGTATACACAAAATAGTGTATATAGCCACATAGGAATACCATGGGAACATAGAGACACAAAGATATAATGGTATGTTATAACTACAAAGATACTCAAAATCTATGTATACAATTGTATGTTGTAGTTACAAGTGCCCTGCTAGACATACATGAAAATGTTGAAGCATAGACAAGGCAAGCAAATTGTTTCCAGATGCCTCGAAGAAATGTGATATCATGGAATGTCATGATTAAAATACACCATAAACTATTGCTTCAATCTATTCACGATAAACAAAATTTGAAAATATTAGGCTTTTAGGGCTTACTTAGATTCTTGAGTTCAAAAAAAGAAAACCTTGAAATGGCACCAACAACATCAAATACAATACAGTCCATAGTTGTAGCTGGAGATAGGTTACCTATACTCTAAAACCCTCACTGAAACCTTATTTTCAAGATGCAGCTCACCAAATTGGAGAAGTGAAAGGTCAATACTAGCAAGGAAGAGTTTGGACCTGAGCAGGAACCAACAGTGGCAGGAAAAACATCAAAAAATGGTGAAAATAACAAAAAACAAATGGCAAAAAATGATGAACAACTGAAATTTGAGCTTGGCAAACTATAATAAATTTTTTCTATAATGCAAAAAATTAATATATAAATATAATATAAAATATAATTAATATATAATATATATTCAATATAATAGTAAATAGATTAAATTATATATAATATAATTATATTTATTATTTTATTTAATAGTATATATAGATTATATTATTATTATATATTGTATTTTATAATAAAAATTACTAAATATAAATATAAAATTATTATAATTAATAATGAATATAAAAAAAATCTTATAGTTTAATTGATCTTTAGAGAGATCAAGAAAAAGAAAGAGAGATAGAGGGGGAGACATTTCTATATAGAGATGAATATATACTAACACTTGCACCTAAAGGAGGTTCAAGGATTGCACCGATAGAAAACTATATGAGTGTTAATATGTTAGAGAGTATGTGTTTGTGCATGGATGTGCTACAAATTCTAGTTGCATGTGGCTAGCTTAAACAATTAATAATCAGTGCTAAACAATGGAATGAAATAAATTTAGACAAATCTAGATTAAGGCTCCCTAACATACTTTGTGCTCTCGGGCTTAGATGTGGTGAATTTAGGGCTCCCTAACATGCTTCCTCTCTGACCCCATCATGGTGGACTATGGGAATAACACTATTGATTCTTGATTCCTTAAATGATCTATAATTCAAATAGATTGAAATAATTGATAGTATATATGTATTATATGTACCATAACTCTTATTGAATCACTGGTAGAATTATATGTTATCAAACTGGCTTCAAATCATAGTTAAAAACATTAATGATTCATTAACATAATAAGTAATAAAAGTTAAAGAAAGTAAATGTTAAATTTTCTATAAATATGTGAAGGCCGTAAGACTGCACCGAGAGGCAATGCCTTCCCTGCAATAGGTATTTTTGGTGCACCAAGCAACCTAGGGGCCAAATGTCCCTCTTAGGCAGGGGTCCCATGAGGGGGGCTTAAGCTCTATGGATTATGATCAAATTCGAAAGAAAAAAGAATAGAGGAGTAATAGTCATTAATTTAGTCATTTTTATTTGTATGATATTAGTCATTTATTTAGTCTTTTGTTTAGTCATTTTGTTGTGATTTTACCTGATGACCAAATTAGTCACTTATAAATGACCAAATTAGTCATTTATTTGCCAAATTCTACTAGTGTTAGTCACATGACTAAAATTTCTAGTCACATGACTAAAATTTATAGTCATGTGAATAAAAGTTGTAGTCATGTGACTAAAAGTTGTAGTCACATATTCATTTATTTTCCAAATTCTACTAGTGACATTAACCAAGTAAAGGTACCAAATTCTTATGCTTAACCTTTCCAATAGTTTCCATCCAAACCTCAAAACCAATGTAATGTGAAACCAAACATCTAGGAGGATAACCAAGACCAAAGAGAGAAACACTGCACATCATATACCTATATAAAATCCTTCTACATACACCTCTAAATGCCAACTGTGTCAGGTATCATCTCCTCCACAATACCTCAAAATAAAAGCCATAACAACACCCAACTGTTCAATCACCAAGATAAAACATAACATATATATCATGTAATCATCATGGATGTAAGCTTCTCAAGCCAAAGAAGGTCAAACTAAATATCCATTCCCATATCAATAAATAAGCCCAATACATCTCCTAAACTCAACATCAATGAATTTTATCATAATGCATAAGGAGATAAACATGCCAACATTCCTCAAATGAATCCTCCAAAACCATATATTCTTAGCTTAAGATCCATACGCATGAGAGGACAAAGCATAACATAATACACCTCAAAGGAACAATGAGTGATACCTCTCAAGTAGACTGCCGAGTAGACCAAGAGTGGGGAATGAGAATTATCCTCCAAGATATCCAAGTCATCATGACTTATCCAAGAACACTCTCCTCATAGGTCCATGTTGAACTCACATCCAACCAAGGTGTAGGATCCTTGGACTTCCTGCTGAAATCTCATCAAGAGTGACCATCTCAAAACATGTCTCTAACCATAAGAGAACTGCAAGCCTTGCCTAAGTCTCCAAGTATCCATGAGTACCTGTAACCAATCAATCCATGCCAAAATCCAAATGCAACATAGCACCATCATGAAGTAATCAAGCAAACGATCAATGTACTCAATACAAAGAGGACCACCAAGATCAATGTCAAAAGCTCCAATCATGAAATATAAGCATGACAACACGATCTTACACTTCTTCAAAAGAATATCGTATGATCCAAAGAACATAACAAGTAAATTTATCATGCCAACACTCTAAATCGGTAATCAAGAGTAAACCATGACATAATAACATAACCATCTTATCAAAACAAGGATCACATATTAGAATAAAAATCATGACACCTCAACCAAAGACTAAACTAGTCCTACATGGAAAACCAAGATGTCAACATATCCATTCACATGAAAAATAGCCATCTCTAATTAATGTCCATACAAATGTGAAAGAACCCTTATGTAGCAACAGGATCTAAGAGCTCATCTTAGTAACATCTAAAACACTAAAGAAGATCATCCATCGCCAAGTGATGAATCCACAATAACTGCTAAAGCTCCCACTAAACAGTGATACTGAGATTTCCAAGCATCATGACAACCATCTCCTTAATGAAGATTCTTCACAGCTCTAACACAATAAAATGCAATATCAACAACACCAAATAATAAGTAGAACCAAAATCTCCAAGTCAAGAAGATAAACAACATGCTACAAGTACCATAACTGACTATCTAAGCACTCAATATCATCCATCATCTCAACTCAAAATAAAATACCAATGTACAAATGACCACCAACAAGGCCAACTAATGAAATATGCATCAACACTGAATCAATCTCGTGGATATAGACAATCCACATCTGAGTCATCCCACTATAGCCAATCGGTAGCTAATCCACAAACTACATAACTTGTAGATCCCAAAAATTGAAGCATGCGAACTACTCATCACATTAGTAACATGTAAAATTGAGATATCAAAGAAGATGATATCATGTAGATTTTAAGAATCAAACACCAGATCACCAACAAACTCAATTTTCCAAGAAAATCCACAATTGAGTACCATAGTCAAGAAACTAATCAAGCATTCCTATAAATATGCAATTTTTCTCATCCAAAAAACTCTAAGAGTTTGAAAACAATATTTTCCATTGATCTACAAACCACAGGTTTTTGGTTAACTTGAAAAAACTTGTAAAAAAATAATTTCCATGTAAATCTAAGACCACTTAAACATCTAGAATAATACATCACACATATTTCATCTAAACAAATGAATACTCCAGATCTTTACAAACCCATAGCTTTTAGAACACGGGAAAACTATAAAACCTTCAAAGGAAATAGGTTGTCCAGAAGCTTATAAAATATAAATTATCCCAAATTCTCAACCCATAAATCACCAATGGTAAAACATATACCAACATTTCCTCAATGAGAAAGCTGAAAACCTCGTCAAAACATGCACACAAACTTGTAACTATCTTGCATCCAGAAATACCACAAGGGAAACATAATCTAAAAAGTAGTTCATCAGAGATCTGCCAAATCAAAAGTTTTGATTTACCATGTAAACCTGCAAACTCACCATGTTTTGTAACACACATGCAAATCCATATCCACTTAACATATGGAAGACCCTCAAGTCTATATACAACCACAATAGTTAAACCAAAACAATGGAATATAATATGCATAATCATAGCTTTTCAAATGAAAAATCCATGAAACCCTCAAATCCAAGGAACATGAATCTGAGCCATGCAAGTACAAACATCCATTAGGAAATAGAGGTCCAGGAACTTCTAGGCCCATTTGTAAGCCAACTCCACCACCAACATGTGCATGCATCTGAGAGAGAATTATACTATTCTAGAAGCTTCTAGATCATCCAATGATCAACTCCATAGCCTACATGCATTTGAGGTTATTCAACTGTCGAACAGGAGCTTCAGATCAATAACATATCAAATGTAACCACATGATCAACTCCATAAAACTCTATCTTCTCCATCCTTTACAATGCAGGCCTATTGTTTCTAGAAAATAAGATCTATTGCAAAACTTCTACTTGGACAAGGATTAATAATGAGGCAATTCCTTCAAACAAAATTCCCTCAAGCTTTCCAAGCTAAGAAATCATAACAAAATAAATACCCAAAACTCCAAACACCATATGCATCACTATGCAAGCACATGCAAGTGACATGCAGTTCATACAAGTACATGCAACTTACATACATACACATGCAAGTCTAGAAACGAGCTCTGATACCAAACGAAAGGAAATGAAAAACTCAAAAATCCTTCCAAGAACAAGTATGCACCTTCAATATTATATGTTTTTCTAAACAAATCATTTTTCAACATCTTGGTACAGGAACATACTACTATGCCTTAAAGTGGAAACAAACATAGTTTTAATTTCCCATGCATTAATCCTTCTAGGAAAGTTGATGTAGTTTCAGATCTAAGAAAGTTTTAGCAACATAATGGCATGTAAATTAACATTTCAAGAATGAGAAACACAAAGGATAGAAAAAAGATAGACAAAAGAGAAGAAAACATGATATACATGGGGAAAAACCTTTCGGGTAAAAAACCCCACACTCCAAAGCATCAAATTAATGCATTAATCTCTAACAACAAGGTTAAAATACACTTGTAGGCTCGTAGCCTTAACATGGAGACTACATCTCACTCTTCTGGAGGAAATATGACAACACTTCAATAGATGTAATCAAACTATGCATTATGAAATTCAAGGCATCCTATTTATAGGAGATACAAGCTTTAATAGGCTTCTAGAAGAGTTTAGGCATCCAAAACCATGTGGCAATAATATCTCACACCATATGCATGATTTGGACATTTTTACAACATTCTCTTACAACTCTTATAGTTGTCATAACATGCAAAGCCTCTCTCTCCAAGCTTGGGCACCTAGTTCACACTTATAGTGTGTTATGAAAAATTCCTTACAAATTTCATATAACATATGCCATAAAATTTTGTCACACTTACAACATATTCAACAAACAAATAATAAGTCAAACATGACTATCACACTTTTGTCATACCCCACTAGGGCACCACACTTTCTCCATTCAAAATACACCTTATGACGCATCATAGAATATGCCATAAGATGACACCACTTGTCCTAGATCCATGATTCCAAGATGGGACACCTACCTCCACATGTGATGAAGATTTTTCATATAGTCACCTCCAACGGGGATGCCATCCAACCAGTGGGTCCCACTTAATGACATGACATTGTAGGCAATTAATTAAAACAAATAAATTCAATAATACATTTAATAATTTAATGTTAGGACTCTAAGGCTTAGACACCTTATTCCCAACAATGGTTTGGTAAAGGTGGTGGTGGAATTATTTGAGGATTTAGAAATGAGGTTTTGATGAACTTTGTTGTCACAATCAAAATGTGGGACTTTTTCCTTATATTTTTATTGTGTAGACATGCAAATTTTTTAGTCTTTGGCCAAATATTATGGATGAGGAAGTCTCCACATAAAAATTGGAAAATCCTACTAAGACAAATAATTCATCAATTGTGAAAAGGATTCTTGAAAGGCACAAAAAGGTGCACATTGCATTATTGATAATGGATCTCCTTGGTACTTGCATGGTAATTGAAGATGTTATAGTAACCCCAACGAATTTTGTCTTCTCTATAGTATCTTGGATTGAACTTTCCATCATATTTAAGACCACAACAAATATACAATTGTTCCTATCACATGTGCCTTGCAATATTATGGCACACATAGGATTCAAAGGAATTTTTTGTAGATTTAGGGCACTTCTCACATTTATCCATCAACATTGTTATCATTTCTACAGTTTATCTTGCTACGATATTAGCATATATGAGCCAAGTAACGTATCTTTCAAAACACATCATCTTGACATAAATCTATGCATTGAAATAAGCTAGGAAGAAGGAAATAATTACTACAAAATGAATAAAGAATCAATGACTATCAAAGATGATGTAGAGGCTTTTAAACCTAAACTTGGTATTTATGAAAAGGTTTTCAAAGCATTCAAAAATGAAATTTTGACATAAGGAACTCTTTAAAAACACCATATAGAACAATCCCTAAGGTACAAAGGAGGCTATATAAAAGGTTATAATGATTTAATGTTTTCAAATGCTTTTGATTTCCCTACCAAAATTATGTATAAAGGTTTTTGTAAGCTTCTCTCAAGCTATTTTGAATCCATAATCATCAAATGAAAGATCTATTGCAAGGTCTTATCACAAAGAAGAAACAGTGAAGACTTTAGTGTCAAGGGATAACATAAACTCAATCTTTGAGAGTAGCTGATAGTCATCATGGAAAACATGCGAAACAGTTATAGAGGTGGATTATTATAATTTTTTGAGTTGAGATTCTAGTTGGTGTTGACAAATTCTACAACATTAATGTTTACAATAACAATACTAAGGAATTCCATGGTTAGATGGGCCAATAGGTCAATCAACGACATACTATGGCATAATTTGGTAGAGTCTCGTAATCTTCATAAACCTATTGATTTGCAAGATGTTTTGTTAAGGCTTACATTTGATAACAACTATGGTTTACTATTTGGAAATGAACTCTAGACCCTAGCCTCAAACCTCCTTATGAAAGCACCTTTCAATGCATTTGATCAAACCACTGAGGCCACTTTGTAGAGAAATTCAAAGAAGCAACATAGAAAGTGTTTCTTCTTGGATGTTTTCACAAATGAAAAGGAGATTATTTAATAGACTAGAATGCTCATTTAAATATAGCATAGGGTGTTGCAATACAATACATGAGAAGTGAAAAATGTATTTGAAATATTTTGAAAGATACAATAGATGCTCAAGATGGGAATGATGTGAATCTATTATCATTAGTGCAATTCACTATTCTGATGTTTCTTCTATACCATCCTATATTTCTCATGAACATCCTACTATAAAAAAAATGTACCTTGCAACACAATCATTTATGACTCTAACAATAATAATTTTTTTCTACATGATTTTATGGACTTGAAATGTAGAGCTATTAATGAGAATGGAATATTAAAAACTATGGAATGTACTCATGGATTGGTAATGAAAGATTCCTCTCTTCCATTGTGCAGTTCTCTGGAAGCTCAATTCATTAATACTTAAGAAGGAAATTAGTTTCTTCAAAGATGCCAGCCTCTAAAAATATGTTGTATGTAGTTACCTTCGTAAGAAGCCTAGTATTCTCTCCTAAGTAGCCCTCGGGTATTGTGAGAGCTAACCATGAGAATGTAATGCCTAAAAAACAACTAGATCACATCTTCTCTTCAATGTCCAAAAAGTGGGCCTATTGCAAAATCAACATGTCAAACTCCTCGAAAATAGCTCTTGGCCTTTCGGATGTTGTAATTGAACATGCCCATGTATGAAACATTTTTTGAGAAACTTGAAAGCAACTTTCTTACTATTTGGCATGGATATTGCAACTAATAAACTCAAAGAGCACTCATAGTTGCTACATTTGTTATTTATTGGGTAATCTTGCTACCTTCAAATAGTGTAAGGGAATGTAGAGAGAGCAAAGAAAGTATATATATTTGTAATTTATTTATTTGTTTGTTTGTGAAGGGCACATATCTCATTTGTCATTTGTGTGGGAGACAATGGAAGGGCACATCTCTCATTAGTCAAGTCAATAAATTGCCAACCCCACCCAATCTTGTCGCGAGCGTAGCCAACAAGTAAAATCAATCTTTAACAAAGAAAATTAGCCCTACACGAAACCGTCAGTTAAACGTGTTGTGGAAGAACTTAACTCAGTCAAAGTCCTCTGAAAAGCCTCGTGTTAGACTATAATATTCATTGTTCATGAAAGCATGATTAGTGGGAGATTTGATGTCCATGTACAGTAGTCAATAGTCAATAGGCATGTCACAACTTCGTAAGGTACCTAAAAAAACCTTATTACAATATTCTTTATCTTGTTGGACATATATCTTTTTACAATGACAACTTCATGTGCAATATTAGTTGATGTTGAATTTAATTAGAATCTATATTTCTTTATGAATTTAAAGTTTTTTTATTTTCATAATGATTTGTTTAAGCTAATTGATCATATAAATATTTAAAAATCTTATTCACAATAATCTAATTTTTTTATCTTGTTTGGACATATATGTACTCACAACTACAATTGTATGTGCAATATCAAGTCTAGTTGAAAACATTACAAATTAATAATATGTCATCTAATATGCAACACTATGATAAAAAAAAATATCCTTCATATTTGAAATAGATTATATAAGATCACCCATCAACTATAAAATATACAAAATATACAACATTTATCCAACATCTAAATTCACAAACTTGAGTGAGATACACATCTCTTTTGAAAAATTTCTTGATTTAAATATAGAAAGGAAAAATATATATTGTAATATTTAAATCCTATTCGAAAATAGAGAGGAAGAACTATATAATTGGTTAGAACTTGTCAATCCATTCTTCCTTGCTACTCTTCATGTGTCCATCGACAAGAGAAATAACCACTACTAACGAGCATTAAGGGATTATGTGACTGTAGTATTTGATTGAGATGAAGGTGTACTATAAGAAGAACCTTCTCCACGTACTTTGTACCCCACATCTATGAATGTTGATTGCAAAGGTTTTTAAAAATCAATCTCATCTTTACTTAATAGCATTGTCACAATCTTAGACATTGATGGCCTATGAATGGCAAAAGCTTGTATGCATAGAAGTCCAAGGTTTATCACCCTCACCACCTCTTCTTCGCTATACCCTTCCATCTCCTTTTCACCTTCCTCCACCTCTAAAACCTTGTTATCTTCATAAAGGTTCCAAACCTACCATAAGAAGAAGATCAAGCTTTTTAAGGGAGATAATGACAAGCTTAAAGGATTAAAAGAAAGTTATTAGAATTTTAAATTACCCATTGAAGCAAATATTGCATATGAGGTGGTTGTTTCAAGTCAAAGCTTTTTCTACCACTGAAAATTTCAAGAACCACCACACCAAAACTATAAGTGTCAACTTTCTCTATTAATTGCCCATGGCTAGCATATTCAGGAGCGGTGTATCCTCTACAAAAGCAAAAAAAATATTGTTACTATTTTTATTGAAAACTTTAAATTAGAAAAATAATAGATAAAGTAGGAGTTTCCTTACAAGGTTCCTGCAAATCTTGTGCTAACATGACTTTTATCATTTGGAAGAAGTCTTGCCATCCCAAAATCTGCTATTTTTGCTTGAAAGTTGTCATCAAGTAATATATTACTTGATTTAATATCACGATGGATGACACAAACACGAAATTCCTCATGGAGATAGGCTAGACCACGAGCAGTGTTGAAGATAATGTTGAACCTTTCCTTCCAACTCAAAGGTTTTTTAAGTTTTCCTGCATGTAGGGCAATTCATTAAAGTTTCAAAATTTATCATGTTCGTCGTAACAAATGAAAGAAGCAAAAGAGGTTCAACTTAAGAAATAGCAAACCAAATAATATTTTGTCGAGGCTGCTATTAGGCATGTAGTCATAAATCAGGAGTCTTTCTTGGCCTTGTCTACAACATCCAAGTAAACGTACAAGATTCCTATGATGAACATTAGAAATAAGTTTCACTTCACTTTTGAATTCAAAAATTGCATGAGAAGAGCAACCCAATGTCAACTTCTTTACTGCCACAACTTTACCATTTTTGAATGTACCCTACAAATATCAAATAGCTCATCATTTGAATATATTAACACACAAACCTAATATGAACAGCAAATAAATAATAATTTACCTTAAATACTTCACCAAACCCTCCTTCTCCAAGCTTATTTGCTTGATCGAAATTGTTTGTTGCCTTTTTCAGTATCTTGAAGTTAAAATCTTCTGGTCCACGCAGTTCCGTTGCTCCTTCAATATCCACTATTCCATATATTTGTTGTATTAGTATTAATTAAGATCGAATTTAAATTGCAAGACTTTTGCTTCCTTATCTATAATATTTAGCCTTAAAGAGCTTACCTTGTTTCTGCCTAGGCCGCATTATCTGCTTACCAAAGACAAGGAGACAAGTTATAAGACCAAGTAGGAATATTCCTCCCACAACACCAATTATTATCCACTCTGTAGAGCTCACCTTCTTCCCTGCGAAACAAAATGGAGAATACCTCAACTGTGAATAAATCATTGTAAATATAAGTAATTATTTGAGGACTTCTCCTTCCTACACTGCGCCAGTGCATATACTGAATCTGCCGGATCTGGTCCTACATCTTTTGTAGCGAATCTAGATGGAACCACATTTTCCACCACAGCTGCCAGAGCTGCCTTTACTTTTTTCCCAAAGAGTGTAGTGTCGTTGGAGATGGTGCTGCATCAGAAGGCTAAAAGTCAATTAAATAATTTTTTTATTAATCTCTACTAATGAAATACACCAAACAAAAAGTAAACTTCATTGCTCAACTTTCCTTGTCTTACAATTTGCCTTGCATATTCACGTGGGGGGTGATAGTGGTTGGGAGGGCATAGGCTATTATCCCTATGAAATAACATATCTTAGACATCATAACATCATACCCCATCTCCCATACGATGGCATAATGACAACATATTAGACGAGACAAGTAGATAGATGAATGTTTCGTGCCTCATGTCATTTCCAACTATGGTCATGTGGCCTTGTACGTCGAGAGTTTTTAAAAATTATGGATGATAAAATGATGTGGCTTTGTACATTGATATTTTTAAAAATTATGGTTGAAAAAAGCATCATGTTTTTATTTGCAAATTCACATCAATTCGTTTATTCCAATAATTCACAAGGCTTTAAATGCATATAAAATGTCTCACTCCAAGATGGAGGTTGTAAACACTTTCCCAAAAAATCCGTGGTATGATGAAGAATGTAAGGCAACCAAGAGATCACTAAAAAAGAGTTAAATGGACAAAGAATACAAGAAAAATATGAAAATTTGGTGTAGTCTAAAAGATCTAATTATGTAAATGACAGAAGGAAGGAGCTAATCTCTCTTGGAAAATAGAATTCTAAAGGCTTTTGAAGGGAATTGAAGCAAAAGAAAAAGAAGATTGAAAACAATATTACAGATGTCCAATGGCTTGAATATGTTAGGCTTCTCTACGAGCAAGTTGACGAGAAAGACCATCCACCTGTTATTAACACATCAATGGAACTATTCACTGTGGATGATAGTAAACAAGGAATAAAGAATTTAGCGAGTGGTAAAGCACAGGACATAGATGGGTTACAGGCTGAATTTTAAAGTGGAGGATCAAGACTCTTGCCCCTCACATAAAAAGGATTTTCAATAATGTCAATTGAGAAGGATTTCCTATGGAGTGGACTACCAGTGTGGTCATTCCTTTATTTAAAAGTGGTGATATCGATAAGCCATCTAGCTACCGCACGATTATGGTCAATCATATCTTTGGCAAACTCTTTGGGAGTATGGTTGAACGAAGGATCAATAGATGGGCAGAAAATAAAGGCAAAAGGGAAAAGGGGTAGGTAGGCTTTAGGTCAAGACACTCTACCATTGATCACTACATCACCCTTAGATATTTGATTGAAAAAATTTGGAACACCTAGGGTGAGGAAGCTTATTGTTGTTTTGTAGACTTTAAGAAAGCTTTTGACACAGTACCAAGAGATAAAATATGGAATAGAATGGTGGAATTAGGCATCCCAAATGTATATAGAGAAATTGTTCACAGGTTGTATGAGAAGGTTAGAACTAAAATCAGAACAAGTGAAGGTATGTCAGAGTGTTTTGGTAGTGACACTGGAGTTAAACAGGGCTGCCCTCTATCTCCTACGTTGACAAGCTGGAAGCTTGGTTAAGAAAGACGGATGGAGATGGTATTCAACTGGTAGGTTATGTGGTGAAACTACTTTTATATGCTGATGATCTTATCCTAATTTCAAAAATATCTCATGGGTTAAGAGTACATTTGAAAGCTCTAGAACTCTTATGTCAGTAGGTTGGGATGCAAGTGAATATCACCAAGACCAAAATCATGATTTTCTCATTGAATAGAAAAGATAAGCAAAATACCTTTCTTTTTTATTTTAGCCTGCTTGAAATAGTGAAAGAATACAAGTATCTTGGGATTGAATTTCATTATAAGCTTAGTTGGGAGACTTATCATATGAAAAGGATTCAAGGAGGCTGAAAGCCTTTTACCTTCTACAAAATAAGTGTAGAAAATTTGAGCTTTGGGATTGGAAAACAAAGAAAACCCTTTTTGGTTTTCTTGTTGCTTCGGTTGTACTTTATGGGTGTAAAGTGTGGGGAAGTAGTATGTCAAAGTGCAGTTGGAGGTAGCTAGAAAGAATCCAAAACCATCTAATCACAAGCAATCTCAAAGTTAAAACCACAGTCCCATATGACATTCTTTTAGCTAAAATAAGAAATTTTCCATTGGAAGCATCGACGTTAACCCAGTTGATAAGCTATTTAAAGAAGGTTGAAAACATGGATAACCATCGTTGGCCTAAAACGATTATGAAGGAGATGCTAGATAGTAGGAAGGAAACTTGGATGAAATAGAACAACAAGTGGATGAGCAAGTGAGACATTAATTTGCAAGAGTGCCCTAGCACCAATAGTGAAATAAAAATCTATGTGACTGAAAAATTTAGAATTGCCATGTGGACAAATCAAATTGGACGAAAAAAAGCATACTATATCAAAGAGTTTAACCCAACAAAGGATCATGGTTTAAAAACTTATCTAGGTGCAGCTATTAAAGGGAAAGCAAGGTTGTTAGTTGTACAATTGAGGACAGGATCGCATCACCTTAGGTGTGAGACTGGTAGGTGGAAGATACCCAAGGAAACTTGGGAAGAAAGAACGTGTGTTTTCTGCAATTTAAGGGGGTTGTGGAAACAGAGTGGCACTTCATCATGGAATGCATTGCTTACGAGGATATTTGTACTCAACACAAAAATAGCTTGAAAGTTGACAATTTACACCAGCTATTTGAGGAAGATAAAATTAATCAGATGACTAGCCTTCTAATCAAAATTAATAGCAGGAGATCTGACTTGGAAAAGAGCATGAGGACGTATTAGGCTTGGTTTTGTCTCAGTCCCATAGACTGTTTAGTCTCACAGATGTCATTAAAATATTTCGTTCATTCAACATTTTTGTAAGATAGCTTTGTTTTACAAGGGAAGGGGTAGCTTGTACACTATGATGGAAACATTTAGAAGAAATGAATATTAGGTAGGTATAATAACATGGTATTCATTTATGGCTATGGTGAAATTGATTTAATTTATTGTTATTCATACTGTTCCCAACTCCATGTTGTTTATGTAGGGAAGAAATATCAAGCATTATGATTTCCTATTGTGAACCCTAAAAAAATTGACCAATTGTTTTATCCCACATTTACTAGGTATATATATCTACCAAAAAAGTTTTCCAATTTTTTATTCTGCTTTGAAATTGTAAAGAGAGTAAATGGACGGGATATAAAAGATGGTTTTAAAAAAAAATTCAATGGGTTTTCGACGACTATTTGGAAACCCCATTTCATTGCCTTAGGCATGTCATTCTCTAAGGAGAATAGTCATTTCCATAATAATCATAAAGTTTCACATATTTTCCTATGCTTTTTTTCTAGTTTTTTATTTTTTTTAATTTTATGTTGACCCCATCTTTTTATAGGAGATATGAAAATTTAGCATATACTATTGAAATCAGTACATTGGGGTTTCATTTTCGATGGTAGACTATGAATGATTTATCTTTTGTTCTATTCTATATAATATCATGGTCTTTGTTTACTGCTACATGGTGAAAACACTTTAATCTACTATTATTCATATTTTTCCTAACACTGTGTTGTTATGGCTACCAATTTCATCCATTCCTTGCATGCTATTATCCTTTGTGTTTATTTTCATGGTTTTGAGATTTTCCAATTATATGTTGACCCCATCTTTTGGTAGGCGATATGAAAATTTAGTGCAAATTAATGAAATCGATATAGTGGGGTGTTCTCTGTCATAAAATGTGAATAATTTAGCTTCTAAAATCCCTTCCTTTATTATAATTCATAGTTTTACAAACTCTATGTTTTTTATTAAGCAAGCAACATTTACAAGGTGTTGTACCGTTCACACAGAAGCCCTCAGGGCCAAGAAGAAGCTAGTACAAACCAGGACATGAACTAGGAGAAGAAGCAAACAAGAGCCACTAGGGCCTAACAGAATAGGCCATACAAGTCACTCATAGAAATAGCTGGCAGGTAGATGTCGAACAACAAACTAGGTCTATACACCCCAGAACATGAGGGGACTAATCTGACTCCCTTAACCCTAGGCCATGAAGCAGTGACAGATAGGGGGAGTCCCTTCTTCTTCCTCTGCACAATAGACCAAGAAGACCCATAACCAAAATTCCACCGATCGAGGTGAGAGGAGAGGATTCATAATAGCTACCATGGGAAAAGAGCCACCATGCAATGAGGAGCCGATAACATGGAAGAGGAGTGAGGAGTTATCAAAGGACCAGCAGGGGAAGTCATTAAGGGACGGGAAGGCTCCACATGAACAACGATAGCAGTTTGAGGCAACAATGGTTCCATAGAAGGGACAACCAAAAGATGAGCTAGGAAAGACTCAAACTCCAAGGAAACAGCCAAGGAAGGTCTTCCTCCTCAATGAAATCTGAAGAGGGGGAGACAACCATGAGATGGTCCTTGAGAGCATCCTTCCACTAGGTAGTAGCACCCTTGTGGCAAGCAAGAGGGCAACCTGATGCAGGAGCATCCAGTGGTGTAAGGGCAATCCTACATCACCGAAAAATATATTTACTTTCATTTAGAGTTTTGTATATGTTTTTGCATTTTTGGATACCCTTTTCGTCGAAGAAGAATTCCCAACTTTCAGAACTGTTTTTCTGCTTCTTCTGCTCGACTACTATTTTTAGCATGTATGATTTTAAAGGCGTGAGGAGACAGAAATTTAAGGGAAGCTTCAAGACAGAATAATAAACACTTTGGTGAAAGAATCAGGCAAAGATCATTCGCGATTCAAAAGTTATTCAAGTTTCAGTTTCTGCTTTTTGCCCTACAAAATCTTCGGAGCTAATTTTGAGGGACTTAAAGGCTCCAGATGGGCCCGAAAATTGGCGGAAAATGAAAGTGGTTAGTCTTTAAGCCCCACTTCTTGGCACTTCATTTTTGCAAGACCTTTCCGAAAAGGTATTATCATTGAAGATCCGATAGTTAGATCTTGAGTTAGGGCTTCCGGAAGTTTGTGCATAATTAGAATGTTGTTTTTGGCTCCAAACGGAGAATTGGGGCAATTTATGGGGTAGTTTCTGATTTTTGTGAGTAGTTTTTGGGAAGGAAGATCGCATGTTGCGAATAGGGGAATTTCTATAATTTCTTTTATGTAATTTGCATGTATTGCAGAACTCGAGGATTGGAGATCCTCTGCATGTAAGAATTTCATACTTTGAAAATAATAAGATTTGTTAGTTTTTTTTTTTTTTTCTGTGTCTCGGGTTGCACCCTCATCAAGTAAGCAAAAAGGACGAGGAGGTCAAAGCGGAAGGGGTAGCGGAAGATCTTTTGGAAGCCGAAATGAGGATGAAAAGAAAAGTGAAGATGTGGGTACCAGTCGAAGCCAGAGGAATGATAACTTTTGCCGCCCACGTGATCAGAATGGTGATGATCAAAGAGGTAGAGGACGAGGAAGATTTGGGCAAAGATCCAGAAGGGGTGGTTTCAGAAGAACTTGTTTCCAATGTGGTGAAGAAGGGCATCGAGCCTATGAATGTCCACAATACCAAGGAAGGATAGACAAAAGGCCAGAAGGTCGTGCAAGGGTTGCGCATGTAGATGAGGAGGCTCAATCTGAGCATTCAGATGATGCTGAAAGGGGAGAAGCCCTAGTGGTTAGAAGAGCCCTAGTGACTGAAGAGAAGGAGCCAGAACAAAGGAAGAATCTATTTCGCACAAGGTGCAAGTGTGAAGACAAATGTTGTGATGTCATTATTGATGGTGGGAGCACTGATAATCTAGTGTCAGAAGAAATGGTTACAAAGTTGAAGCTGAAGAGGGAAAGGCATCCACATCCATATCGGATTGCCTGGTTGCAGAAAGACCACAAAGTTCTAGTCAATGAGCAGTGCCTGGTGAAGTTCAAGATCGGAAGCTATCGTGATGAGGTACTCTGTGATATCATCCCCATGGATGCATGTCACATGTTGTTGGGGAAGCCGTGGCAGTTTGACAGGCGAGCTGTACATGATGGCCATGCAAACACTTATTCCCTGATGAAGGATGGAGTTCGCCATAAGTTGAAACCCCTGAAGAAGGCCGAAGAAAAGGTATGCAGTAGTGCTAGAATTTGTTATGTTGATGGAAGAAAATTTTTAGAAGGCATGAAACATGAGCGTGTGTGTTATGCATTGATTCCTAAAATGGATAAGGAGGGTAGTGAGAAGGTTCCAGTAGAAGTTTCTGGGTTATTTAATGAGTTTCAGGATATTGTTTTTGATAATGTACCTTGAGGGTTTACCACCAATGAGGAAGATCAGTCATCAGATTGACTTGATCCCAGGAGCCAGTTTGCCGAATAAGGCAGCTCATAGAATGACTCCTACAGAAAATGAGGAGTTAAACAAACAAGTTGAGGAGTTGTTGAGAAAGGGTTTGATTCGAGAGAGTTTGAGTCCATGTGCAGTACCTGCAGTACTAGCACCAAAGAAGGATGGGGAGTGGAGGATGTGTACAGACTCTTGGGCCATAAAAAAGATAACAATCAAGTATAGATTTCCCCTACCAAGACTGGATGATCTGATGGACTGTTTGAGTGGAGCTCAGTACTTCACAAAGATTGATATGAAGAGTGGATATCACTAGATCTGGATTCGAGAGGGAGATGAATGGAAGACTACCTTCAAGACCAAAGAGGGCTTGTACTAGTGGTTAGTCATGCCTTTTGGGCTAACCAATGCACCGAGCACATTCATGCGGCTCATGAACGAGGTACTGAAATATTTCCTAGGAAGCTTTGTTATTGTGTATTTAGATGATATTTTGATATTCAGTAAGTCACTGGATGAGCATATAATGCATATTGGTAGAGTCTTTGAGAAGTTAAGAGAAGAGAAATTGCTGATTAATCTGAAGAAGTGTAGTTTTGTGAAGAAGGAGTTAGTGTACTTGGGGTTTGTTGTCTCGACAGAAGGTCTCAAGATGGACCCAGAGAAGGTGAAGGCTATTTTGGAATGGCCTACCCCAAGAACTGCTACTGAGATGAGATCTTTCCATGGTTTGGCCAGTTTTTACAGAAAGTTTATTAGAAACTTCAATAGTATTTGTGCACCCCTAACTGAAACAATGAGAGGGGATAGAAAAGAGTTCAAGTGGAGCACTGGAGCAGCAAGGAGTTTTGATCTATTGAAGTAGAAGGTGACAGAACAACATGTTTTGGCTCTCCTAGATTTCAATAAGGTGTTTCAGGTAGATTGTGATGCCAGTGGTTGTACCATTGGAGCAGTGTTAAGCCAGGAAGGTAAGCCCATTGCCTATTTCAGTGAAAAGCTAAATAATGCAAATAGAAAGTACTCTATATATGACCAAGAATTTTATGCAATAGTTCAAGCATTAAAGAAATGGAGGCATTATTTGTTGCCGAAGGAATTTGTTATGTATACTGATTATCAAGCATTGCAATACCTGAGTAGTCAGGGAAAATTAAATCAGAGGCATATGAAATGGGTATATTTTTGCAGAGTTATACCTTTGTTTTAAAGCATAGGAGTGGGAAGTCAAATAGGGTTGTAGATGCCTTAAGTAGGAGGCATACATTGTTGATAGAAATGCAAATTGAGGTGGTTGGGTTCAATGAACTCAAGACATTGTACCCGAATGATCCTGATTTTGCAGAGGCTTGAAAAGCTTGCAAGGAATCTGTGATAGTTGATAGGACAAAGTGGCTAGATTTCTTAATTCAAGAAGGTATGTTGTTTAAGGGAAGTCAATTGTGTATTCCAAGGAGTTCCATGAGGGAGAATCTGATAAAGGAGAAGCATAGTGGAGGAATGGCAGGACATTTTGGTCAAGATAAGACCATTTCCATTATTAGTGAGCATTATTATTGGCCTCAGTTATCACAAGATGTGAATAAGTTTGTGCGGAGTTGTAGGGTATGTTAAATGGCTAAAGGAGTGAGTCAGAATACAGGGTTGTATCAGCCCTTACCTGTGCCAGAGAGGCCATGGGAGGATATAAGTATGGACTTTGTTCTTGGTTTGCCAAAGACATAAAGAGGGAATGATTCAGTATTTGTTTTGGTTGATAGGTTTTCGAAGATGGCACATTTCATCCCATGCCAGAAGACCCATGATGCAGTCCACATTGCTGGCTTGTTCTTCAGAGAGGTGGTGAGGCTACATGGTTTGCCAAAGAGTATAGTCTCAGATCGTGACACAAAATTTTTTGGATACTTTTGGAGGACCTTGTGGAAGAAGTTGAAAATAGAGTTGAAGTTTAGTTCTGCACACCATCCCCAGACCGATGGGCAGACTGAGGTTGTGAACAGAAGTTTGGGTAACCTACTGAGATGCTTGGTAGGAGATAAACCAAAGGGATGGGACTTGATCTTACCCCAGGAAAAATTTGATTACAACAATTATGTCAATAGAAGCACTGGTAGATCACCATTCCAGATTGTGTATGGAAGTAGTCCTAGGACTGCTCCAGAATTGAGAAAGATGGACCAAGAGAAGAAGACAAGTGCTGAAGCTGAAGACTTTGCAGAACACATCAAAAATATGCATGAGAAGGTAAAAGAACACATTAACAAAATAAATATGCAGTATAAGGCTAAGGCAGATCAAAAGAGGAGGTATAAGGAGTTTTAGATTGGTGATGAAGTGATGGTCCACTTGAGGAAAGAAAGGTTTCCAGTAGGAACCTATAACAAATTGAAGATGAAGAAGTTCGGTCTTTGTAAAATTTTGAAGAGGCATGATTCAGGGAATGCATATGAGGTAGAGTTACCGGATGGATTCAACATTTCCCCTATGTTCAACATCGTAGATTTGACAGAATATCATGAGGGTGGTGCAAAGGAAGTACTAGCAATGGAACAGTGTGGTATTCCAGCACCTACTTCAGAAAAGGAGGAGATTGAAGAAATCTTGGATAGTCGTGTGGGAAGGAGTACTAGAAACAGATAGTATGAAGAATATTTGGTGAAATGGAGAGGAAGGCCTAGGGAAGATTCATCTTGGTTGTCTAAGGCAGAGGTTGACCCTTTGGGTTTTCCTCAACCATCTGAGAAGTGACAGGGTCACTTTTCAAATTACCCTGGGTATCTGATGCAGGAGCATCTAGTGGTGTAAGGGCAATCCTACATCACCCAAAAATATATTTACTTTCATTTAGAGTTTTGTATATATTTTTGCATTTCTGGATACCCTTTTCGTCGAAGAAGAATTCCCAACTTCCAGAACTGTTTTTCTGCTTTTTCTACTCGACTGCTATTTTTAGCATGTATGATTTTGAAGGCATGAGGAGACATAAATTTAAGGGAAGCTTCAAGACAGAATAATAAACACTTTGGTGAAAGAATCAGGCAAAGATCATTCCCGGTTCAAAAGTTATTCAAGTTTCAATTTCTGCTTTTTGCCCTACAAAATCTTTGTAGCTAATTTTGAGGGACTTAAAGGCTCCGGATGGGTTCGAAAATTGGCGGAAAATGAAAGTGGTTAGCCTTTAGGCCCCACTTTTTAGCACTTCATTTTCACAAGACCTTTCCAAAAAGGTATTATCATTGAAGATCCAACGGTTAGATCTTGAGTTAGGGCTTCCGGAAGTTTGTGCATAATTAGAATGTTGTTTTTGGCTCTAAACAGAGAATTGGGGCTATTTATGGGGTAGTTTCTGATTTTTGTGAGTAGTTTTTGGGAAAGAAGATTGCATATTGTGAATAGGGGAATTTCTATAATTTCTTTTCTGTAATTTGCATGTATTGTAGAACTCAAGGATTGGAGATCCTCTGTATGTAAGAATTTCATACTTTGAAAATAATAAGATTTGTTAGTTTTTTTTTTTTTTCTGTGTCTCGGGTTGCACCCTCATCACAACCAAAGGCTAAATGACCAGTGGAGAAACATCTCTTGCACCAAAAAGGGAGGCCCTCATAGTCCAGCAACTGCATCCAAGGCATGTCCTCCACCAATAAGACCACATCACTATGGAGAGGTTTGGAGATGTCCAAATCTACCAAAACACGATCCACCATAGTATGCCCAAGATCCCGATTCATAGAGTCCACCATTAGAAAGCATCCAATGGGGTTGCCAATAACTTCATAGCATGAATCCTCCTAAAATTGGAGAGGGAGATTCAACAGTCGGACCCAAACTGGTCTGGTATTCAGCGGCTCCATAAGAGGATTGAAAGAGTGAGACCAAGGCCTAATGGATAGTGAATGAATACCCCACATCCACCCCATGTCAAACACACAATCTCACTTTGCAGTGGAGGCAAAGGTTGCTAAGAAGAACTCCCTTGTGCTGGGATAGAGCTCAATCTTCCTAGAGACAATAGGCTTCCAAGAGATAGAAACCTAATCATGGAGATCAGGAAGGGAGGGCCACAAGCCATTAAACCTATAGACCACACCCTATTTCAAATAGTAATCCTCATTTTCAGCAACCTCGAGTCCATAGACCACAACAGGGGAAGCACGGGAATAGGGAAACAACCTAACCTTAGCTAGAGTAGGTAGATGTAGAGCACCATCCTTTGAAATTGCATCAAAAAATGACTTTTGATGGCAGCCCAAAGTGACCGTAAAGCTAAGAGAAGGGATACCACTAGAAACCAGGCCAGGAGGTGGCATCGTAGAAAGTTTAGGAGTAGAGGGAGGCCCAACCACCAGAGGAGAAGGGCCCCCATAGGCCACCCGACCACCTCTAGGAGACAACAACATCAGAGACAAAGTTGCGTCCAAAACTTGTGCAATATCACCATTCAAAAACTCTTCTTCCCATTGGAGGCCACACGAACTCCCGCCCAACACCATGCCAACATTCGCCATCGTATTTTGTTTATATGTAGAGAAGAAATATTGAGAATTGTGACAAACAAAATAATCACATGTTCATAAGGTTGAATTATCATAAATTAGATATACAACTTGCACAAAACCCAACTAGACCAATCTTTTATATGAATGTCTATTGTCTTAAGGAATTTTTTTATCTCAACTATAACTAGGTATGTGGCACTCAAAGATAAGTAATCACAACACATTTTTAACCTACAATTTAAAATACACCCAACCCATCTATTTTTCAACTATGTATATCTAGGTTTATATTTCAAATGGCAACAACACCATTATTATTTTTATTGAGAAAAAGGAATACACTTCTCCATAATACAGGTTACAAAACATAGTTCTTTTGATACCTTGTGAAGTGCACGTTACAAAACATGTCGTGTTTTCAAAATAATATTTTCTCATACCCAAACATTGTCATCATGTCATCAATAATTTGTGCTAAATTTTCATATTGCCCATAAAAATATTGGGCTAAACATAAAAATCATAAAATTTAAAAACCTTGAAAATAAATTAGAACCGATTATAATATATTTTTTTCTTTCTTACATGTCTATGGTTTTAAAATAAAATTGGACAAATGAAGAGTAGGTTACAAAACACTATGTTTTGAAACATGCAAGTTGTTATACACAAATAATGTCATGAAATGCAGATGGAGATGTGTATATTTATAAATGTCTTATAAGAAATAGGTGGTGTGAAAACATGTTATCTTTTTTAACATGAACTTAATGACATACGATATCCTTCATAGTACACAATTGACACTACTCATTTCAAGTCACCTAAAAGGAATGTTTGGATTTGAGAACCTTCCTCCTTGGGTAAAAGAGGCGATGTGTTATGGAGACTAATTAGACTCAGATACATAAAATTATTCACCATTATTTTTATTAAATATTTTTCTGCACTTGCTTTTAACATAACAATTACAAACAATTATTAAATGCTAGAAATGATCAGTTATAATACTTAATTAAAGATAGTTTCATTTAGTTATTGAAATCGACCAAAAGAAAACGTGTTATTGGGTGCATGAGATAAAACCAATGGCCACGCTTCATTTTTAATTAATGGGGCATCCGTGGGAACATATTCCAACATGAATTAGATTTTTGAGGGTACTAGGGTGTGAAAATTGTTAGCAAAAAGTCATAGAACAGTGGCTAGAAAAACGTAGGAGACGTTGTAGGTACCTGCGACAAAGGCTATGTAAAAATAGTAGTGTTAAAACATGATGAAAAATGTTGCTACAAGTTTCAGATGTTGTTGCATGTCTTTGTAAAGGTTTTTGCTAGAATTTTAATATATATTGGACCCTCTTGTTGGTGGATGTAACTCTATTTTGGGTGAACCATGTTAAATCTTGGTGTTCTTTTTCTATCCATTTTCAAGGTTTAATAAATTTATTGTGTTTTCACATTTGTCTATATTTTAATTGATAAGTTATTTCCTCCAATCCCTAACAAGTGCTATGTAATGCTACTTTTCTCCAAGTATAAAATTGGATAATTTTAATATATATCTAGTAGCAGATTTATTATTGTTAATTAAGTTTAAAAATTATAAATTATTTCTATAAATTAGATACAAATACATAAAAAATAATAATTAATCAATGTTACCTAGCTAAATATTTAGCCACATAAAAACATCATCAATAATACATAAATTGGAATTCAACTTGATATATATATGATTAAAACAAAATAGATAACATCATTAAAGAATTCAGTTAAATCAACTTCATCTCATTTATAATTAAAAATATCTTGCAATTGAGTCTAGTACTTATTTGAATCATAGGTCTTGGAAAGGCCATTCTCACCCCAGGAATATATAAGTGGTATTGTCTCTTGCTATGGAATAATCTAGGAGGAATAGTTTCTTTTGGAACATAGCGCACTATTGCACTCCACACAAGTGTTGGTTCAATAGAACAATGCTAAAAAAAATGCACACCATGCCCTAGAGTAATTACTCAACATGTATACAACATTATCTAGAGTTACTCTTAACATGTATACAACATGATCCAGAGTAATTTCTCAACATGTATACAACATGTTTCATAATAACCACTCAACATGCATAATATCCCTAGCTAGGACAATCTCAGGTGCACTGTGCACCCCGAGTTGGACACACTCTGTGTGCCCCCTTCTCCAATTCCCATAGCTCACTTAACCACTTTCTTCTTCCTTGAAGGTTCTCCATCCTTGAATTTTCTCCATGCTTGAATGTTTTTCATGTCTCACACAAATGCACTATATAAGTCTTAACGGGTGGTTTCCAAACCATCACACCCTTTCACAAGGGTTGCCTCTAATAATTATTTAAATAAATAATTATTC
Source organism: Sequoiadendron giganteum (assembly GCA_007115665.2). Lineage (NCBI taxonomy): Eukaryota > Viridiplantae > Streptophyta > Pinopsida > Cupressales > Cupressaceae > Sequoiadendron > Sequoiadendron giganteum. The sequence continues at coordinate 861,094,928 of CM021101.1, forward strand.
TTCCCCCTTTTTAAAAGGTATTTATATGCATTCTTTATTAATATCTCTTTTAAACAAAGGATCAAAATATCCTTTATTTTTATATCTCCCTTTCTAATTCTAAAAGGTTTTGTATATGAGTGAATTTGCACCCCTCTTGCAAATTCCCCTTTTACACCCTCCACCTTAGAAAAATTAAATCCAACTAAGTAAATCCACATCCTCATTTCATACCCCATCCACTTGGTGCTTGTAATTTGTGTCAGTGGTGGAATTTTTGTTGGGGATGTGCGCATGACATGCGGACATTTGCGTGGCACACTACTGTCCCTAACAGATTCCTATCTCTAGAATCAACAAAGACGTTATGTTATCCATTAGCGATGAAGCATAATGCCTCTGTGTCTTCTTGTCGACCCAAGAATGGCTCTTTCCCTCCTAGTTCTTCTTCAAATGCATATCTTTCACTTTCATTCCATCTTCTTGGCAATTTTTTGGATCTTCTTCACAATTTCACATGCTAGTTTGATCTTGCTTGACAATTCTTGAGCTCCTACACATCTTCTCCACTTCTTGTTGCAATTTTTTCCACCATTGGAGATATGAATTGGTGTCCTACAAGACTGCTTCTTTGGTTTTGCGACAACATAGACCTTACCAAGCTTGCATCCTCCTCTACGTGCTTGAGAGCACCTTGATTGAGAAGGTGATATTGTTTCATTTCCCCATTCTCATAGTATGTCACTTGATTTATGTAGAATAGTGTTATTCCTATCATTTGGTATCTTTTCTATTACTTTCTTTATCATACTATCTATTTATGTATCTGGTTGTTCATGGAGGTGGAAACACCAAAGTGGGGGTTTGATGGCGGCTAACCCCTATATTGCCCCAACATTTTTCCTCTCTTGGTTGTGTGTAGGTACATGTTCGTGTGGAGCTTGTTGGTGAACTAGACTTCTCATGAGATAATCTTCATCACCTTTGCTTTCTTTCACTTCTACATCATCTTTCTAGTTACTTTATTCATTTTGCTTGTTGTTGTACTTTAGTTAGTACTTTGGACCTCAAATGATAAGTTGTTAGTAGGAATCTTGTACCTTTTACCGTACTTTTTCACTTTTTGGTCGTATGAATTCCAGTGCCCCAGAGAGATGCCAATGCATCACATTTTTGTCCTTGACTTGTATTGTTTTCCTTAGGTAGAGATTTGTCTGAGGTACGGTTTGAGTTCCAGAAGCTTGATCGTTTAGCCCCTTTCAAACACCTGGATTAGCAGAGTGATAGAAGTACTTGAGAGTGCTCTTTATTCTCTATCCTTCACCTTAAACACTTATCCAAGCTGAGGTAGACTAGGGCAACCTTCCGCTCTCGGCTCTCCATGACTGAGAGCCTTGGTGTGGTTGGTCCCCCTCCCCTATAGGTTTATTTCATAACTTTCTCTTCTCTTGGGTAAAAAGTCACATAACATCATATCAAATTCGGTTGTGTTTAGTTATCCTCTAGAAGAAGGTCTCGTGGTTGAGTGAGAGTCTCATGGTTGAGTGGGAGTTATGATAGACAAGGGTAAGTTGAAGGTAGAAAAAGTCAATCAATAGAACTATGAGTCATTGAAGATGCAGATGGAGAACTATCTCTATCAAAAGGATTTATGGCAGCCATTGGAAGGGAAAGCTAAGAAACCATTAGCAATTTATCTGATGATGATTGGGATATTTTGGACATAAAAGCACTTGATAGTATTTGTTTATTCCTGGCACAATCAACGACATTTAATATTTCAACAACAAAGATAACAACAGATTTGATGCAGACCTTGGTGAAGTTATATGAAAATCCTTCCACTTTGAATAAGGTATTTCTTATGAAGCATTTATTTAATATGAAAATGGTAGAAGGTGGGTAAGTTGTTGATCATTTAAATGAGTTTAATACAGTCACCAGTCAATAAATTTATGTAAATGTAAACTTTGATGAAGAAATTAGGGCTATTTTGATTCTATGTTATTTTCCTGAAAGCTAGAATAGCTTGGTAATGGCGGTTAGTAATTTTATTTCTAGTTTGAATATGCTAAAATTTGATGATGTTTTTGGTGTTATTTTGAGCGAGAAAATTCATAGGAAAAGCTCAGGTAGTACACCCACATTAGGAAATGTTTTGAATGCAAAAAGCAGGGATAGAACAAAGGAAAGAGGAAAGAATTTTGGAGGTCATGAGAAGTCACAAGGAAAATCAAAGGACAAGAGGTCCCAATCCAAAGGAAAGAAGGATTGCTGGTACTATGGAAAGCTGGGTCATTTAAAGAAAGATTGTTGGTCTTGAAAGAATAAAGGAGACAAAAAAGAAGGAAATAAAGAGGCAAATGTGGTAAGTAATAAATTTGATGAGGATTATTTGATTCTTTCCCTTGATAATGCTAATTATTCTTAGGTGTTAGGTCCAGGGGCTTCATTTCATGCTAGCCCAATAGAAGTTATTTTCTTGATGATGTCCAAGGGGATTATGGGTTGGTTTATTTGGGAGATAACAAACCATATCAGATTGTTGGAAAGAGAAGAATCAAGATTAAGTTGTAGAATGAGAATCATTGGCTACTACAAGAGTTAAGGACCATTCCAAGGCTAAGAAAAAAATTAATTCTAGTAGGGAAACTAGATGATGAAGGTTGCATTGTTACATTTAGTGATAAAAATTGGAAGGTTACAAAAGGTTCCTTAGTGGTAGCAAAAGGTGTGAAAGTAGGCAACTTATATCTTTGTAAAAGTCATATTGATCCTTCTACTTTAGTTACATTATAGAGAAAAGTCAACGTTCAAACAGTTGTTGTGGGTTCTGAATAACCACTGTGGCATAATAGGCTTGGGCACATGAGTGAAAAATATATAAAATTTCTTCATTCAAAGAATGTTTTACCAGGTCTAAAATGTGTTAATATGGATTTTTGTGAAAGTTGTGTGTATGGCAAACAAAAGAGAGATAGTTTTCACAAGGATGGGAAGTAAAAGAAGGATGAGAAATTAGAGCTTGTGCATACAAATGTATGGGGACCAGCTCAGGTATCTTCTCTTGATGTCTCTTAGTATTATGTTACATTCATAGATGATGCAACTAGGAAGGTATGGATTTATTTCCTTGGCCAAAAATTTGATGTACTTGAAACTTTTAAACATTGGAGAAGCTTGGTTGAGAATGAGATGGGTAAAATTTGAAATGTCTCAAATCTTATAATGGTGGTGAGTATTGCAGCAAAGAGTTTGAATATTATTGTTCTTCTAATGGTATTCAAAAAATAGTTCCAAGGACTCCACAAGAAAATGGAGTGGTTGAGTGCATGAATAAGACAATAATGGAGTGTGCAAGGAGTATGAGATTGCATGAAGGGCTTCCTTTAAACATGTGGGAAGAGGCTGTTAATATCATTGTTTATTTAATTAATAGAGGTCCCTCTAATCCTTTGGGTTGTGGTATTCCAGAGGAAGCATAAATGGGTAAAAAGGCAAGTTATTCTTTTCTAAAAACCTTTGTTTGTGAAGCATTTGCACATGTAGATTCTGAAAAAAATAGAACCAAGCTTGATGCTATGTCAAATAAATGTATATTTTTTGGATATGGCATTGATGAATTTGGTTATAGGCTTTGGGATTTTGAAAATCAAAAAATTATAAGAAGCAAGGATGTCATATTAAATGAGAAGGTGTTGTACAAAGATCTATTGCAGCAACATGAGAAGAAATAAAATGATTATGTATTGTTGGATGACACTCCAAACAGTGATGTTTGAGTTGTTTCTCATGCTCCACAACAATAACAACAAATACCACAAACTCTAGTGAATGTTAGATTATCTTCAAAGATAAGTAGACCTCCAAAAAAAAAATTCCCTTTTTGTATTATATTTTATTGACTGACGCTAGTGAACTAGAATGTTATGATGAAGCTATGCAGATGAATGCCAAGGTTTAGTGGGAGCATGTAATTGAAGAAGAAATGGAATCCTTGCTAAAAAATTAGACTTGGGAATTATGCAAGTTGCCTACAGGTAAAAAGGCTTTACCAAACCAATGGGTTTATAGGCTGAAAGAGGAAGATGGTGGTAAGAAAAGATTTAAATCTAGGTTAGTTGTAAAGGGATTTGCACAAAAAAGGAATTGATTTGGATGAAATATTTTCTAGAATTGTTAAAATGACTTATATTCCTATTGTTTTAAGTATTGTAGTTGTTGAATATTTGCATTTAGAACAACTTGATGTTAAAACTTCCTTTCTCCATGGTTATTTGGAAGAGGAAATATATATGGAACAACCATAGGATTTGAAGTCAAAGGTAAGAAGAAACTAGTGTGCAGATTAAAGAAAATTTTATATGGCTTGAAGCAAGCACCTCAACAATGGTTTATTAAATTTGATAGTTTTATGGAGCATGGCTACAATCGGTGTAATTTAGACCATTTTCTTTATTTTAAGAGGTTAGATGATGATAGCTACATTTTTTTATGTAGAAAATTGTATACTCTTGAAGAAAGAGGCAATTTCACACTTAATTTGGACCCATTTTGGCATTCTTGCACCAATCATCCCTTTAAAACAATATTTGTAGGGTATTCAGACATAATAACCCAACCAAAATAACCCTGGACACAATAACCCCGTCATAATAACCCAAGGAAAAAATAACCTAGGGTCATAATAACCCATGGACATAATAACCCATGGTCAAAATAACCCATGGATAGAATAAACCGTAGTCATTTATAAATTTTATTTTCCTTTCTCTATATTCTTACGGGGATATTCTATCCATGGGTTATTTTGGCTTGGATTATTATGACCCTGGGTTATTTTGTCCTTGGGTTATTATGACTGGGTTATTCTGTCTAGGGTTATTTTGGCCAAGTTATTATGTCCTACAATCCATTTATAGGCCCCTAAGACTCATTATTTTGGACCTTGAGGCTTATTCCAACCATAAATCATACAAATATCAAGACAAACAACATTCAAATCATTTAAATTTCATTGAACCCACCTCAAAAATTCTCGGTGGGACTAAGTCGCCCAAGGTGGCGACTTAGTCCCTTTTGGGAGAATCTTCAATTTTGAGCGAGAAAATCACTGACTTGATCAAAATTTATGATGGATTTCAACCTCTTAGGTCTAAATAATGGACAATTAGGTATTGATGTAGGTATAAATATATATTTTTAGGTCATTTTTCACAACCTTTAGTCATTTTTAGCAAACAAATTCAAGATTCAAGTGTCGAATATCTTTCACAAGAAGATTCATTAGTCTATCTACAACAAAGTTGAAGCTTAGGGCAGCAAGCTAGGGTTTTTTTAGGTCTTCAAGCTCACTTTTTGTCCAAGATCTCACATTGCAAAGGGTTGATCATGGATGCCTATGGAGAATCATGGAGAAATCTAGGTTGAGGAGATGCAACTAGCCATCGAATCAATCCTAAAGACTTGTTTTCAAAGTGATTCCATCTTCCATTATCTCTCTATATTCATCCTAAGGAAGGTTTGCATGTCATTAAGATTCACTTATAATGTGATTTAGGGTCTCTTGGAATGAGTCTTACATTATTCTAGTTTCATTTATGCATCTTATTCTTATATGATAGAATAGGGTTGCATCTTACTTCAAATTTCCTAGTCTTAGATACACTTAGGGCTAGGGTTTTATGCATATTTGATTGTCTCTTTCAAGGTTTAAATACCAAATAAGGGTTTGACCAAGTCAAACCTCCCATTAGAAATCAAATTATATTATGTTTTGCAGGTGATTTTGTAGGTTTGGATCCGAATTTTAGTTGCAGAACAAAGTGTAGGCTGTAGGCTTCCATTTCTGTTAGTGTTTCTTAGATCAGATTAGATAATAAATTGCTCAATAGAAATGCAACACATAAGACAATGAACACAACAAGATACCCTGGGAAAACCCTCCTCTTGAGGGAGAAAAACCCAGCAAATAGATCTCTTATATATATGATAACACAGTGACAAAAATCTGCTTACAACACAGCCCAACAATGGCTAATAGAGAGTCACAATGATTTCACACTTTTCCTTAATACACAAGATACAAATGAATCTATTCTTCCTTGAGATCGGACTACTGTAGCAAATGCGATTTTTGTTCTTTAACGATAATTGTGAATTTCTACTCTTAATGGAATAACGAACTTGCTTGTTGAATTCGAATTGCCTTTTGCAAGGATAATGACCTTGTACTTATACATCATAGGTGCCTCTACATTTAGGTCGGCCTTTATAAAATAAACAAAAATAGCTTTAGGTCGGCTCAAGATTAATACAAAGAAAATGTGAAACATAAGGTCGGCTCAAGGTTACATATATGATTTGTCTTCTTCATGGGAAGTGCAAACCGAAGCTGCACAATAACATCAACACTCCCTCTCAGCTAGGGATGAACTTCCATCTGCACAAGACAAATCATATTAGAATGAAAACAAAATAGAATATCACCTCAATGTGATATTAACCATTATGGCTACTTCCATAGATGGTATAAATAAAAATCATCACGGATTCCCTCACGTGATGCTGTCATGGAGTCACACACAAGACATCCACCATAGCTTCTCCCGGAGGGTGGAAACAAGGGCTTTCACCTCAAATCTCTCTCAATAGAGAATTGCATTATCAAGGGCTTACACCTCAACTCTCTCTTAGCAGAGAATTGCATTATCAAGGGCTTGCACCTTAACTCTCTCTCAGCAGAGAATTGCATTATCAATCAAGGATCACTGATTACTGAGACTCTTTCTCAGTCAAGGCTGCATTCTCCACCATACCAAGTTTCTCTTGGAAGTACACAAACTTAATCCTGGCAAGAGGCTTGGTGAGAATGTTTGTTGTTTGCTCTTTAGTGCTGATATACCTCAACTGTATAGCTTTCCTTTGCACCATATCTCTAATATAGTGGTACTTGATCTCAACATGTTTTGTTCTATCATGAAACACAGGATTGACAAAAAGCTTCACACAACTTTGATTATCACAGTGTATAATAGTAGGCTCCATTGATTGTCCAAACAATCCTGCAAGGAGCTTACGAAGCCACACTGCCTCACGAGCTGCCACACAAGCTGCTATATACTCTGCTTCAGTTGTACTCAAGGCCACTGAAGACTGTTTCCTGCTACACCAGGAGATCATAGCAGTCCCCATACTGAAGCAACAACCAGAGGTACTCTTCCGATCTGAAACACATCCTGCCCAATCAGAATCAGTAAAACCATGCAGCTCCAAATCCACGTTTGAAGAATATCTCAACCCATATCCAATTGTGCCACATAAATATCTCAGGATATGTTTAGCTGCTACAAGATGTATTTGCTTTGGTTCACACATAAACTGGCTAAGTGCACTCACTGTATAGCAAATATCAGGTCTAGTGTTAACTAGATACATCAATGAACCAATCAACTATCTATACATCGTTGAATCCACTGGTTCTGAACTAGCTGCAGCTTCTTTCAACTTATCTAAATTAGTTTCCATGGGTGTAGACATAGGTTTGTAGTCAATCATACCAAACCTTTTGAGAATGTCAACAGTGTACTTGCCTTGACTTAGAATCATCTCATCTGGCTTTTGCCAAACTTCTAAGCCAAGAAAGTAATGCATAAGACCTAGATTCTTCATCTCAAACTCTGAAGCTAATTCCTTCTTGCATTTTAGAATTAGATGTTCTTCACCAGTAATGATCAAGTCATCAACATATAAAACCAAAATTAATGCTTCACCATTTACTACTTTGAAGTAGAGGTTAGAATCTACATCATTCTTTGAGAAACCCAGACTTGAAAGATACTGATCAATTCTTTCATACCAAGCACGAGGAGCTTGTTTAAGACCATACAAGGCCTTCTTCAGCTTGCAGACATGAGACTCTTTCCCATGCACCTCAAATCCTTCTGGTTGCTCAATGTAAACCTCTTCTTCTATTATGCCATTCAGAAAAGCTGTCTTTACATCCATTTGGTGAATCTTCCATCCTCTAGATGCAGCAATAGCAATGATGGTTCTAACAGACGTGTAACGAGCCACAGGAGCAAAAGTTTCTTCATAGTCAACTCCCTCTTTTTGTGAGAACCCTCTAGCCACAAATCTAGCCTTGTGTTTCTCAATGCTCCCATCAGCTGCATGCTTGATCTTGAAGAGCCACTTAGAAGACACCACAGATTTGTCTTTGGGTCTAGGAACTATATCCCAAACATCGTTCTTAAGTATAGACTGATACTCCTCAATCATGGCATCCTTCCATACTTGTTGACTAGAAGCTTCTTCAACATTTGAAGGCTCTGACTCAATAATCTGACTCATCAAGGCAACATAACTAGAGAACTTGTGAGGTCTCTTGCTTTCTCTGAAAGCTCCTCTTGGAGCTGCAAACCTTTCTGCTTCCTGCATTGTCCTGCGAGCCCAAAGAGGTCTTTTCTTTCCAATCACAATGTCTAGAGGCCCATCAGTAGGATCCAAAGGCTCAACTGGATTAATATCTTCTTTAGGTTCTATATCCTCCTTCAGATTCTCTAGAATATGGTCAACTTCCATATCTTGAGGAGGTTCTTCTTCATCAATCTCCATAGGAGTTCCTTTGGACCTTCTGTAGGCAACATCTTCCTCAAATGTGACATCTCTACTAATCTCAATAGACTTCTATACAGAAATGTATATCCTATAAGCTTTTGATGTCTCACTATAGCCTACAAGAATTCCTTTCTTCCCAGAAGGTTCTAGCTCTGTTCTCTTTTCCTTTGGAATATGAATATAGACTGGACAGCCAAAGATCCTCAAATGACTAACTTCAGGCTTCACGCCTGAGAAAGCTTCTTCAGGAGTTTTATTCTCTAAGATCCTGTGGGGACTCCTATTTTGAACATAGACAACTGTTCTTGATGCTTCAACCCAAAGAGAGATTTGTAAGTCTTGATCATGGATCATAGCTTTCACTGCTTCCACAATAGACCTATTCTTCCTTTCAGCAATACCATTTTGTTGTGGATTATAGGGAACACTAAACTCCCTCTTAATCCCTGCTTCAATACAAAAGTCTCGAAATGTGCCAGAGGTGTATTCTCCACCATTATCAGATCTCAATACCTTGATTCTCTTCCCAGACAGATTTTCAATCTGTGCTTTGAATTCTCTGAATCTTTCTAATACTTCTTCTGATTCTTTAGATCTCAAGAAATAAATCCAAGTCTTTCTAGAGTAATCATCAATGAAAATAATATAATACAAGAAACCACTAGATGATGCAATAGACATTGGACCACACAAATCAGAATGAATGAGATCAAGAATACATTTAGATCTACTTTCACTGGAATGAAACGTACCTTTTGTGTTCTTGCCTAGGGCACATCCCTTGCATGTACCTTCATGTTCTTGATCGAATTTCGGAAGACAGGTGACCATCTTCTCCATGATAGGTAGAGCATGAAATTGAATGTGAGCCAATCTTCGATGCCAAAGATCACACATGCTGGTACTATTATGCACAAGTGGTTGAAAAGGACGAGTGCATAGCCTGTAGAGACGTTCATGTCTAACTCCAATCACTTGAGCAGTTTTGAAGCTGGAGTTCTTTGCCCATATAAGAACTTTCCCTTTAGAGAAGGCAACTTGATAGCCCTTGTCTTCTAATGCTGAAATTGAAACAAGGTTCCTCTTTATCCCTAGTATGAACAGTACATCATTCAACTCCAAAGAAATTCCAGAATCCAAGTGAAGAGTGGAATTTCCAATCCCTTTTACAGAATATCTAGCATCATCTCCAATAACAACTTGATCACTAGAGTCGCTTTCCATTAAGTTTGAAAGGTGACCTTTGAACCCGGTGATGTGCCTAGAAGCACCACTATCAATCAACCAAGTGTTAGAGTCAGTAGAAACATTGCTAGACAAGGCTGAATAAAATAGATAATCACTGGAGTCCTTTTGTGGAGCGACTTCTTCAACATCTGCAGTGGTAGCTTGAAGCTTGGGTCGTTGAGGGAAAACCCTTGAAAGTGACCATACTTATCACAACGAAAACATTGAATCTTGGGACATGTCTCATTTCCTTTTGAAGGTAGGAGCATCATCATTTCCATCTTCTCGATTCCTCTTGAAGAATCCTTTCTTAAATCCTTTTCCTTTGTTTGATGAATGAGAGGCAAGAACTTGTAATTCTTCATTCTTTGAGCTTTGACCAATTCCTCTTGTAGTTAGTCTTGACTCCTCTTGAATGTAGTAAATCCTCAATCGATCAAACTTAGGAAGTTCAGATCTTGCACTGATTCCTTGAATGAACGCCTCCCATGAAAGCGGAAGACCATTGAGAGCAAGCATAGTCAAATAGTGGAGAGCTGATCTTTTATCTCTGAAATCTTCATGAAGTATGTAATAACAGATTCTCCTTTCGCCATTTTCACATGATGAAGTTGTTGCTTCAGTGCAAGGGCTCGACTGGTGTTGTTGATTTCGTACATCTCTTCCAAGGTTGTAAACATCTCTCTTGCTGTATCCAACTTGAAGACAATTGGTACAATATGATCCTTGACGGAATCAACCAATACTTTCTTTGCCCTAGTGTCTTTCTTTCTCCATTGCAGCTTCTCTTCTTCCCCCTTAGGTTCGAGAACTTTTGTTTTCACAAATTCAGCCAAATCATTCTCTTCCAAAGTTAGCATGAACCTGAACCTCCATGATGTGTAGTTCGAGATCCCTTCGAGTCTATCCTTGATTTTCAGACTGTTCACCATCTTGAGAAATTTAGAAGATAGACTGAAAAGAAAAGATAATGAGAGTTGCAAACTAACAGATCTGAATCTGATCACGATCTTTTTCACACCCGCTCTGATACCATGTTAGTGTTTCTTAGATCAGATTAGATAATAAATTTCTCAATAGAAATGCAACACATAAGACAATGAACACAACAAGATACCCTAGGAAAACCCTCCTCTTGAGGGAGAAAAATCCAGCAAATAGATCTCTTATATATATGATAACACAGTGACAGAAATCTGCTTACAACACAGCCCAACAATGGCTAATAGAGAGTCACAATGATTTCGCACTTTTCCTTAATACACAAGATACAAATGAATCTGTTCTTCCTTGAGATCGGACTGTTGTAGCAAATGCGATTTCTGTTCTTCAATGATAATTGCGAATTTCTGCTCTTAATAGAATAGCAAACTTGCTTGTTGAATTCGAATTGTCGTTTGCAAGGATAATGACCTTGTACTTATACATCATAGGCGCCTCTACATTTAGGTCGGCTTTTATAAAATAAACAGAAATAGCTTTAGGTCGACTCAAGATTAATACAAAGAAAATGTGAAACATAAGGTCGGCTCAAGGTTACATATATGATTTGTCTTCTTCATGGGAAGTGTAGACCGAAGCTGCATAATAACATCAACAGTTTCCACTCTTAGATTTCCAAAAAGATCCAGAGTGGACTAAGTCGCCAACAGTGGCGACTTAGTCCCACTACATATGTTTGTCAAAAAAATTTATGGATCTGGACACCCATTTGGCTAAAACGAGCTCTGGAGCAGTTTCCTAGATCTAGGACTAAGTCGCCCAACTTGGCGTAAGTGTCTTAGTTGGCTAGAAAACTAGATTTTCCAGAATTTTAAAGACATTTGTAGTCTTTATTTCATCCTTTGTTAGCTCCTAGGTGCATTCTTTCCAGTTAACCCTTCCATCTTGTTTCATATTGCATTCGATCTATCCTTTTGCATATTATAATGTATTTTTAAACAATCTATATTTCATTAGTTTTGCATTAGTATTCATCTCTTTTATCAGTCTATTACATTTAGGCATATTTCAATCATATTAGTATTAATCTTGAATGAACCTCCAAATTTTTGGTGGAAAATCTCTCTCCTTTTAGGTGAAAAACCCTAGAAGTGCAATGGAGCATCTTTCCCTAAAAATATATGGTTCAATGATATGCTTTTAGCGGGGTCTAACATGGATCACATAAGGGGGTTAAAATAGTAGTTAGAAAATTCATTTGCTATGAAGGACTTGGGGGAAGCAAAAAAAAACCTCAAGATGAAGATTACTAGAGATAGAAAAACAAAAAATTGTTTTTATCTTAGGCTGATTATATTAATAAGATGTTGCAGAGATTTCATATGGAGAATGCAAAAGATGTCGGCACACCTTTTCCTAGTCATGTCAAATTGACTAAGGATATGTGTCCAAAGACACAAGAGGAGGAAGAGAAAATTTCCAAGGTACCATATGCTTCAGCTATAAGAATTTTAATGTACGCCATGGTATGCATGAGACTAGATATTGCACATACCATAGGAGTTGTTAGCAGGTATATGAATAATCCCATAATGGAGCATTGGAATGTGATAAAATGGATTCTTAGGTATTTGAGAGGTACATCCAATAAATATTTATCTTTTGTGGGCTCTAATACTTATTTAAGAGGCTATGTTGATTTAGATTTGGTAGGGTACATTGATACCAAATTGAGTACCAAAGGTTATTTTTTTACAGTTGGTGGGACAACCATAAGTTGGATTTTTTGGTTGCAAAAGTTGTTTGTTTTATCCACCATGGAGGTAGAGTATGTAGTTGCAACAAAGGCAAGAAAATTGATGAAATGGCTGCAAATTTTCATGGAATATTTGGGAAAAAAATAGGCTGAAAATTACTTGTTTACGAACAGTCAGAGTGCTATACATTTTGCAAATAATTCTTCCTTGCACTAAAAACAAAACACATATAGCTTTGATATATCATTTTATTCAGTCAGTGTTGGAGGATGGATAGGTAAGGCCGGAGAAGATTCATATGGATGATAATCCAATAGATATGTTTACTAAGGCAGTGACAAGGGAGAAGTTGAGCTCCTCTTCAACTTCGGTTGGCCTTCAAGGTTTAAATTAACTAAAATAGAATAGTAGGGTCCAAGGTGCTTATTTCCAATGGGAGTTTTAGGGGCAATAGTGTTATGATTAGTCACCAAGTGGGAGATAGTATGAAGTGGAGTCTGATAAATCTTCAAGTGCGAGATTGTTGTGTTATGGAGACAAATCAAACTCAGATACATACAAATCTTTCCATTATTTTTATTAAATATTTTTCTAGACTTGTATTTAAAATAAGAGTTACAAACAATTATTAAATAATAGAAATGAGAACTTATAATATTTAATTAAAGATAGCTACATTCAGTTATTGTAACCACATAAAATAAAATGTGTTATTAGGTGCATGAGACAAAACCAATGGACACACTTCATTTGTAATTAATGGGACATGTGTGGGAACATATTCCAACACTCAAATCAGATTTTTGAGGGTAGTAGGGCATGAAAAACGTTAACAGAAAGTTGTAGAACAGGGGCTGGAAAAATCCAAGAGAAGTTGCAAGTACCCACAACAAAGGTTGTGTAAAAACAACAGTGTTAAAACGTGATGAAAAAAGTTGCTACAAGTTATAGATGTTGTTGCATGTCTTTGTAAAGATTTTTTTCTATAAGTTTAATATATATTGGACCCTCTTGTTGGTTGATGTAGCCCAATTTTGGGTTCACCACATTAAATCTTGGTGTTCTTCTTTAGCTGTCCATTTTTCTAGGTTTTATAAATTTGCAGTGTTTTCACATTTTTCTACATTTTAATTGATAAGTTATTGCCTCCAATCCCTAACAAGAGGCATGCACACCCCAACAAAATTTTACTCTCCATTTTATGTTCATGTAGGGTTGTGATTTTTCTTTCATTGTATATGTCAAATTGTAGGTTGAGCTACATAGTATGGTTTTCAATCCAAACAAGCTTACATTGATTTGATATATTATGAATAGATTCAAACAATTTGTTCTTCATTTGAGGTTGATAGCTACAATGAAAGTATATTTTTGGTCATTGGAGGTTATCAACAAGATTACAATTGACTTCTTAACATTTCTTCTCACATAACAGATATACACATGCACCATAAGCAATGTATCTTGCTATGTCATATTATTTTTCATGCATCTGTACAAGTAATTGCACTTCACTTTGCATACTATGATTTTAGGCTACATATAAAGTTGTAGGTTGAACTACACATTATTTTTCAACTTTTACAAGTATAGTTAATGCTTCATAATATAATGAGAATATGGTCAATATGACTCAAAATATACTTATTGAATGTGTATTTAACTATTTTGAGTCATACTTTGATAGCAAATTATAGGTTGCAAAATAAGTTATTTGTTTTAACATTCACTTCACAATGTACCCATCTATTGGAGTTGATAGTGAACCCCATAGCTCCCATAAATCACCTGCAAATAAAATACCTATAATAAATAAGAGATAAAAGAAACAATTTTTCTATGTAACCAAGAGAGAATGATTGATCTAGAAAATAAAATGTATGTGCAATGGATTAATAGAAATTGTATTTGAATTATTGCAAAGTATAAATGAGTTATAAAATAAAAAGTGCAAGCCCTAGATGAGGATTCAAATAGATTGTGACAAGTGTCCTAATCCTATGCAATGAGAGAACTTGACCTATAAATAGCCCAATATAATAATATAAAAAAACTCCTAAATTTAGCTTAAGTGAATAAAGTGAAATGGGCCTAATAATTAATCAATGATTAATTATTTATTAGGTGATTTTATATTTACTCCAACACCCCCTTAAGATCAACTTAGGGAGAAGATAAAAAAATGATGAAGAAATACAATGATGGATGTATGGATGAGTCTCGACTACAAGACCTAATGAGGTACCCATATATAAATAAAATAATATCTCATAATGAGAAATGGAGAAAAACATGTGGGAAAAACTCCTCTCCAAAAGAGATAAAAAGATGATAAATGCACTAGTGAAAGAAGGATAGAAGGAGGACTCAATGTGACCCCCAATGACTATTTATGTCACAAAAGTATAATATATGTCTCCTAACTAGGAGAGATAAAATTAGGATATGAATCCCCCCATAAAGAAAGAGCTCTTGTATCAATGAAGAATGCTTGAATAAAAACCACGATCCACTACATACAAATAAAATCTCTCCCCTTAGGAAGAAATGAATCGACTAGTGAATGGAGAAACCATTCCCAAAAGATGAAGAATAAATAACCCAAATGATGTGCACCTTTGAAAACTTCTTAAGTGTACACATGCTAGAATGAGATGATGCCAATCCAAAAAATTGTGAAGTATGATATAGAACAAGCTCCAAAGGTGATGAATATGATGGACCAATACCTTTGATGTGGCTTTCAATAAAGAGTAGGTGAATTTCCTCAAATTAATCCTCCAAATCTACAATCTAAGACTCTACAAACAAGCATGATATTTCTACAAGATACGAATCCCAAGTAGTTGTGTCTCGAAGAATATGGATGTCTTATTGTACTGAACCAATAAGGGCCAAAGATGTGGCAATGCCAAGTTGATCAAGAACAAAAAAATATGGATATTTAATCTTGATATGAAGAGTGGGAGCATGAACATAATTATTTGAACCATCAAAACATGCAAGACGTATGATATACTCATGATCCTCTAAAGTATCATCATCAAAGGGTATGAAATATGCATCTGCAATATTAATGAAATAATTTGTAGTAGGATCATCTGAGTATGGAGAGAAATGAGGGTCTCCATGGATATTTCAAATTCTAGTCCAAAGTGTTTGGTGAAAATCAATGTTCAATAAAGCACAAATAGTGTCAAGATCAACACTAAAACAAATCACTCCAAGAACATGATCAGTGATAATACACCATGATGAATAACTCCTTGGTGTGTCTAGTGTAGGTATGAGTCCATAAAGATAAGACAAAATATCAAGCCATGTAAGATTATTCAAGATGTTATTTTTCCAAGACACATAATTATCCTTTTACAAGATGACCACATAAGGACGAACAAAAAACCAATGGTACTTCCTCAAATAAAAAATCAAAGGCAAATAACTTCAATACATGTAAAGAAGATGAAATGAATTCATCTCATGAAAATTGATCATTTCCAAGTGCTAAGACTTCCAAGTAATTAAGAATAATGTGAAATCACAAAAAAATTATACCTAGGGTAGATTGTAGAAACAATCCATGATCGGATCTGAAGATCTCTAAAATACCTTTCCAACACTACACGAATCATGAAAATTAGAGATAAAGGCTAAGAGTTATGAGATCATAAGAAAAAAATGATGATTTGACATTAACTGAGAATAAAATTTATCACCAATTTTTTTGATGAAGTGACCTAGACCAATGGAACATGTGCAAAAACATCTTTATGATGATATCTTGGTTGCCCAATTTTAATTTGGTATGCCCAAGTTATGGTGAAAAGAAAAAATAAATCCCTTATGAAAAATGGGGACTAGGAGGGGGCTAAGTACCATTTGTATGGATAACATCAACATGATGTCAGAAAAAAAATATTCACAATATTCCTATCACCTGCAAAAAGAATAGTTTTCTTATTCGCCAAAATATTTTTGAAAACTATCAGAATATGCGTTCAAGATTCTTGCTTCAAAAAAATTATAGGTTGCCAATTTTAAGAATTATGCAATAGAATAATTAGAATATTCCATCACCATAAAGTTGTGTGGGAGCCACAAATGGTGAATAAGTCACCAAATCTCCAAAGTGAATGAATCGATGGGAATGGTAATCAGGTAAATCATCACGGGAGGCTCAAGCAGGGCGTGGAAGCAATGTCATTAGGAGCAGATTGTACCCAACACAACAAAAATCTATTTTTTGTCATTTTGCAAATGTTTTAGAAAACTTACTTCTTTTCTAAAACGTTATATTTTTTTATTTCTTGGATTTTTTTTAAGCAATTTCATTAGGAGCAGATTGTACCCAACACAACAAAAATCTATTTTTTGTATTTTTGCAAATGTTTTAGAAAACTTACTTCTTTTCTAAAACGTTATATTTTTTTATTTCTTGGACTTTTTTTAAGCAATTTCATTAGGAGCAGATTGTACCCAACACAACAAAAATCTATTTTTTGTATTTTTGCAAATGTTTTAGAAAACTTACTTCTTTTCTAAAACGTTATATTTTTTTATTTCTTGGACTTTTTTTAAGCAATTTCATTAGGAGCAGATTGTACCCAACACAACAAAAATCTATTTTTTGTATTTTTGCAAATGTTTTAGAAAACTTACTTCTTTTCTAAAACGTTATATTTTTTTATTTCTTGGACTTTTTTTAAGCAATTTCATTAGGAGCAGATTGTACCCAACACAACAAAAATCTATTTTTTGTATTTTTGCAAATGTTTTAGAAAACTTACTTCTTTTCTAAAACGTTATATTTTTTTATTTCTTGGACTTTTTTTAAGCAATTTCATTAGGAGCAGATTCTACCCAACACAACAAAAAGCTATTTTTTTTTGTTTTTGCAAATGTTTTAAAAAACTTATTTCTTTTCTAAAACGTTATATTTTTTTATTTCTTGGACTTTTTTAAGAAACCGAAGATTTTTTTTAGTCAACCAGTTCCTTCCTAGGTGCCTATAGGAGAAATAAATGCAGTAGAGGTCATACAGATCTATATGACCATATGAATTTTCATGCAGAGTCCCTATTGCTATTTTTTTTTAACTTTCCTAAATTTAGTGAAAAAAAAAATAATTCTTAGGTTTTTGGTCATTCTAGACTCAATGATCATGGATGAGTTAATTTTTCCCTCAAGGTAGGATCTCTCAAAATTTGAACATGAAGTCATAGATCTAGTGCTTTGATACCATATTGGGGTTGATAGTGAACCCCATAGCTCCCATAAATCACTTGCAACAAAAATTCCTATCACAAAGAAGAGATCAAAGCAACTGATTTTTTATGCAACCAAGAAAGAATGATTGGTCCAAAAACTTAGTTGTATGTGCAATCAATTAATTTGAATTGTATCTAAATTATTATAAAGTATAAATTATGAATTCTTATTAAAAAAGTGAAAAACCTAGATAAGGATTTGATTAGATTGTGACAAGTGCCATAATCCTATGAATGAGACAACTTCACCTATAAATATCCCAATCTAATAATTAAAAATCACTCCTAAGTTTACCTAAAGTGAATAAAGTAAAAGAGGCCTAATAATTAATCAATCTAATTAATTATTAAGTGATTTCATATTTACTTCAACACCAATCCCTCTAGTTTTTATCTATGTATATTCAAGTCTATAATTCAAATAGAAACAACACCATTATTATTGGTATTGTGAAAATGCAATACACTTCTTAATGGTAGAGGATACAAAACACGGTGTGTTTTGGATACCTTGTCAAATGTAATTTATAAAACATGGCATATTTTGAAACCCACAATTTCTCATACCTAAACACACAATTGTGAAATGTTGTTATTTCAAATAAAAAAAGATATGTATAGTTATGAATGTCTTATAACAAATAGGAAATTTCAAAACATGTCTTTTTTATCCTATACTTTATGGCATAGGGTAACCTTTAGACGACACACTTGATACTGTATGTGCTACTTGCTATCACAAATTGCAGGTTACAAAACACACTATGTGTTTTAACCTACACTTCACAATGTTCAAAAACACATTGTTTTTTGAATCTCTATTAAACTTCCATTTAAACTCAATGTACGAGACATTGAATAACTGTATGTCATCATGTAGAAGAAAATTTCTTTGAAAGCAAGATTAAATAAATAACAACCCAAACTATTAGGAACACATTGCTTAATCCTAAAAAAAGGAAATAGTGTTGGAAGACGTGACATGTTTTTAAATTTGCACTAAAATTACATTGTGACTAAACATAGAATACATGGAATAAGTGTATGTTATGAGAAAAAATGAAATTCCTTCAAGATTATTAAATCAATAATAAACCAAACTATCAAGAAAGCAAGCCTACAATGCTATATGATAAAACATAGCATAAGGCTAAAATTCCAAAGACAAATCTATTTTGCACCTTGCATGCCTATATATAAATATGCCAAAATTTATGTGTGGTATGGAAATGGATATTATACCCACAAAATGAGATGCATAAGATGATAATAATTATGATCCATACAAACTGGAGGCATGTTAAGTCATGATAAGACATCATGCATATCGCCCATACGATGGCATGATGATGGAATATTAGGTGAGAGGAGTAGATGAACAAACATTTTGGTTTTTTTCATGTGCAACTATAGGCACATGACCCTATATGCCAAGAATTTGAAATAATGATGAACAATATTTTTTTTCCAAAATAGTTATGTTTTCATTTTCAGATTCAATGTTTGGCATGCTAAGACAACTCCATTTCCAAAGGAAAGGGGCAACTCGCATACTATGTTGTAGAAATTTTCTAGAGGAAAGAGACACCACTATAGTAGGTATTATTTTCTAACCTAATTTTACCCTTGAGAGAGCTCTAGAATGACTCTTTAACTAGTTGAAAATAATTGAAACACATCAAGGTTGTGGGTTAGCTAGGACTGAAGTGAATCTCTAGACATGGCTTGTTCCTTTTTACTTCATCTATTCTAGCCTAAACTAATTTTTTTTTCTAGGAAAAGGATAGAGAAATACATGAAATGAAACCTAATATTTAGCAAGGTTACAAACCAATTTTTTTTAAGAAAGTAGACATGTAAAATTGACCTAACACTTATCATGCATCCTAAATGACATTTTCTCATCATTGGTATTATTATCATTGAATATCACTATATTTCACATCAATTGCATCAAAAACCTTACTTTCCTTAATTGAATAATTATGCTTATTTAATTAATTCACCTTTTCACCATTTTTGATGAATTAAATAAATTCCATTTATTTAATAAAGTCCTCAAACCCTAATTTTTTCCATTAATTGAATAATACTACATTATTTAATTAATTCACTTTTTCATCATTTTTTACCAATTAAATAAATTTCATTTATTTAATAAAGTCCTAATCTAACTTTATTCCTCCTGAATAATTAAATAACATCAATTATTTAATTATGTCTCCAATTCACTTTATTCCCCTACGTCAATTAAATTATTAAAACATAATAATTTAATTAAATCACTTTCCTCCAAATTTGAATAATTGAATTAATTATTCAAGAAAAACATCAAAAAGGTTAAATCAAATAAACAACTTTGTTTGCAAAATTCAAACTTGATTTGCACGTTCAAATCCAAAAATATTAATTAATTATCCTCGCCCTCTTTCATGATTGATAAAATTATGATCTCTTGACGGATCAATCTATTTCCTAACAGATCAATCTATTTCTTTATAGATCAATCTATTTCTTCAATCACACCAATTACATAATCAATTTGCACAAATTATTCCCATCTAAATCCTCTCAACATCTTTCAATCCTTGATCAAGATATTCTACTACACAATCTCAAGCATTCACTTTGAATCACAAAATCTATATAACAACCACCTTTCTTCTCAAAAAGGATCGGAGAATCAACCTATTTTACACAAAAAAGTAATGCCAAGATCATAATCGCCATTTTTGATGAAGCTTCACACATATCTTTGATCAAAATACACACGTTCTTCAAGATTTTGCACACATAATGGAGGCTTCGCAAACACACTCCGACATGGGATGGCAACACTCCTTTGTTTTTTAATTCAATTTTTATTGTTCTTTCAATTTCATTTTTGAATTCCTCAATTTTGTAGCTTCACTCTGACATAGGATGGTAATGCTACTTTATTTTTGAATTCAATTGTTGTTGTTCTTTCAATTTAATTCCCCACCCTCACATGAGCATCCTATCTTTCCCACTCCATGTTCATTGAAAATATATAAATTATTTATCCATCTAAAACCAATTAAACTACAATAGACCTTAGGATATGCAAGATGGGAAATCCTAAGATTATTGTACATGATAAACAAACAATGCTAAACTTTAGTTATCGAAGATGATATTTAATTACTCTAAATTCAAATAGAGTTGTGACAATAATATTGATGTTGGTAGATGGTCAGTGCTCCCCTCGGGATTTGTGACATGGCTTAACCACCTCCCATGGATCCGTTAACTTTGGTGGTTGTATCGAGCATTAATAGGTCGATCTTTTGGTGCAACGAAAACCGTGAGACCAAAAATTGGTATCAAAGCCAAAGGTGTCGGGTTCAAATCCCTTTGAGTAACACTAAGGGGGAGATTGTTGGTAGATGGTCAATGCTCCCCTTAGGATTTGTAACATTGCTTAACGACCTCTCGTGGATCTGTTAACTCTAGTGGTTGTATCAAACATTAATAGGTTGATCTTTTGGTGCAACGACAATCATGGGGCCAACAATTGAGTTAATAAATTTAAAGGGAATATCCTACTATGCCACATTTAAATTATATTTTAGTTGCATAAATATTGTTGTAAAGTATGAATCTTTGATTTATGGGTTGAAATTTTCCATGCAAGAAAATTTTAAGTGTTTGTAAGAATTAGGATATTTTTGAGTTAGTAATCAAATAGGCCAAGAATCTATATGAATACAATGGTGAATGATTGTCAAGATAATGTAGCATAGTATAGAAAAATATAAAATAATTTGATGTCTTTGCCATATAAATTATCCCCTACATGAAGAATCTAAAAGTAATACCTTAGTAATGACTACAAGGACATTGGAATTGATTATAGATTCTATGTATAAGAGGATTTTAGTTATATTGGTCTTCATTCCTTTAGTTCCAAATAATGTTATAAATTTCTAGGTATTTAATGAAAATCAACAAATCATTGATTTTATTACAAACTTATAAATATTTGAATCTCAAATTGCAAAAAAAAATGATAAAATATATATTTGGAAGGTACATGATAATGGAATACTATAATTTCAAATAAATAACATACCTAAAGGTATGATTTCATTAGAAGCATTATTTGACATGGATAAGAAAATAAACATTTCTCCACCCAAAGGAGGTGATGGGACTTTCAATTTTCTAAGTGATGTGAGCTGGGGTTTTGGGGTTTCAAAGTTACCCATGGTGATTTTAATTATCGAATTTTGAAAACCCTCTTGTTATGTTTCAATAGTGACTTACTACCGAGGGTAACCGGTCATTTAAGTAAGGTTTTATCCCTCTCGGGTCGTGTCTTTACCGGCCCCTTTCACCTGGCTTGCCAGTCTTTCTGCCAAGATGACTTAAGTTTTTTATACCGCCGAGGGTTTCACTGGACGATCCCACCTAAATGTTTCATCTGAAGTCTAGCTAACCGTCCAATCATAGGTTTTGATCTGGGCTTTTTCTTGCTGACCTTGCAAGTTTTCTTGCTGATGTCACCAAGGTAGTGCGAGGTTTGTGAGATGTCACCATCTGGCATGAATGGATGTGTGGGATTTTCCCCAATGTGTTGGCGGTGACATATGGCCATCCCTTCACTGGCGATAGTATTTAATAACGAGGATAATTATGACCTCTCGCACACCTCGTACAATCAGAGTAAATATTCTTAAAGGTACTGTGAGGTCTGCGAGGGGGTGACATGTGGTTTTTCTTCCTAGGCCAATGGGGCTATGTGGGCCCCACTGTATGGTTCAGGCCTCCTGTTTTCGTGGTTTTTTATTGGATGTCTTCTCCCAGGTGCTGAAGTGGATTGTCAATACTCATTGACTTGATCTCAACCCTCCGATTCGCCAGATGTGTCCCAAATCAGTGGTTCAAATTGAAAGGAGGGGTGTGTGATTCATTTGTGTGGCATATACTACCTTGTTGCTAGTTTCATTAATGGCACGAATTTTCCTTTTTCCAGAGGATCTCCTCCTGATTTTCTCCGGCGTGCGAATAGTGCCATCCTGCTGAAAAAATTCATGGCTATCTTAGCCACTAATTGTTCAAGTGCTTGAATTGCTTTCAAGAAATTATATCCTATACACTAAGCCATTCTATAAATGTTGACTAAATTACGTGCAATTAGCATTGCATTTTCTTTTGTTTTTGTGCAGGAAGGTTTCTTCTCCGTTGTATTGTAAAGCTTCATTTTTCTATATGGAAAATCAACTGAATGCAGGAGTGCGAGGCTGGGAGCCTGAAGGTTGTCGATCATGATGGAGCCAATTACTCCCATAGCATTGAGGGGTACTACTAGGAATACTAGAAACAAGCTAATACATTGCTTGTTCCCTATGGTCATATCTGATTTTGATGGTAATGAATCTGACATCGATTCGAACTATCGGTGTTACTTGGCCACCTTAACAGAGCTCATGGGAGTAAATGAGGAGGTCCTGGCAGTTGAACCTATAACTGCATTGGCACCGGGTCCGGTTGTTAGGGGTTGTGCTGACAAGGCTAGTAGGGGAAAGGTGGTTTTGTCACTGTCTCAGGCGCGGACTCGAAGCGGTTGCCTATACCAGGGTCGTGTGTTTTCTTGATGGTTATCAGTGGTGGGTTTGTTGGGCGTTTATTTTCTTGCTATTTCATCATGTGGGCATGGACGTGCATGTGCTTTGCATAAAATTTTGTTCTTTGATTGGTTATTATATAACCATTTTTTGATTCCTTTGATCATACACGATGTTATCAAATGATAAGGAATGTGAATTTGAATTTCACTTTAGGTTGAAATTCAATTTTGTACTGACAATGTAGCCTAATGCTTTTTGCTCGCCTATTATATAAAGGAGTTTTCATGACTCATTGTAGGGTCAAAATTTTGGGTCCAAAACCTTGGAGTCTGTACAGTTAGTTTTAATGTTGGAATTTTGTGAACATTGTTTAGGAAATCATCCTGGGTGGGGATTTGTATAAAGTTAGCATGCTATGCTTTTCAATTACTAATACCGAAATAAATCTACAAAATTAAGATGGTTCACTCTCCTGTGTGTGTGCCATGGATTATGAATGGATTTATCAAGGGTTTCTCTCTTTAGTTTCAATGATTAATTGAAAGTGTAATTTATTTTCTAGCTTTAACTTAATGACTTAAAAAAAATGCTTGAAAAGCTAAATTACATGTTCATGGTTGTATATACTTAGGATTTGCTAAGAATTATTGTTTTAATATATTGAAATATCTCATGGTAGTAAGGCTATATGAAGATAAGTTCACAGTATCAGAATTATACTTTGGTTGACTCCGTCGCCCAATGGATGAGGCACCGAATAATGTTTGCAACCTTTCTCTTTGGTGTAAGACTATAGCTCTAAGCATGGTGATCCAAGTGTTGAACATAACCACATATTAAACCTTGTCTTCCTATGGGAAGTATTTCTTGCTTTGATTTGATCAATTCTGTTGCTCTTTGGTGCCTGTAATTATTCTTCGATCTGCCAATACCAAGAATAATGACTATTTGCTTGAGTGTGTAGGGATTGTAATCTATATATAGAAAGTGTTCTTACTAGTTATAAGACATTTTTATGAACACATTTAGGTTTACCCACCTTGGTCCTACAGAGCCAAAAGTGTAGGAGAGGTCAGACTTTAACTAACTCTCATTAGTTGGCCACTAGCCTTTTGCAGTCACCCACAATGGGGGTTGGCTACCTCTTAGAAAATTGCAATCTCTATGTAGGGAAAAACGCCAACATAATGGTGACTATACTGGGGACAAAATCAACAGTGTTGGTTGCAGACAGTGCTGATATAGAATCATATTAAATATTGAATTATTTATGTAACCAGAGGTCAAAAATTTGTGAATTATTTCTCCTACTAGCGAAATTTTTTGAATAACTGGTTGCAAATGGTTATAGAGTCATATTAAATAATATGTTGTTTTGAATTTACATAGTGAATGTTTTCAAACCTAGCGGAAGGAGGCAGCTAAAAATAATCCTGATAATCTTGTGGTATATGGTTTCCTGTAAGCAAAGGATTCAAGAGTTCTAGAGTTATTCATTGAAGGATGATTTTATTGGGGAGAACTTCTAAGAAATTTTTAAAAAGAGAGAGAGAGAGAAGGAAGATAGAGGAACCATAGGGGTTGGAGGTGCTTATCCTGAACTTTTTGTTCGAAGTGAAGATAAGTTTTATACTTCCATAGTAATGGATTATGATTGTGAAAGATATTACTAGTGGTATAGTGCGACTCTATAATGGGTAGTGAAACCCATAATCTAGTAGAACTTAGAGAACATAATGTCAAAGTTTTCTAAAATATTGTCCTCTGTTGATGAGGTGGCGACTTTGTCTGAAGAACCAGTGAATAAATGAAGGAATAGTCTCAGATTTGTGCTATTTATAGTTTGGAAAAGAGGTTGATACATGCTGCAAACAAGTACTAGGTATTTCATCAAAACTAAAGCAGTTCACTATTTCTAATGATAATGGGTGTTTGTGATTAAGGATAAAAATGGTTCCAAATTAGATGTCGAGCATCAAAAAAGGGAACAATGGTTGGTTTTACCATACTTCTAGTAGTGCAACATGTAAAAGGATTTATGAAACATGTTTGTATTGCATAAAATCTTGGAAAGCAAAGAATGCTATTGTCAATCATTAATAAACTCCTAGTTGAGATAATAAGTGATGTGCTTGATAATTATACGTTGTTGAGTAGTCTCCCATGTGTAAGGTCAGACATAAATATGCAAAAAGAGTAGGTTGTATTAATCCCTTTGGGGAGTTTTTAACTCAAAGGTATATGCCTTTTATGTTTAGTGGTATCAGTGATTACCCTAATTCAATTCCTAAGAAAATTAGGAAGTATTTGCCTCAATATACAGGGCAAGTAGCAGAATCGGCTTCTAAGAATTTACAACATTTTGTAGATGTTATGGGTGATTATGAAATTAGTCATGAGGATGTTGTCAAAAAATTATTTGTGCAATCCTTAAAAGGTGATGCTAGGGATTGGTTTTCCTATCTACCTGCCTATTCTGTTAATTCATGGAATTAGTTGGTGATGGATTTTATGGAACAATTTGGTGAAAGAATCAATCCCAACACATTGAGAAAAGGATTTATGGGAATTCACATACAAGAGGAGGAATTAGTGCCATATTTTAATCTCAGGTTTTCAAGAGATTTAAGGGAAATCCCTAAAGAAATAAGACCAAATGAGGCTGAAAAATTGGTTGTGTATCTTAGTGCTTTCAACAAGAGGATGAGTTTTTTATTAAGGGATAAAGAGCCTACTACTCTGCACCAAGCATACCAATTGGCTATGGAAATTGAAAATAATATGAAATATTCAATGATGAAGAGGTATCCGGCTGCAAGTATTGATTACCCTAGCTTAACCAACACTAATAGAATGTTAGAGTCGGCTATTCAAAAAATGATGATGATAAAATTCTTGCTAGAACTGTTATAACTCCACCAATGCAGTTTGATGATAATGAGACCCAAGTTGAAACCCAGTCCAATTTGAGTGATGATGATCAATTTTATTGTGTATCAGAACTATATGATATGAAAAGGCAAGAGAAGGAATCACCATATGAGTTTTTCTTGAGATTTCTGGGAATATTAATACAAATTCCTATAGATCAAAGACCTAATGATTATGAATGCATTGATTTATTTTGTGAACTATATGAACCAAGACTGAGTTCTTCACCAGAGGAGTTGAAACCTGCTCATTTGGCTTGAGTGATTCAATGGATAGAGATTGAAGAATCGACCAAGAATGCATCTACACAAAATAAAGATAATGCTCATTCATTACAATTTTTTTGCATGAAGATTGAAAGAATTGAGGGGCAAAATGATGTAGGACTGTATGAGACACCTATTGTGTCTCCTAATCCTAATTGTGATTCTCATGTCACTGAGGTTCTATTGCAAGCTAGTGATTATGATTTTAAGGGTAATGATTACAGTACTGAGGATGCAACAGAGTTTTTATTTTTACCAAAGTTGTGTGGGAATGAAGAGCCCCATGTTTGTTTCCAAGTGAAGGAACAATTGTTAGATGACGTATATTTGGAGTGTGCCCCAAATATATTAGTAGTGGAATAGGGAAGCTGTATAAATGTTGAGCAATCTAAGGACAATGATGTGTGTGGTCAAAAGAGTACAATTGGAGGTAGCCATTATATTGATGAACATATTGCTACTATGGTCTTTCCTGAATATCTATGTGAAGTGGAGATGGATGTGTTATTGCCTTCTAGTATTGATGTGGTCAGTAAAATGTTTCCAGATTGTGCTGAAATACTCACTTATAAATCAACATATCCAGTAGGTAGTGTTGAGAACAAGGAAGCCAACGCGTATTGTTCTGTCTTTTCTGATCAAGGTGAAATTGATGCTTTTAAATCTATCTCTGAGAGTTTTCATATAGAAATGAATGAAGAGGTACAAGAAAGGATGTATATGAAGTGGCCGGAGATGAATGTGTTTGTGCAATCCCTGAAGAGTGGTGTAGCCAATAGTGCTAACTTCTGTAATGCCCTGGTGTACTCCCAATCGATAGATTTCATAGAGTGGCAACCAAACTTGAATAGAAAATTCCAAGAGGGAAATTCCTGGAGCTATGTATCATCTTTGTTTCGTGATGGAAGTAAGGATACCATGCCCACCGTTCTATATGAAAAAATTTAGTTCAATGTGAAAACTGATGATACTAGAATGGATGATGTTACGGACTAGGTAAGTTATGAAAGTTTCCATTTCCTGGTACAGTTAAGCCAACATCCTATGAAATATGACCAGGAGCAGGATAAGGTGAAGTATTATCATGGTCATATGTTTCTCTTAAAATGGTGGGGTAAAGCATTGATTAAATCAGTACAGGGGCAGAGTATAGGTAGCCACCATAGTATTCTCAAAGGTATTGGTCATCCCATGAGTTTCGAAACATCAAATAGTGAATGTTGCAAGCTATTTTTGCATCAGAAAATGGAGAATTTTGTTTTTGATAGGGGTAGACCTTGATTTCTCTTGTTTGGTGGCCCGGGGCTACCAAGTTTGTACACACAAGTCCAATTGACAGAACAAGGTAATATATCTGTTAAAGGGCTTGTGTAATTCGGTAATCTGGTTTGTGAAACCAGAGGTTCTGGATTCTTGCTATGCCCACGGGGGCATACATCCCCAGTCGGAACCACTGATGGGACTTTCAATTTTCTAAGTGATGTGATCTGGGGTTTTGGGTTTTCAAAGTTACCCATGATGATTTTAATTATCAAATTTTGAAAACCCTCTTGTTATGTTTCAACAGTGACTTACTACCGAGGGTAACCAGTCATTTAAGTAAGGTTTTATCCCTCTCAAGTCATGTCATTACCGGCCCCTTTCACCTGGCTTGCCGGTCTTTCTACCAAGATGACTTAAGTTTTTTATACCGTCGAGGGTTTCACTAGCCGATCCCACCTGAATGTTTCATCTGAAGTCTGGCTAACCGTCCGATCGTAGGTGTTGATCTAGGCCATTTCTCGCCGACCTCACAGGTTTTCCTGTTGATGTCACCAAGGTGGTGCGAGGTTTGCGAGATGTCGCCATCTGGCATGAACGAATGTGTGGGGTTTTTCCCAAGGTGTTGGTGGTGATGTATGGTCGTCCCTTCACTGGCAATAGTCTTTAATAATGAGGTTAATTATGACCTCTTGCACACCTCGCACGATCTGAGTAAATATTCTTAAAGGTACTGCGAGGTCTACGAAGGGGTGACATGTTTTTATTCCTAGGCCGATGGGGCTATGTGGGCCCCACTGTATGGTTCAGACCTCCTATTTTTATGGGTTTTGATTGGATGTCTTCTCCCAAGCGCTAAAGTGGATTGTCAATACTCATTGACTTGATCTCAACCCTTCGATTTTCCAGATGTGTCCTTAATCAGTGGTTCAAATTCAAAGGAGGGGTGTGCAATTCGTCTGTGTGGCATATACTTCCTTGTTGTTTCTATTTTCAGTAATGGCATGGATTTTCCTTTTTCCAGAGGATCTCCCCCTGATTTTCTCCAGTGTGCGAACATTGACATCTTGCTAAAAACATTCATGGTTGTCTTAGCCACTAATTGTTCAAGTGCTTGAATTGTTGTCAAGCAATTATATCCTACACACTAATCCATTCTATAAATTTTGACTAAGTTATGTGCAAATAGCATTGCATTTTCTTTATTTTTTTGTTCAGGAAGGTTTCTTCTCCGTTGTATTGTAAGGCTTTGTTTTTCTATATGGACAAATCGACTGAACGCAGGAGTGCGAGATTGGGAGCCGGAAGGTTGTCGATTGTGATGGAGCCAATTAATCCCATAGCGCCCAGGGGTACTACTAGGAATACTAGAAAGAAGCTAATACGTTGCTCATCCCCTATGGTCATATCTAATTCTGATGGTAATGAATCCAACACCGATTCAGACTACCGGTGTTACTTGGCCACCTTAACAGAGCTCATGGGAGTAAATGAGGAGGTCCTGGTAGTTGAACTTGTAACTACATTGGCACCGGGTCTGGTTGTTAGGGGTTGTGCTGACAAGGCTAGTAGGGGAAAGGTGGTTTTGTCACTATCTCAGGCGCGGACTCGAAGCAGTTGCCTATACCGGGGCTGTGTGTTTTCTTGATGGTTACCGGTGGTGGTTTTGTTGGGCGTTTCATTTCCTATTGTTTCATCACGTGGACATTGACATGGACGTGTGCGTGCTTTGCATGAAATTTTGTTCTCCGACTAGTTATTATGTAACCGTTTTTTGATTCCTTTGATCATACACAATGTTATCGAATGATAAGGAATGTGAATTTGAATTTCACTTTAGGTTGAAATTCAATTTTTTACTGACAATGTAGCCTAATGCTTGTTGCTCACCTATTATGTAAAGGAAATTTCATGGCTCATTGTATGGTCAAAATTTTGGGTCTGAAACCTTGGAGTTTGTACAATTAGTTTTAATGTTGGAATTTTGTGAACATTGTTCAGGAAATCATCCCGGGTGGGGATTTGTATAAATTTAGTATGCTATGCTTTTTAATTACTGATATCAAAAGAAATCTACAAAATTGAGATGGTTTGCTCTCATGTGTGTGTGCCATGGATTATGAATGGATTTATCAAGGGTTTCTCTCTTCAGTTTCAATAATTAATTGAAAGTGTAATTTTTTTTCTAGCTTTAACTTAATGAGTTAATCAAATTCTTGAAAAGCTAAATTACATGTTCGTGGTTGTATATACTTAGGATTTGCGAAGAAGTACTTTTTTAATATATTGAAATATTTCATGGTAGTAAGGCTATATGAAGATAAGTTCACAATATCAGAATTATACTTTGCATGACTCCATTGCCCAATGGATGAGGCACTGAATAATGTTTACAACCTTTCTCTTTGGTGTAAGACTATAGCTCTAAGCATGGTGATCCAAGTGCTAAACATAACCACATATTAAACCTTGTCTTCCTACAGGAAGTATTTCTTGCTTTGATTTGGTTAATTCTGTTGCTCTATGGTGCCTGTAATTATTCTCCGTACTGCCAATACCAAGAATAATGACTATTCCCATGTGTGTAGGGATTGTAATCTATATACAGAAAGTGTTCTTACCAAATATAAGACATTTTTATGAACACATTTAGGTTTACCCACCTTGGTCCTACAAAGCCAAAAGTGTAGGAGAGGTCAAACTTTAATTGACTCTCGTTAGTTGGCCACTAGCCTTTTGCAGTCATCCACAATGGGGGTTGGCTACCTCTTAGAAAATTAAAATCTCTATGTGGGAAAAAACATCAACAAGAGGAGCATATGAGCCCTATTATGTAGGAGATACAAGTGATCCAAAGAATGTTTTCATAGGCAAAGCCTTTACTAAAGAAAAAAAATAGAGAATATACTAGCATATAATTATTAAGAATTAAAGGTTTTTGATATAGCATTACTCATACCATCCCTTTGAAACCAAGAGTCAAATTATTTTAGCAAAGATACAGGCCTATAAAAAGAACCTTTATTTTTACAAAAATGCAAGAGTTATTCTCAACAAAAATATTTTTTAATTAAATACACAATATAGGTGCCAAATATGGTACATTATAAAAATTAATGAAGAGATTAGATTTTATGTGGATTCTAGATATTTGAATAAAGCTTCAAAGAGAGACTATTATCCATTCCCTTCACTTGATTACGTAGAATAGATTGTGAAAATTTCACATATGATGTCATTTCTAGATGGATGCTTTATATATAACCAAGTAATGGGGAATCATGAGGATATAATTAAGATAGAATATATATAAAAAATGATAATAACTTCATATAGAATGATACCTTTTGGTTTAGTAAGTGTATGAGTTGCTTTTCAAGGAGCTATAGATATTGCATACAAAGACTTTGTTGGTAAGTTTATTATAATTTATATAGATGATCTAATAATATTTTATATGAATCAAGATGACCATATAGAAGACTTGAGAAAATTATTACATAGATGTAGAGAACTTGGAATCTCCTTAAATCATAATAAATGCATATGTGGTGTCATAGAAGGAAAATTATTTAGATATGTCATTTTTGACAAAGGTAGATCAATAAATATTAAGAATGATGATGCCATTTTAAGAATTTGTATACCTAAAAGTGAAAAGGAGCTAAAATCACTCCTTCGCAAGATTTTTTTAAGAACATTTATATCAAGTTTTGTTGAAATAATTAGACCCTTGAATATTGTGTTAAATAATAATGCAAATATAAAATGGATTAACAAGGATAAACTATTTTTTGTAAGATTAAGAAATCAATTGTAAATATACCAATGTTGACAAGTCCATATTACACTTAGTCTTTTTATATATACTCATTTTCTAATCAAATTTTGAGTGTGGTAATTCTAACTAAAAAAATATATAGTAGAGATGGAACGCATGTTTCATTTATGAGTGCTACTTTTAGGAATATTAAAATCAAGTACTCCACCTTGTGAAATTCACTATAATCGCCACATTAACTACTCGTATTGATGATCCATGTGAGACAAGAAAGCACACACTCAACCTACAAGATTTAAAAAATAAAGTATATAATACAAAAGAGAACACAAATTAGATAGATCAACATGTCAATTAAGACAAAAGTGAGATGTACATATAGCAAAGAAGGAAGAAATTGCCAACACGATTAGTGGAGAATTTTAAGAAGTTGAATCCCACTAATAGTAAGTGGTGGCAAATTAACTTCCTAAAAACTTGCAAGAGGTGGTGAATTGACCCTCTTTGACTAGTATTAATTCCATGTTATAACCATGTGCATAAAATTTATAAAATAATATATACACTAACATCTCCCTTAAGCATAGCTTGGGTGGGCATAATGAAAACTAGGTCCCAAAAACTAGGTTTGATGAGATAACCAAGTATAGTATAATGTCTCATAAAATGGATAATGGGAGGAAACCTAGTCGAATAAAACTCCCCTCCAAAAGAGAGAAAATAAGATAAAGAGGACTAGAAATCCCCCCAAAGATGATGATGTTATCAAAGTAGATTGTACCCCAAGAAGAGCTTGTAAATGAATGAAATTTCTCTCAATAAAAAGTGTGGTGAAAATGTCACCAACTCACTCTAAAGATTGGAAAAAGACAATGAATTATTTTACTATGAATGAGTTTCTAAATGAAATGCATATGAATATCTAAGTGGTTGGTCCACTTATGCTAGATATTATTACTACATATATAGATAATGTGTAATAACCCATTCTAATTATTACTTAAATATATTAATTGCAAATGACATTATGAATATTTAATTTTGAAAAGAAATAACTTAAGCAACTATTTTCAATCATAGCAACACATGTCTAATTAAAATATGAATTAGAATGTATATTCATTTCCAAATTTCAATTACAATATCCAAGTTGACTTACCTGATTGGGCCATAAAGTCAATACACTATACAATTTACATCAAGGTTACGTCATAATCCTTTGATAACTCGAAAACATCCAATATTTCCTTTTGATACTCGCCTCCATTGGTGGACGATAACATGGATGAAGTGCTTTACCACCCAACCATGAAGCTTACTCTTCCTCATAATTATTCCTACTCGAAGAATACCCAACCCTGCACAAAAAATTTAGCAAGAGAATAATTTGCAAGGTAGAATCTGTTGTGTGCCCAAACATCAACATGCATCTCTATCTATGATTATAAAAAATGGAAGATCTATGTTAGGAATGGTAGAGAGTGTTATCACATATAAGTCCATACATACATAATGGGCTAATTGCTTGGGCAAACATCAAAATTAAGTTACAAAAATAAAATATAGGTTTTGGATAAAGCAAAACCTATACGCTTTGTACTCCATTTCGGCACCCGTCTTGGAAGGTAACTTTCAACAACACAATTATATTCCTTAGCAACTATCTACCCTCTAGCAACATATACCATGAGGTGCTCTAGTCTACTTAGGTGTTGTTATTATAATAAACAACGATAATATTCTTTGAACACATATCAACGAAAAAGTAATTCAATCTACTTAAATACTCAACTTAATAAAATACAAAAAGATAATTCAAGTGGATCTGTTCTTTACATTATCCATTCAGTTCATACACTAATTGGTCACACGATTACATTCAATGTATTCTACCACTTCATATTTAACGTAAATCACTATTCATTCAAGAAGTAAATGAATAAAATAAGTAACAAAAGAAGGTATGTCACAAGTGTTGAATACCCAAGATACTAAGAGGGGGAGTGAATCAGTATCTTCTTTAACTTATTGAACAAACACCATCCAATTACTCCAATGCATATAATAATAAAAATGAGCAAGAGCATTAACAAAACATAAAAGCACACAACACATGAACACCAAAAATTTTACGTGGAAAACCCAAAATGGGAAAAACCACAGTGAGGATTAGCTCACAATATAGTATAACTTATCATAAGATATAACAAAGGGTGGCTCATTTCTAGGACTCATTTTCAAGATAGGAATCACTATCTAGAATGGGATGCTCACTGGCTAAAAGAGATATAGTAACAAAATGGCTTACAGCCAAAACATGAACTGATGAAGTTACACCTAACAAGTGTTGATTTAGTTCCTTTGTTGCTCAGTAAATTCACACATATCTATCTTGATTTTTATTCAAATTTACTTACTTCATCTTCAATCTCAAAACTATTCAGTATATATATCTAACTCATCCACAACCATCAATTAGGTCAGCCTAATTAGATGCAACCCTTATTCACCAAAAAGATAATTGTCAACTTCAAGCATGTACAAAATATTTCGAAAAACAATTCAATCT
Organism: Sequoiadendron giganteum; assembly: GCA_007115665.2. NCBI lineage: Eukaryota > Viridiplantae > Streptophyta > Pinopsida > Cupressales > Cupressaceae > Sequoiadendron > Sequoiadendron giganteum. The sequence goes on from CM021101.1 coordinate 861,129,117, forward strand.
TGTAGCATGTTGTCATGTTGGCATGGACCTAGGATAGGTCACACATATATCCGCAATAATCTATTACAATGTCAACTATATATTAGGTCAGCCAAAGATAGACCTAATAGAAAAATGTTACAACAAAGTAATTCCAACTCGTCGTATGAGCACTTGAACACATAAGATTCTGAATATACATTCTTCCATCATCCAAAAACCATTTCCAAAAACTGCAAGCAACTATAATCATCAGTGAAGGACTGCAAACCAAAATATTGGAGATTAATACCTGCATACCGGTTCAGAATACCAAATCAACTTTGAGTTTAAACAAGCAGTTGCAACTCATATAACATGGTGACATCAATGACAACACAAAAGTTGCATTATGATATGGTCTTCTTCATTCTTCCAACAATATCCCCCTTTATCATTGATGGAAACATGTGCCAAAATAATTTAGAAACCTCCTATGTACAATACTCTCCCCTTTTCTCCCCCTACCATTCTCTCCTTTTCTCTCCCCCTTTGACATCAAGGACAAAGGGCGGTCCAAAAATATGAATATATACATAGATGGTTAGGAACATTGTATGATCAAAAGAATCAAAATTCTTATCTCCCCCTTAGGAGTTTGACTCAAGAATGTGTAAAAGGTATTACCCAGAGGAAGTTGAGCTTTGAAGCTCCTTGAGAATACCTTGTCATGTTGTATTTCCATTCTCCCAACTCTACTTAGTAGATATTGTTGGTGTAATTAAATGTATTGTACCTTTTCCTAGGTCATAATTACACATTAGTTAAGTTTACTTAGGGACCACATAGGAGGTAGTTAGAGCTTTTCCACCTTTCGTGGAATTATCATGTTATTAATTTATCACTTCCACCTTTCATGGACATATCATGTGATTATCTCTCCACCTTTTGTGGGTGATTCACCATTTGTGGTGATTATTACATTATCACTTTTCCACTTTAGGTGGAGAGATAGCTTTTCATAGTTGTCTCATGTCATAATATTATGACACTTGTCATAATCTTATGTACTCCTATGTACTCACCCTAGCTATATAACCAAGGGGTCTCTCTCATTTATCACAATAATCTCATATCATTGAATCATATTGATAAGAATATAGTTTATTCTTGTCACATTCTATTCTCTCTCATTTTGTGCTTTCCATTTGGTCTCAAGCTCTTGGCAGCCATAGCCAATTCTAACAGATATCAATGTTCTATTCAGAGATTCCAACTCTATCAAGCTCTCTTCAACATCATCCAGTGTACCAGGAGTCAAATTGATCTTCTCTAATTTTTTCTTCATTTTACAAAGCGTTGGCAATTGGAGTGTACTCCACTGTCACACTGTCAACTAGCAGACTGAATTTTCTGATGATATCTTCCTTCTACTTCTATAAAATAAATATTTTTTCTCCGTGAGCAAAGATAGAATTCCAAGTTGTCCTATCTCTATCTTTGGATGCACTATAAGTACTGGAGACAACAATCAACTGGGACTTAATAGAGTCCATGAGATCCTTGATATTCTGAGTGGCATCTGACCACTTAATGCAGTAAGAAAATACAGTATTTGCTTCAGACTCACAAGCCTGCACAACTTCCATATTATTTTCAACATTGGTGTGTGCCAGAGCACACTTTTCATGAAGTTCCAAAAGCCTTTTCTCTATCAATTTCTCTTCAACCTCTTTCTTTGTCTTCTCGCTAAGTCTGGAGGCATACTCCTTAAAGGAGTCCAACAAATTTTTTAGATTCTCTATTAGAGTGAGAGAAGTATCCATTGATGTACTGAGTGTGGCCTCCTGCAAATCTTTGATGGCATCATCAATAAGCCCTATCCTCTTCTGATGTGTTTCCAAAATTTCTCTTTTTCTGGATGCATGTAATGCATCCCCTAACACCAATTTATGAACATGAGATATTTTATCCAGATCCACACTGCCTTCAATCATGGGAATTTGTAGAAGTTCTGGAGGAATCATTGGATGAAACCTGATCTGCTTGGATAACAAGCCTTTCAAAAAATCATCATCAAAGGATGATTCTCTGAAGGACCTTTGTGATTACACTGCCTACCTTAGTTCTTCTTCATTATTTTTGGTAGATTCCCCATTTCTTTATTTTTCCTTTTGTTCCACCTTTTATTCTTCCTCTATTTTCTCTTCTTCTTATTTTAGGACTTCTTCTTTTTCACTTTTATCTTTTTCATCTTTATCTCTTTCTCCTTGATCCCTTCCACCTTCATCTTTATCCTTTTCTTCTTTATTATGCTTCAGAGGAACAACATCATGCTTGTCTGATTTAGAATTTTCCTCATTTTGTTTCTCAATATCCATAGGATCATCTATAACATTTATTTCTGGAAGGACACATGTATTACCTATTTCTGGAGGAATATCTACATTTTTTTTTTCAGAGGGATGTTTGTATCACCTGTACCAAAAGGATTGTCTTCCTTAACTTCTACAGAAACTTCTTCTCCTGACTTAGGTGCATAATCGGATGGGAGTGCACCAAGCATGCCATATTTCTCAACCATACTCCTAATGGATTTTTTAGTTTCTTTCCTTATTTTATTTATCTTCTTCTTGTCGCTTGTCATCAGAGTATTTAATCTCTTCTTCATCCAGAACATCTTTGAACAAACCTTCTTCAAGGTTTTCAAATCATTTGTGGTTAAAGAGGATATAATTTATCAAATGCCTCATTTCTTATCTTCTCTTCCAATTCAACATCCTTTGATCTTCTTTTCATCAGGGCCTCCCACAATTTCTTAGGCACATTATTCTTGACATAATCCCAACTGACTTCTAATGTGATAACACACAGAATAATAGCCAAAATTAATGTTTTTGGTTCTCTCTACCTACTTGATCATAAATTTATATTGTAGGATGCAACATATCTTCAAAATGTACCAAGATATTTACCAAAGCATCTAATCTAAGAGAGGAACCAGGTCTTATCGGAGAGGATTTTTATTCTTCCTGGTCTGAAAATACCTCCTCCCTTCGTGAAAAAACAAAACTATGGTTTGCACAACTCGCTCTCCAAATATCCTCAAGAATGCTCCAAATCGCTCTCCACTTTCTTCAAATGCACAAGTAATTAAAAAAACTATACAATTTCACTTTATAGATCAATGATATGCCCTAATTTGCAGTAAATGAGATGGAATTCAAAAAACTAATAAAAACGCTTATGTTGCACTGAAAAACCCTAATTTCCTCTACAAAAGATCATGCCTGCATATTTTCTTTTGGTTTCTTTTGCATAACCTTTATTTATCCATTCCTTAAAACATATCTTTGTGCCAAAGATTGACACGCCAAATATCTAGGGGGCTCAAACAATTTTTCTGTTAAAGCTCCCCCTAAGACCATGTTGGGACTAATTCTTGAAGGAATTGTCTATATCGAATGAGGGCACAAATGCATTTGATGTTTTTTGTTCTTCTTTCTTCATTCATATATTGTTTATTTCTCGCTTAACCTCATTCTTGTCAATTTTCTTGACTGGTTCATTCTTCTTTACCGGATCAGATCAATTTCCCCTTTTACTTCTACATACTCTTGAAATGTGTCTAGGTTTATTGCAGTTGTAGCAAAAACACTTTTCTAATTTGTTTGACCTTCATTAACCCTTGATCTGCATTGATTTTCTTTGTGTCCAAACTTATTTCATGTATAGTAGTAGCCAAAAAAATATTGATTCATTCTACCTCCGTTAAACCAATTCATCATTTGAGTGCTACATTCACTAGCTATATGCCCAACTTTCTTACATGCAAAACATTGTTCGAAGAAGGACCTAGTATATTGATTTATTTTAATTTTTCACTCTTCTGCCTTGAGACCAAATTTATTGCACGAAAAACAAGCACAATTGAAGTATGGATACCTTTGAGCATTTGGTTGTCATATAGGCAGTCTCCTAGTAAAGCTTCTTGAGTTCTTTGTCTATTTCCCTTTACCTCGAGTCTTTTGATTATCCACTATGTTTGATGTCTTCATAGCCTTAGAAATTTCACCTATTTCCAGTCCCAAACCACCTTTGTATTTAGATGGTTTATGTCCTACAATCAATTCATCAAGCTTGGTGGAGCTTGTTTTGAAACTATCTTCACATAATTTTTCTTTTTCCATATTTTTTCTCAGGTTTACCACTTCTTGTTCAAGCCTTGAGAATTCATCAAACTTTCTTTGCACCACTATATTCAAACAATCTTCAATTCTCTTCTTTTCATCCACTCGCACCTACAATTCGGTAATCTCTTCATTTTCTTGTTTTAATTACTCACATACTTGTTTGTGTATTTCTTTGAATTTCTTCAATTGCTCTTTCAATTTCTAGATGCATTCATTTTCTTCATAAATATTTTCTTTCAGATCTCTATTTTCATTTTCAGCTTTGTCAAGATCATCAAGAGTTGTCTGGAGTTCTTTATCATCCATTTGTTCAATCTTCAAGGTCTTCCTCTAGTTTTTAGGCTTCTTCAGAGGAACCAAGCTCTTATACCAATTTTTGAATACCCAATTGTTCAATTGCTCTTTCAATTTCTAGATGCATTCATTTTCCTCATCAAGATTTTCTTTCAGATCTCTATTTTCATTTTTCAGCTTTGTCAAGATCATCAAGAGTTGTATGGAGTTCTTTATCACCCATTTGTTCAATCTTCAAGGTCTTCCTCAAGTTGTTAGGCTTCTTTAGAGGAACCAAGCTCAGATACCAATTGTTGAATACCCAAGATACTAAGAGGGGGGGTGAATCAGTTGTATCAAATCACATTCACTTTAATATGTTATTAAGTATAAACATGAATAACAGATAATAGAAATCAAATACCAAAGACACTATATTTACGTTGAAAACCCAATGAGGGAAAAACCACAATGAGGATTAACTCACAATATAATAGTAATGAAAAATTGGATACAAAGGCTCACTACCAAAGGGATCACTGCCTAGAAAGAACTCATTGTTCAGATACAAGAATCACTACCTACAAATAGGACTCACTATCCAGAAGGAGGCTCACTACCTACAGATAAAGAAAGATATAACAAGAAAATCCACCACAATAATTTGCACACATTCTCAGCCTTGACCAAAGAATTGTAGACACCGTCAGCTCACTACTTTCAGGAGTCAAACACATTAAAGTAATATTGCCTTAATTCACTTTCGCGCACTCTTTTGTACCTATTTATCTTCTCATACTTGTTCTCTCTTCTCTTTTGAAATTCACAACATCTTGACTTGTATTTATACCATCTTCAACCTTAGAAACTTTCTCCAAGGTTGGCTACACATTCTTCATTTTAAAAATTCAAATTAGGTCGGTGACTCAACATTCCTATGGTGGATAAGAATGAGAGTGGACCAAATTAATACTTAATTAGGACCCAAAAAAACATCTCGGATCAATCAAACACTTCCTTAATTGATACTTATCCTTCATGTAATGTGTAGACACCAGGTCAGCTAAACCTAATGAAAACACCAATGAACAATGAAGCACACACGTTCACAACAAGATGATAACGTGTAGATCACATAACACGCTTCACCAGAAATTAGAACACCTCTTAGATACCTTCAGATTCATCTATACCAACTACAACAACTTCCATACACCGAACTCTTTCCATCAGTCCAATTGAACTATGTAGACACACAAAGTAACTCTGGAACAAGCCTTCCAGAGCACCGAACCATGAACAAGTTTTCCAAAACATAGATAACACCATTATAATTCTTCCTCTAGATCCAAAATATCTAAGACAAGCCATTAGAGGATTTCATAGCGGAAACATTTCTCCCAGTCCACAGACAAACAACTTGGCTAGACTAGTTCACAAATCAATGAACACAAATTTCACTCTCCATCAAACTAGAAGCTATAACTCAAGATATATCATCCAAGGATTCCCATAAATAACACTACAACAAGCATAGGATCAACATAGAAGAAATTCATAGAACATTACCAGAGAACATTCAAAATACACACATAACTTTGTCTTCACTGTTTATTAATTTTCTCAAAAGAACTTGATAGCTCATCACTGCAACACCGTAAAGATATATCCATGTACTCTCAACATCTCTACAGTATCTCAACCATACACATACCACCTGCAATCACTTGATTCCTTTCACTGTAAGAACCTATATTGTGCTGACATCAATGACAACATTAATGACAACACTACCATACTCATTCATACTTGCAACAATCTCCCCCTTTGTCATTGATGGCAACAAGGGATGTGGAAAACCATCAAAGAAAACATACACACTCTCTTACTTCTTCATCTCTTTTTTTTATAGATTAGACAACCTACACAACCTTCCTGCAAACTCTTTTTCTCCCTACAAATATTCTCTCTCCCTTTCAGCTAGATATAGATAGGATTTTTCACATGATTCTCTCTCCCCCTTTGATATCAATGGAAAATAATTTTTTTACATGATTCTTCAGCCATATAAAAAGAATTTGGATCACTCCCCCTTAGGAGTGCACCCACATCTCATACTAAAGCAATGATAATTCTAATCCCCTTGAGGAGTAGACCCCAATCATCAGTCCAAACATATGATGAATCTACATATCCACTGGACTGATGCACCTCTATGTGTACCTAATTCAAAGGAGGGGCAGTAACCCCCAAATTCTCACTGAGATACTTCAAATTATCCTTAGGAAGAGCCTTAGTAAATATATTTGCAATCTGATCCTTTATAGACACATATTCAAGCCTAAATTCATTCTCCAACACCTTCTCCCTTAAGAAATGATATTTGATAGATATATGTTTTATCCTTGAACGCATTACCAAATTATTTGAAATATTTATTGCACTTGTATTATCATAGAAGATAGGGATAGGCTCATCACACATCACACCTATATCCTTCAGTGTTTGCTTCATCCATAATACTTGTGTACAACAAGATTTTGCTGCAATAAACTCAGCCTTTTTAGTGGATAAATAAATGAAATCCTCTTTCTTGCTTAACCATGAAACCAATCTTCCTCCAAGAAATAATGCACCACCACTTGTACTCTTCAAGTCATCTACAAAACCAACCAAATTTTCATCAATGTAGGCATTCAAAGTGAAAAAAGTATCCTTAGGATACCACAAGCCATAATCCAAAGTGCCTTTTGAATATTTGAATATCCTCTTCATAGTTGTAACATGTGTTTCCTTAGGTTCTTCTTGAAATATGGAAACCAAACATGCTGCATGCATGATATGCATTCTAGTAGTAATAAGATATAATAGGACCCACCAATCATAGATTTGTACATGCTCTGATCAATTTTAGGAGAATCATCATTCTTACTCAGTTTGCATCCAGTCACCATAGGGGTACAGATTGGTTTGGAATCATCCATTCCAAACTTCTTCAGTAATTCTTTAACATGCTTTGATTGTGAAATGAATATTCCCTTATTAGTTTGATTCACTTGGAGGCCAAGAAAGAAGTTCAACTCACCAATCATAGACATCTCAAAATCTTTTTGCATCTCATCTGCAAATTTCTTGTACATAACTTCATTTCCTCCAAAGATGTTTCATCAACATACACAACCACTATCAACAATATGTTTCCTTCAACTTTGAAATAGAGATTAATATCTACAGAGCCTTTACTAAACCTTTGTTGTGTCAAATATCTTTCCAACCTTGCATACAATGCTCTAGGAGTCCGTTTAAGTCCATATAGTTCCTTTTTCAACTTGCGGACCATGTCCAATTTTTCTGATAACTAAAATCCTTCTGGTTGTTCCATGTACACTTCTTCTTCCAATTCTCCATTCAGGAATGCAGACCTAACATCCATCTAGTATACTTTGAAATCTTTGTGAGAAGAAAATGCCAAAACATCTGAATGGCCTCCATTCTTGCCACCAGGGATAATTTCTCCTCAAAGTCTATTCCTTCAACCTATCAATAACATTTTCATACAATCCTTTCTTTGTTTCTTACTATTTCACCATCTTCATTCAACTTATTCCTGAATACCCATTTTGTACTAATTACATTCTTGTTTATAGGTCTAGGAACCAATTCCCATGTCTGATTATTCTCTATCTACTACAACTCTTCTTTCATTTCTCTAACCCAATTCTCATCTTTTCATGCTTCACACACTATTTTAGGTTCTATCTTGGAAAGTAGACACAAATTTACCTCAGCTTCTACCACTTTGCTTCTTTTTGTTACACCTTTGCCTTTGTCTCCAATTATCTTTTCTTTCGGATGATTTTTCTGTACATATTTTGGAGTCTTAGGAGTATGTTTAGGAGTCTCTTCTTCTTCAATCTATTCTTCTTCTTCCTTATCCTATTCTTGTACTTATCTGAAGATAGGTTCATCTAGTTCAACTTCACTTATTTCAACTAGTCTATGCACATCTTCATCAACTTTTACATTTGCACTTTCAACTATCTTCCTCAATCTCTTATTGTAGCATCTATATTCTTTTATGTTAGTTGAATATGCAATGAAAATACCTTCATCACATATTGCATCAAAATTTCCAAGGTTCTCATCATCTCTTTTAATATAACATCTGCTTCCAAACACCTTAAATTACTTAATAGTAGGAATCTTGCTAGTCCATAGTTCATAAGGGGGCTTTGTATTGTTACCTCTGATATGAACTCTATTAAGAATATATACAAAAGTATGGATTTCTTCTCTCCAATATACATTAGGTATATTTTCCACTTTCATGTCATAGTTCTTATAGCCTCTTGAATAGTTCGGTTCTTCCTTTCTACAACGCCATTCTGTTGAGGAGTTATAGGAGAAGAGAAATGTCTCTTTATACCATGCTCTTCACAAAATGTATTAAACTCACTAGAAGTGAATTCTCCACCTCTATTAGACCTTAAATATTTTATTCTTAGGTTCACTTCATTCTCTACCCTTGCCTTGAACACTTTGAATCTATCTAGAGCTTGAGATTTCTCCCTAAGGAAACTAACCCATGTCATTCTAGAATAATCATCAATAAAAAGAATAAAATACCTGTCACCATTAATACATCCTATTCCTATGGGACCACAAAGCTCTATATGAATTAATTCAATCATTCTGGTAGTTTCTTGTTCTTTTCCTTTAAAAATGCATCTTATTTGTTTTCCTAATTGACAACTTATCCAAACCATATTGGTAGGCTTTGTGATTTTAGGAAGATCCCTAAAAATTTATCTTGAGCTAATCTTGACCAGATTGTCAAAGTTTACATGTCCCATCCTTCGATTCCATAACCAACTTTCATTAACTTGAGATACAAAACACTGACCATCACCACTCTTAAGTTGATAGATGTTTTCATGTGTTCTTCTTCCAGAAACTACGACAATTCCAGACCCTTTTCTGATCTCACATTTATTATCCTAAAACAGAAGCTTAAGTCCTTTGCTACACATTTTTCCAACACTCAAAATATTATGCCTTAAGCCCTTAACATAATAGACATCATCAATATTTTGTTTTCCATCAAAACTAATTGTTTCTTTTCCAACAATCTTTGCACTAGAATCATCTCCAAACATCATTAATCCTCCATCATACTTTTCAAGTTTAGTAAACTTACTTTTGTCTCTGGTCATATGATTTGAGCATCCACTATCAATTACCCAATAATTTTCATCTTGTCTAGCATGAAAGGCAGTAACCAGAGTATCTTCCATCTCATCCTTCTTATTTCCCGGACCACATTCCATTGCACAATTTCCATGGTTAGTAGACATAGATTTATTCTCCAAGAATAGAAACAAGCATTCATATTTATCATGCTCAAAATTAGACTCATCATCAGAAATTCCAGCGTCTTCTCTAACATAATACAATTTCTTGAACTTTCTATCCTTTTTGTCTTTATTATCTCTGTTCTTTTTGTGTATAGCTCTATTTGGACATCTTGAAGCATAGTGACCAATATTTCAACAACTGAAACATTTAAAAGGTAGTGTACCTTTGTACTTACCAATACCTTCAACTTCCTTGTAAATTTTGCTTCCAACTTCTCTCAACCATCACTATCTGGATCATCTTATGTCTTAGTGGCTTTGAAGGTTGTTTATGTTTTCTCCTTTTTTTCCAAGTTTCCTCATCTCAAATGCAATCAAGGTTCCAAATAACTACTCTTTAGTGAATTTATTTGGATCATATACTTCCTCAATAGATGAAACCTTGTCACTGTAACTCTCCGGTAGGGTCATCAAAATATTCTCTATTACATCTTCATATATTAGAGTACCACCTTGATTTTTAACTTCATTTGCTGCAATATCAACCCTTTGAAAGTAGCTTGCAATGTCTTCGCCTTCTTCCATTTTCAAGTTCTCATATCTGCGCTTTGTTGTTAGCTTCTTTGATAATTTGAATCTATCATTTCCTTCATAGATATCTTTCAAATTTTCCCACACTTCATAAGCAGTTCCTAAAGAAATAACTTTTGTCTGCTTAGTCTTAGATAAAGCATTATAGATTGCATACCTTGATTTTTCATTTTCCTCATAGGAAGAAATCTCATCAACAAAAGAAGGACCACTAGCCAGCTAAACATATTTTTTCTCAATAGCTTTCCAGGTCTTGAAACCAAGAGAGATCAGGTAACCTCTCATCTTCACTTTCCAGTCACTATAGTTAGTTCCATCAAACAAAGGGATTGACAAATTTTGTGCCATCAGATCTACCTCAAGTGATTAAGCTCTTCTCTGACGAACCAAAGCTCTGAAACCAATTGTTGAATTGCACAAGACAACTAAGAGGGGGGTGAATCAGTTTTATCAAATCACATTTACTTATGAACTCAATCAATTCCACATTCACTTTAATTTGTTATTAAGTATAAACATGAATAATAGAAAGAAAATACTAGAGACACTAGATTTACGTGGAAAACCCAATGAGGGAAAAAACATGGCGAGGATTGACACAATATAATAGTAATGAAAAATTGGATGCAAAGGCTCACTACCAAAGGGCTCATTTCCCAAAAAGGACTCACTCTCTGGATGCAAGGCTCACTACCTATAGATAGGACTCACTATCCAATAGGAGGCTCACTTCCTACAAATAAAGAAAGATAACAAAAAAATACACCACAATAATTTTCACACATTCATAGCCTTGATTAGAGAATTGTAGACACTGTCAACTCACTGCTTTTAGGAGTCAAACACATTAAAGTACTGTCGCCTTAATTCAATTTTTCACTTTTTCACACCTGCTTATATTCTAATACTTGTTTGATATTCTCTCTTGCAATTCACAACATCTTGACTTGTATTTATACCATCTTCAACCTTAGAAACTTTCTCCAAGGTCAGCTACACATTCTTCATTTTATAAATTCAAATTAGGTGGGCGACTCAAAATTCTCACAATGGATAAGAATGAGAGTAGACCAAATTAATTCTTAACAAGGACCCGAAACAACATCCTGGATCAATCACCCACTTCCTTAATTGATACTTATGCTTCATGTAACATGTAGACACTATGTCGGCCAAACCTAATGAAAACACCAATGAACAATGAAGCACACACATTCGCAACAAGATGATAACATGTGGATCACATAACATGCTTCACCAAACACTATAACACCTCTTAGATACCTTCATATTCATCCACAACAACTGCAACAACTTCCATACACCGAACTCTTTCCATCAATCCAACTGAACTATGCAGACACACATAGTAACTTTGGAACAAGGTTTCTAGAGCACCAACCAATGAACACATTTTAGAGATCTGAACTGAAATGGAAGGGAAATGGATTTAAAATATCCAAAAATTAGATTATTTCCTTGTAATTGCCTTTCATGATTATTTCCTTTGTATTCTGGTTTGGGGAAGTTGGTTTAGAATTATTTAAGACTTCCAGTAGAAAAAGGGAAATGGCGGTTGTGTTTTATTTTGAGTAAACCTAGTATTTAAAATATTTGAATTATATAATTTTTTGTTTTATAAATAGGTGCATGCATTTAATGCATGTTTAGATAATTTAAAAGAAATAATTTTTATGAAGGAATATGATTTTTGAATAGATGAAAACGGTAAATTGATTAAGTGAGAAGAATTGATTTCTATATTGTTGAAAATAAAAGTTGATTTAAGTCAGATGATTTGGGAAAGTGTATTATTGAAACTCCTATATTGAAGTTGGATTTAGTAGATCCGAAGGATAGATTTGTTCCGGTTTAAATTGCTTTCAGAATGTGATTTCTTCAGTTGCATTTTGGGGTAATTAAATAGAAGTGTTTGTTGAGGTTTTGTAAGTCTTCCAGTAGAAGTGTGTTAATGTTTGGGGGTTGTATTTTATATTCTTTCCTTTTTTTATTCCCTTAGGTAGGGCATTGCCATTTTCAGTGAGTCACCCAGTTTCCATGAACGGGGATGTTATGCCTCCTTTGTATGGAGTGGTTTTGGTAATTTATTTCATCCTTAGTTTGGAGTGGTTATGACTAATGTGTTGATAGTAGGCAAGTGATTCCTGATGGGGGACAGGTTTTAGGAAGATCTGCCAAGTAACCCATGCACATTTATGGTGACACTTCTCCTAGGTCAATTGTAAGTTAGTTTTGTGAAGTAAAATATTGTGTAACACTGGAAGCAATGTGACCTTGTGATTGTTTGATTCATGTATTTTGTTGAGTTAGTATGAGTCAACCTATGTCTAGCGGTAGTAGGTTTGCCATGTATTCTTGTTACTATCTCCTAGCACGGGGGGTGGGCCTACAGGTACTACTTGGTTTGGAGGAACGTGCAATCTATGTCGTTGGGTCCCCTTTGATCTTCAGTTCGTGATGGTGATATTTCCAGTTAGAGAGCTCGTGATTTCTAGTTATATTTCATGTTTTGTTATTATTTTCAGTTGGTTCTTGTAATTAGTACCCCTCAGTTGTATTCACAGTGATATATTGTATTATGTAATCACATTGTATGTACTACCTCATTCGAGGAATGAGAGATATAATCTTATTTGTTAAAGTTAATGTTATGTGAAATCTTATTGTATCTCTTATTGATATGATGTAATTTATCATGTATGGAATGTATGAGTACTTAATTCCTTAAGTAGTCAAAATGCTATGGATTTATTTATGATGTATGTATGGGTTTAAAAGTAACCTTAGTCTTGTAGCCTTAGAGGTTGTTGGCAATAGGAAGTGAACTTACATGTTTAGTATACTTTAAAAAATAAAAAATTATGCATTTGAGTAGTTAATTGCTACTTCCTCTAGGGTTACGTGGTGGGGTGTTACAACCTTCCTCAAATCAACTGGCCACAACTTCACTAGATCTCACTACATTATGCAAGGATAATAATTTTTTTTTACACGCATTCTTTTTATCCTCTAAACTTTCCAAATGTCTACATATCTGTCTTGTAGTGAGAATCTCAAATTCCCACTCAACATCTTTCTTTAGAGGGGTATTACTACTCGATCCTCTGATAGAAATTTCCATTATAGCACTTAAAATTCAACAAAAAATCTTCTATTACCTTCTTCTCTAAACACGATATAGGGAAACTTCTGACACTTAATTTTGAATGTTCACAACGTCTTCTTTGAAGGCCTTCAAATCGCTTCAGAGATGCTTCTAGAGAGTTCCAAGTTGCTCTACAAATCCTTTGAATGCATTTGATGATCAAAATGATTTGTGAAATTTCCTTTATACTTCATCATTTTACCCTAACTCATATTAAATGCAAAAAGCTGACAAAATTTCCTTCCACTTGTGTCACCAAAAAGTGAGGACTTTGTCACTTTTCACTCATTTGGATCTTGGCCTATGATCTTGGACCTTCTTTAGTCTAATTTTACACCTTTCCAGGCCTTGTGACGAAGTGTTGTAAGGTGTATGTTACATGTTTAGGCACAATAGTCTTGCCTTTGAGGTTGGGACCCATTACTGTACCTACCATTGTATATTTTATGTCAGAAAAGCTACCTTATAACCTTCTTCTTGGTAGACTGTGGATTCATGCTATGGGTGCAGTCGTGTCTACCTTGCATAAATCTATTAAGTTCATTTGCAATAATCAAGTAGGCATAGTCAAGGCTAACCTTGATGCTATGCACAAGTATGTGAAATGACAGTTGTTGGTCAGGTTTCAGTGGTGCCTACTCTTATCCCTTCAATGTCTTCCAATGTGTCTATGTTTACTCCATAAATACCTACTACGAAGGATACTCTTGAGATAGATGTCCCTAAAGAAGATCCTTCTAAAGAAAGAAATCTTAAGTTTGCTCCTTCTACCTCTTCTCAAGAAAATGCATGTCTTGGTGATGATTGGGGTTCTCTAGACTTTACGAAATCTTTCATTGGAGAAAATAAAGCCACCCCAATCCACTTAGACCTTTCGATAAAATCATTCACAACCAATATCAAATATGATTATCATTTTGTTTCACACAATGGTGTGAACATGAATTGTAATATTCTTAGTGATGATCCTCCTTCTAAGGAAGATGATTAAGCTTCTATTAAAGAAGATAATGTTGGTAGTCATATTAAAGAGGATGATAGTGATCCCATAGAGTGTGATCCCCATAGCTGGAACAATGGTCTCTATGAAGATCCTCCTCCTTCTCAAGATTTGAAAGTGCGATATGGCCTTGTATTTAAGCTTGTATCTAAATATGGCTATGGGCATAAAGGAAGTGGGCATAATGAAGAAGGCATTCAGGTCCCTATAGAATTTGTACCTCATAAGCATAATTTGGGGCGTGGTTTCTCGAATGAACAATTTGAACAGAAACCACAATTGAATGTTGACATGATGTCCACTCAACCTCATTCTCGTGGATTGGTCCATCCTTCTTTGTCTTCTATCTTTGTGTCTTATTCTTGTGAGAAGTCAAGATTTTCTCCACAAGAGAAAGGGTTGCTTCCTACTCCTCATTCTTTGTCTGAGCAAGAGCGTATTTTTTTTAGGCTTCTAAAATCCCACTTGATTTCTCTTCCCCCTCCTACATGCAGGAAATATCATGAACATGATAAAGAAAAAAATTATTTTTGTGCATGCCATCGAGTGCCTAGCCATTCCACTAGTGAATGAAAGGCCTTGAAGGATAAATACAACAACTTCATGATTCATGTGTTGTCACTCTTTTTTTTTTTGATGCACTTGGATCTACTTAAAATGACAAATGATATCATGGACTACCTCTCTCCTATATGTTCTAATTATCTCGCATGGTTCTCCTACCATGTGTACTAGGGGTAGTGATAACTCATTTTGGAAGTGTGTGTCCTTCTTAAGGACCCCCTCTCTTCTCTATCTTTCAATTGAAGTGCCCCTTGAGTGGACCCATTTTTCTTTTGAAGGGTTCTTGAGGGACCTCTTTGAAAGCTTTTTATCTCAAATAAATTCTATAGCGTCTAGTTTGGGGGCAGCCTGACTAGACCTTGATTTTCAAATAGTGTGTCCCTTGAGTGGACCCCTTTTCTTTTGAAGGTTTCCTGAGGGACCTCTTTGAAAGATTTCAAATTATGGACTATCTATCTTCCTACATGGTTTTTTTCAATCTAACATGTTTCTTTAAAGGTGTGCCTATGAAGCCACTTTCCAATCTGACTTAGCGGAGTACCCTTTCATTGGGTTTCCCTCATGAGAGAGAACTTGGGGGATGCCTCCTTATAGTTCTGTGGGCCTATAAGGCACTTAATTTACTGGGCTTCCTTCATAAGATAGAGCTTGGGAGTTGCCTTCTTGTAAGTTTGCGGGTCTGTAAGATGCTTTTCATCTTGTGAGATTTGTTTACTGTTGGTATACGGGCCTTCAGTGTAGTTTTTTCAACTTTGTAGGACAGAGTACCTATAGAGCCTTTTGTTCACCTTCCATAGGTCTACAAATCTAAAATGCATTTTTTCAACTCTTCTTGGTTCCGAGGACTTGTGGAGCCATCTCTTTTGGAATTTGCATTCCCCCCTCTTTCTCTCTCTTAAATTCTCTTTTCTCTTCTCTTCTCTATTGTGTATACCAGATCGAAGATCTGCATCTTCTTCATCCTATGTATAGACTCTTTCTCTCCTCAAAATTGGTTGCTTCTCTGACTTTTGGGTGCATTCTTCTCTTTTTATTTATAATTCTTCTATGTGTTATTGTTTTTAATTTTGGGACAACGCATAGTAAGAAGACAACCTTTTACATTGAGGTCTCTTTCACTTTGTTGTCTCAAATCTTGTTAGTTAGTTAGGTGCCTACATGTATGTGTTTTTATGTTCTAACATTGTTGTCTTGTGCAAGTATTCCTTTTCTAATGCATTTTCTTTGCAGGTCTTTAGCCTAGGGGCATGCTTCCTTGAATTCTAAGATTCTTTTGCTTCCTCTACAGTATCCTTTTGGCATAATGATGTTATCTATGTTTAGTATACTTCCTTTAGCATGAATATTAGTGTAGATTCATATGCCTACTAAAGTGGGGGAAAAATGTAATTTCATAAAACTACACCCCTTTCAATTTCACATATACTCTTGCATCTACTTTAGTGTCCACTCCCTTAGCATCTTGTGTAGGCTCACTTTAGCCCTTGCATAATATTTTTTCCCTTCTCAAGATGCTCAACACCCCTTTTTAGAAGCTACCCTTGCATGTTAGGTTTGTGTTGAACTTGATGCTTCTCTTGTTCTCATCATTTTGTAGTGTGATGTGTTCAGACACTAGCATGCCGCATGGACGTCTACACACCGTGCTAGCATCCTATGATGTTTCAATGTTCAAGCGGCCATTTCCAAGCATGTTTTCCACTTGTCACCTTCTTTTATCGGTGGTAACATCTTGGGACGCCCTAAAACCTCTCAAGAAGCTTCTTTTCCTTCCTTAAATGCTATCTTTTCCATCCATTTAGGTCTCTTCTACCTCTAGCTTCCTTCTATCCTTGACTCTTGGATTTCTCTCTTGTTATAGCAACATTTTCAAGCCATTACAACACCCTCTACAACACTCTTGGTTCTTGCAACTCTCTTGGTTTCCCTCCTTGGCTTTCTAAGCCTTTCATGTGATATCTACCATGTTCCTTGCACCTTTGAGCATATTGGGATTCCATATCCCCTATCATTTGCATCCTTACTTCATGATACGGGTTTTCCTCCTTGAGTAGGGATTGCTTTTATCACTCTCATTTTGTGATAGGGGTTCTCCTCCTCAAGGAGGGATTGCTTTTATCACTCATACTTGGTGGTGTGGGTTCTACTCCTAAAGCATATTTTTCTTTCACCATGTGCTTTATCCACTTCTGTTCATTTCTCTCTATCTATTTGGTTGTCTATGGAGGTGGGAACACCAAAATGGGGGTTTGACTGAGGCAAACCCCTATACAGCCCCAACAATTTCTCTAGATATTATGCATGTAGGTATTGAAGACATTCACAAGATGGAGGCTTCATCACTTACGTGGTTGTGAGCATTTTCTTTCCATTTCTTATTATTTTTATCATTTCTATTTCACTTTATTTCAGCTTTATCACATTCTATTATTTTCCAATACTTTTGAAGTTCTCAGTAATTAGATTGCTAGTAGTCGCCAAGCTATTTTTTGTGATACTCTCAATTTCTAGTCTGTACGGATGCCAGCATGCTAGATACACGCTAGTGTGTCGCGCTATCATCCCAAACCTGTGCCTCTGTCCTTTGGCTGAGATCTCGTCAGTTTTTCTAGAGAATCTATGTGACCTACTCTTTCTAATTCTAGAACTCCCACATTGTTCCTTGAGGTACTTTAGGACAGTTCATCCCGTGAGGCTCTCTGAATGAAGAGATCTCATGTGTAGTGAATTGATAGGGTAGGGTTGGATGGAACAATCACTGTTCCATGCCCTGGGTCCTTGTTCTCAAGAAATCCCAGGTGACTCTCCCACCTTAACCTTTAGGTCCTATCTCATGTATAGGCACCCCTGGTTCTACTGGCCAACCCCACTATCATCTCACTCTCAAACTACCAAGCCAAACTTGGTGCTTTGCCACTAACTCTCCCTTAGCCCTTAATCTTCCCTAAAGGCTAATTACTCCCATCTCTCAATTTGTTCCTTGCAGGGGTGTAGAGATGTTTCTACTAGCTTCACTCCATCCTCCTAGGGTTCTGGTAAGTTCACCAAACTCTATTCTTCCATCGCTTTCACCAAACCCTCATCTAGGGTTTTAGCTCCCTAATTCTAGGCTTCCCAAATTAGGTCTTTCCTTCGAGAGAATGAGGTAACTCTCCTATATTATCCAAAGAACCCCAAATCTTTTCTATGGATTCTTAGTCCTAATTTCTACCACTTCAAGATTTCAAAGGTCTTAACCCTTGACTATCCGTACACAGGTCAGACCTTCAATTTTACAAAATAGGCCTCTTCTTTAGGTTTTCCTATCCACACAACAAACTGTTAATTAGTTCTCCACTCAAACGGACTAGTGAAGCCTCCTCTTTGTTACCAAGCCTCTGCAAGGCCTCCATCTACCTTTCTACCATGTAGTTTATTAGGGAAAGGTCACCCTTGCAAGCCAAGTGCCTTGCACTCCTTGACTTTCCTAGTCGGGCACTGTCAAGCTCAGCTAGGAGAAGTCTTCCACAGAGCTTTGCTAACTCCTACCTACTCCTAATGCTACCATATTTACAAACATGGAGTCTAGCCCCAATCCCCAAAATCCCGTACACCAGGTACAGTAGGAGAGATAACTAAGACCCCATTCTTGACAGGTTGCCAGTCAGATCAGCAACTAAAACAACAACAAATTAACTACCAAACACACCTACAAATTGAAAACTCACCCTAAAGACTACCACACAAACTTAGAACATAACAAATACTACAAATTATAACAAACTATAGACCCATGATCGCTCCTGATCACTAAAATGCAAAGAAAACACAGAAAATTAAGCAATACTTCTCACTGTCCTCACTTAACATTCATGAAATTTCAAATTACAAAACCTTCCAACCCATATAAGGTTGAGGCACCCCATATATAGGTTTCCCAAAGTATTTATGCCTCCCTTTGGTCGGACAAGTCAGTTACCAAATGGCAAAGGTGTAAAATGTCCCATTTTGCCACTTTTGCCAATTTCCTAGAAACTAACAAAAGTGAGTGTCTAAACTCATAAAATTTTCCACTCCTGATAGCTCTTGACCAAGGCATTTTATTAAGTCTAACTCAATTCCAATGGTCAACATGACCTTTAAAGTATCAAAAACTCAAAACTTCATCCTAGGTCCTCAAATTGCCTAGTGCTTCCTAGGTGCTCCTGCACCATTCTCCCCCTCTCTGCCAAACACTAAGGAATGGAAGGAGAGATCAGTGACATATCAATGCCATGCTTCTTGAACTGATCTTCTTGTACCCATGTAGCCTCAGATTCAGGGTTGTTCTTCCACTTGATAAGATGCTCCATGTACTCCTTATGCCTTGTAGACTTTTGCACTCTTGACTCCAAGATTCTTTTGGCTTGTTGCTTGTCTTGAGTAGGTAGGGGTATGCTCCTGACATCCTTGAAGATCTCCCTACTATTTTGAGCTAAGTCAGTGACTGATCCCTTGAATCTGATCAAATCAACAACATTAAAAAATGGTGAAATTCCCAAATTTGAAGGTAACTCCACCTTGTATGCATTCTTTCCATACTTGGCTAATACCTTGCATGGTCCCACTCTCTTCATTTGCAACTTGGTTGACATTCCCTTCTACAACCTTGATTTGTTAAGGTGAACCATGACAAAGTCTCCTACTGCAAATTGTAACTCTTTTCTAGATAAATCCACTTTCTCTTTCAACTTTTGAGTAGCCTCGGTGACTATCCTCTTCACCTGCTCTTGAATCTCCTTCAAGGTCTGAATGAAGTCCTCTACATTTCCACTCCTATTCTCCATAGCTCCTAGATCCCTGAGCTCACATATCCCCCTTGGGTGCATTCCATACACAACCTCAAAAGGACGCTTCCCTGTGGTCCAGTTCACACTATCATTATAAGCATACTCAACCTGTGAGATAACCATATCCCAAGTCTGTCCATATTCCTTAGTTAGGCACCTATTTCAACTTCCCTTTTGCCTCTTCTGAGATTATATTATCAGTAGACCCTGAGTCCACTATAACCTTACACACATTTCCAAGGATTTTACATCTCACTCTAAATAGTGCTCTTCTTTGCTTTGGCTACTCCTTGACCGGTTGCCTGATCAAGACTCTTCTAAACATCAAATTCTCTCCCATTTCGGATTCAATATGACTAATCTCAGGTGATTTGATGCTCATGGTGTCCTCTTGTGCATATGCCACCCTCTTCTCAGCATTTGATGATGATGCTTTCTCCAGGCACCTATAAGCTGGATGGCCTACTTGACCACAATGGTAACATTTCATGGTAGCAAAGTATGAATTGCTCTTGCCTGCTCCTCTTCCTCTATTGGATCCTCCTTGAGAACATCTACCTCTTCCATAACCTCCTCTAGAAGGTGCTTCACTTCCATGCTCTATAAGTTTGGATTCACCTTGGTTTCTTTGTTCATTTCCTCTACCTTGGTAGCCACCTCTCTGTCCTCTTTGATCTTTTTGATCCCTGCCTTTGCCTCTACTCTTGGAACTGGAATCTTGTTTCTTTTTCAATTTCTCCTCCACCTTAAAATCCATTTGAAAAAAACTATGGAGATTGGTGAGTGTAAAAAGACTCAACTCTTCTTGAATGTTCCATTTGAGGCCATTTAGATACCTTGCCACCTTGATGCTTTCCACTTCTTGCACCCTAGACCTAAGGCTTAGTTTTTGGAATTCCTCAGTGTAAGCAGCTACATCTAAGTCTCTTTGCCTAAGGTTTTGTCTCTTCTTGTGTAATTGGACCTCATAGTCCTCAGGTAGATAATACTCCTTTACTTTAACCACCATAGCTTTCCAACTTGAAATGTGTTTCTTGCCTTCATTCTCTCTTTCTTCTTGTAGGAACTTCCACCAAGTCAGTGCTTGTCCCCTTAGCCTTGATTTTTCTATCTTCACCTTTTGTGCCTCAGTAACTCCATCATACTCAAAGTGATTCTCCATTCCTTCTATCCACTCCATAACCAACTCTGCATCCATTCTTCTTGTGAAGGTGGGAATGCCTTCTAATGCTTTGCCACTTAAGGCCTTCAATGCTTTGAGGAAGGGTTCCTCTTTTAGTGGAGGATCAAGGTTTGGCTCTATGTCTTCCTCAACCTAATCCTCAGCCTTGTCTCTAACTAATGCTAGTTGTACCTTCATCTTGCCTGCAGCCTATACCACCTCTTCAAGTTGTCTATTTTTCTCTTGTTTCTTTGTCAGGTCTCTTTCCAATTTTGCATTGGTCACCATGGTGTTAGAACCACTTGATTCAAACTCTGACATACAAGTCTCTATCCCAAATCTTTAACTTGCTCTGATACCAATCTAAAAGGGTAGGGTTGGATGGAACAATCATTGTTCCATGCCCTGGGTCCTTGTTCTCAAGAACTCCTAGGTGACTCTCCCACCTTAACCTTTAGGTCCTATCTCATGTATAGGCACCCTTGGTTCTACTGGCCAACCCCACTATCATCTCACTCTCAAACTACCAAGCCAAACTTGGTGCCTTGCCACTAACTCTCCCTTAGCCCTTAATCTTCCCTAAAGGCCAATTACTCCCATCTCTCAATTTGTTCCTTACAGGGGTGTAGAGATGTTTCTACTAGCTTCATTCCATCCTCCTAGGGTTCGTGTAAGCTCACCAAGCTCTATTCTTCCATCGCTTTCACCAAACCCTCATCTAGGGTTTTAGTTCCCTAATTCTAGGCTTCCCAAATTAAGTCTTTCCTTCGAGAGAATGAGGTAACTCTCCTATATTATCCAAAGAACCCCAAATATTTTCTATGGATTCTTAGTCCTGATGTCTACCACTTCAATATTTCAAAGGTCTTAACCCTTGACTGTCCGTACAAAGGATAGACCTTCAATTTTGCAAAATAGGCCTCTTCTTTAGGTTTTCCTGTCCACACAACAAACTGTTAATTAGTTCTCCACTCAAACGAACTGGTGAAGCCTCCTCTTTGTTAACCAAGCATCTGCAAGGCCTCCATCTACATTTCTACCACGTGGTTTATTAGGGAAAGGTCACCCCTGTAAGCCAAGTGCTTTGCACTCCTTGACTTTCCTAGCCGGGCACTGTCAAGCTTGCCTAGGAGAAATCTTCCATAGAGCTTTGCTTACTCCTACCTACTCCTAATGCTACCATATTTAAAAACATGGAGTCTAGCCCCAATCCCCAAAATCCTGTACACCAGGTACAGTGGGAGAGAGAACTAAGACCCCATTCTTGACAGGTTGCTAGTCAAATTAGCAACTAAAACAACAACAAATTAACTACCAAACACAACTACAAATTGAAAACTCACCCTAAATACTACCACACAAGCTTATAACATAACAAATACTACAAATTATAACAAACTACAGAGCCATGATCGCTCCTGATCACTAAAATGCAAAGAAAATACAGAAAATTAAGCAATACTTCTCACTGTCCTCACTTAACATTCATGAAATTTCAAATTACAAAACCTTCCAACCCATATACAGGTCAAGGAACCCCATATATAGGTTTCCCAAAGTATTTATGCCTCCCTTTGGTCGGACAAGTCAGTTACCAAGTGGAAAAGGTGCAAAATGTCCCATTTTGCCACTTTTGCCAATTTCCTAGAAACTAACAAAAGTGAGTGTCTAAACTCATAAACTTTTCCAATCCTAATAGCTCCTTAACAAGGAATTTTATTAAGTCTCAAACTCAATTCCAATGGTCAACATGACCTTTAAAGTATCAAAAACTCAAAACTTCATCCTAGGTCCTCAAATTGCCTAGTGCTTCCTAGTGCTTCCTAGGTGCTCCTGCACCATGAATCCCCCTTCTCTACAAAATGAAACCTTCTTTATCAACCACATCACTCAAAATAGGAGCCTTACCCTTGTCCACCTTGGGAGGGTTACAAGGTAGTTGGTTAAAAAGAGGTCTTGAAGAGTGGTTCCTAGGACATCTCTTTTGAAAATGACCATACACATGGCACAACTGGTAGTGAAGGGGAGAGTCTCATAGTCCAACTACTACACCCAAGATTATGAACCCACACAAATTTCCAAAGAATCTAGAATATGATTTCTCAAGTCTATTTCAACACAAATATGTGCAAAAGTCATTAACTTATTATCTTGTGTTTTTTGAGAAGGGCCTATTGGTTTCCCAAGCAACAAAGCAACCATATGTAGTATATCATTTCACCAAAAATCAATTGGGAACCTAGGGAGACACACCCAAATGGGAATTCGATTCAAAAGCTCATCAAAAAGGTTGAATCTTGTATGCCATAGTTTGATAAACAAACAAATATGATTGTGAAAATAAGGGCCTCCCTTTAAAACTTTGTTGTCATCTTCCATGCAGTTAGAATTGACCATAAACAATTGTTGGCCAGTAACATCACCTCTATTTCACCCTCAAGTTTCCATGTTCGCTTTTCAGAAGGGGAAGGGAGACTCTCATTCCCATGAAATTGCATAATAAAGCATGATTCAAATAATATTGAACATCATCTGCAATGGACTTAGGTTGAATCACTAAAACTGGTCTATCCTAGCACCTCTCCAAACATCCATTGATGTTTGGGATACAAGGACCTCCAAATGGAACCATCCTCTCCATCCTCAAATCCTTAAACAAAAAGTTACTCTCAATAGCCCACTTTGATGATGATGGGGGATTCACCCATAAAGAGGCTCTAAAATCCATACAATGATAGAAGTTTGCTTCACCTGATGCCATGAAAATCCAGAATCAGAGGCAAAAGCCTTCAAAACTACCCTATGAAACAGAGACCTTACACCAAAATTGGAGAGCAAAAGGACATAGTGAAATAAAGAATAACCTACACCCAAAAGCCCCTCCCCAATCACTAAAAACCCACCCACCCTTGCAAAATCCATCACACCTGATCTTTGAGAAACCATGCCACCATGCACCGAGAATGAAAGACATGCAACTGCAACCCATTATAGACCGTAAGACTACACCAAAACCTCCACACACTCACCTATTCTTGTCATCATCTCTACCTCTTTCTCAGTGCCTATTGTCACCCTATACAACCCTTTATTTTTAGCATAATTTATACTTTAAGTTTCTAGTCATGATAGTTAAAGGGTGTTAATGGTGTTACAACTTTATTTGAATCCATACTTAGAAAGTGAAATATTACAAAAATAAAAATATTAAAAATGAATAACCAAAAGGAAAGTAGGAAGTGCACATATGACACATCACATAACATCCCCCTTGTTTCAGTATTGAATCCCCTATATTTTGGCACTTTAAATGTTTAGTGCTTAGAAAAATCCAATGGAATAAGAAAATACACTTTATTATTTCAGTGTGATAACATTTCCAATGGATTGGGCATCAAAATTATCAAGTTTTAGAAAAGAGGTACTTAATTTTAAGTTGTTAATCAAAAGTTATGACAATTCTTGTTTTCCCCTATGTTTTGATTATATGGGAAAAACAAGAATTGAATGGACCCAAAACCATTTACAAATAGATTTTAAAGGAACATGAAACCCACACATGGATGATCATGCTGCCAAAATAAAAAGAAATGAACAACCAGTAGTGAAACAACAACACTTCAAAGGATTAGCAAGACAACCCAAACTAACAACAAAACCAAGTTGCAGAAAACGGTTTTGAAGGGAACCGAAAACCCAATAAAACCAAATTTTTATAGGGACCTTGAACCCAAAGGTTTTGAAGGGACCTTAAACCCTTTACAACTAGGTTTTTGCAAGGACCTTGAACCCATAGACATCGCCTGTGCCAACCATGCAACATAAAACTAGTCACTTAGGAACAAAGAACTGCCTAAGATAGCCAGACAACCAACAACATGTGATAGCTAGTCAATAGCATAACACTTAGCAACAAAACCCATCCAAGTCTCCAAACCACTGGTTGAAATAGCTAAATCATGGAAAACCAATTGATTAGAAAACTAGATCCCATCAACACCCCCTTTCCACCTCTATAAGAGTATTCACCATGGAAACCCAAGTTGCCACCGCAAAGGAACTCCATAGGAATGGCCTCCACCTCAATAGAAGATGCACTGGAGAAAACTCGTAGAAGGAGTGTGAAAAAACCACCTTACCAACAACACCCATCTCCACCTCAATAGGAGATGTCTCCACCTCAATAGGAGAGGTCTCCACCTCAATAGGAGACACCAACTATAGGACACAGAGGAAAGACAACACTCTAGCAAAAAGAGTTAACATAGTAACTAAGAGAACCAACAACATCAAGGTCTTCAAGATGAACAAAGTAAGCAGCCCTGTCAAATCCAAACCAAGGGTGGAAACAATACCCTTAAAATCCTGTGAAAGAAGAGAAACCCATGAAATAACCAACACATTATCCACCTCAAAAGAGGAACACCCATCAAAAGAAAGGGCAACCAAGACTCCCTTAGACATGAATAACACCTAGGACAACAAAAGAACGATGCTGGAAAAATTAGCCAACAACTTCAAAACCAAACCTAGAGTAGCAACAACACCTAACTACACCAAGAACATCTGGGACATGAGAAAACAAAGCCCAGCCAAGAAGACAACCTCTGCGAAAATCCCAGATAATAGGAGAGGCACCAAACAAAATCCATCGGGACCTGAGTGAAGCAAGATAAGGCAAGGAAAGTCCCCAAGTAGAGAGAAGGAAAGACCATGAAGAACAACCTTCAACCTTACATGGCATTTAGGGTCTAAAAAATTCCAAAAATTCTCCACAGACAACTCTTCCAAAGGAAAACCAAAACCCACAACTTGCAGCAAAGATGAAGTCCCATAGAAGCAAACCATTGGGACCCAAGAGAACCAAGACAAGGCAAGGAAAGCCCCCAAGTAGAGAGAGTAGAGGGAAGGCAAGACAATGAAGAACAACCTCCAACCCTACATGCCACTTAGGGTCTAAAACATGCCAAAAACTCTCTACAAATACCTCCACCAAAGACAAACCAAAACGCACAACTTGCAACAAAGAGGAAGTCCCATAGAAGCACAACCTCAAAGCCACACCGAAAGAAAGCTCCCACAAAGAGGCACTAGAATCCTTGAAAAGAAGGACAGGGCTAGGAGAAACCACAGGTGGAAATAGAAGAGAGAAGGAAAAACCATTAAAAGAAACATCTGACCCTACATGCCAGTCAGGATCTAAAAAATGTCAGAAACTCTCCACTATCAAACTCACTAAAGCCACCCCAAAAATCCCACCTAGTGCCAAAGCAAGAGCCATATAAAAAACCAGTAGCAAAGGCAATGAGAAAAGCAAGCCCATAGGAAGAAACGAACAGGCACCCAACCACACACCTAGCAAAGAAGAATTGGGAAGAACCCCACAAGGTGAAAGCAATAGCCAAGCCTGAAACACAACTCCCCAACAAGAAAACGACAGTAGCCAACACAAAACCATGACTTCCTAGAAGGACGAAAGCAACAAACAGACTCACAATAGTGCATCCCAGGCCAAAGACAACAGCCAACTCCACACCTCAGCAGCCCCACAGAATGTCACCAACAACCAAACTAGTAGTAAAACATTTGTGTCTGCAAAATCATCACCATCCTCTCTAGAATCATCCCCAGATTTCAAATTTTCACCTACGCTCCTCTTCCCGCTCCCTCTCTGCTCCATTTACAGGATAAATGTATAGTAGATATTTTTCCCTATGTTGCCTAAATTACTCTCAACAATTTTTAACTTGCAAGAATCACTTTAAAAAATCAACTTTAAAGAGAGATGAAAAGGGGGCTGAATTTAAGCCCTCATTAGTATGAATCACAAGGTTTTAGCCCTCATGTTGCCCTATCATATGACCAAGGGCTAAAACTTTGGCATTATTTTGAGAAGGTGTTTAGTATTTTACCTAACCCTATAGTCAATATTGTTTTAATGTGAAATGAGCTAGGTGAACATAAGGGTAAATGGATGAATATTTTACAATAAATTGATCTATAAATTTAGCCAATGAATACCATAAAATGAAAAATATTAAGATAAGTTATAGCTAAATGTGATCATGGATTCTACTTATCTACTTATGATCACATTTAGCTTAATAAACATAACCTATAATGTAACTTTAATTGAACCCTTATCATAACCTAACCTTAAACCTAACTCTAACTTTGATTGAACCCTAACCCTAACCATCATTAAACCCTAGATTTAATTATAACCCTAATTAAAATAGTTGTAGTTGAACCCTAACCACCCTAAGTGAACACTTACCCTAATCGAACCTTAACCCTAATTAAACCCTATCCCTAATTGAACCCTAACCCTAACCTAAACCCTATTTGTTCCTAACCCTAGTTGAGTCCTAACCCTAACCCCAACCCTAATTGTAACATTTACCCCAACCTATAACGTGTAATCCTAATGTTAAGCCTAACCCTAATTGAACCCTAACCTAACCATAACCATAATTAAAATCTAATCAAGAACCCTAATCCTAACATAACCTTAACCCTATCCCTAATTGAACTGTAAGCTTAATTAAACTCTAGCCCTGATTGAACCCCAACTCTAACCCAAAATCTATTTGTTCTTAACCCTAACCATAATTAAACCCTAATCAAGAACCCTAACCATAACATAAACTTAACCCTAATTGAAACCTAATCCTAATTGTTCCCTAACCCTAACCCTATCCCTAATTTAATCTTAATCCTAATTGATTCCTAACCCTAACCCTAACCCTATCTTTTATTGAACATTAACCCCTAATTGTAACCCTGATCTAACTTCAATGATCCTAACCCTAACTTCAAGCTTTATCTTAGAATTCTAAGTGAACCATAACCCTAATTTTATGATAAAATTTAGTGTGCATTAATTTGTTAAATATAAATATGGTAGTGTTAATATATTAATTTAAAAACTTATTTTTATGTGTAATAATAAATTTATTAGATTTTCTTTGTATTTAATTTTATAATTTTAAATTTATTTTAAATGTGCACTTATTATGAAAAGCTTTTATATTAGATTGTATATCTAAGTTGAAGTATTTTTGTAAAATAATTTCTTTAATAAAGTCTTTAAAAAAATAAAAATCTCTAGAGATACATTATTTTTTTACATAGAATATGGATGATTTTTTCTTTTTGAAATGCTTTCAATTTTAAAAAAATATTGAATATTTTTTATGTGTAATAGTAAATTTAGGATATTTCCTTTTTATTTAGGCTTCTAATTTTTAGTTTTAAATACATTAATATGCAATAATAAATTAAGAAAATTTCTTTCATACTCAAGTTTCTAAATTCTAGAAACTTGTGTTTGAGAAAAAAAATTTCATACTTAAGTTTTTAAATTTTAGAAACTTCTTTTTATCTCTAATGGATATCTATTTTAAAAAGATTTTGGATATATATTTTTAAGTATATTCATTTAGAAACTTACGTTTATATGAAATAGTGAATTTAAAATATTTTTTTATAATTTATTTTCTACTTTAAACTTAATTTAAAAAAAAATTATTTCATATTTTATTTTCTATTTTATACTTTATTTTTTAAATTTCTCATTTCATACTTTACTTTTATTTTCTATTTTATACTTAATTGCATTATATAGTTATAATTTGAACATTTAATTTTTTTTCAATAAGCTGATAATAGTATGAAAATGAATCTATTTGTTTGAATAACAATGTCTTCATCAATTAAATATAAGAAAATATTGTTCATTAAATACATAAAAAATCAAAAGCTTTCTTGACTCATTTAGACCAACCGATCTGATTTCATCTTGAATTAGCTTTTCATATTGATGAAGATAGACATCTACAAAATTCATACAGGCGGGTAATGCAATCATTACAACCCTGTTAGGTACGCAATAAGGAACAAGATTGGCCTATATTTCACAGGGGACGCTTCCTATAAAAGAAGATGGAAGTGGAGGGTTCATCAGGGCTCCGTCCTCTCATATTTGACACCATCGGCATTCACTTGAGTTGCAGAGGCTGTTCAATCTGCTATGGATTG
Organism: Sequoiadendron giganteum; assembly: GCA_007115665.2. Taxonomy (NCBI): domain Eukaryota; kingdom Viridiplantae; phylum Streptophyta; class Pinopsida; order Cupressales; family Cupressaceae; genus Sequoiadendron; species Sequoiadendron giganteum. The sequence goes on from CM021101.1 coordinate 861,158,226, forward strand.
GGATGGAGAAGATGGTTGTAAATATGGCTTGAGTCTATGCTAAAATATAATTCAATATGATATAGCTCTGATATGAGACTGAGAAAACAGACATTTCTACTGGAAGCTTCTCACATTCTATCAGTATTACGAATAGGATCATGAAGTACGTTAAAAATGGCAGGCATAACTCCTCCTAGAGTAAAATAATCTATGTGTTTCTCCCATGCTTGCAGACGGAGTTTTCAAAAAGAAGTTCTTGACTATTTCAGGCTCACCATTCATCAAGAATGTCAAAGCGCTTGGGAAAAAATCTCTGACGAAAACCTGAAAGTGGAAAGAATCAGAGTGAATACAAACAGACAAAGTGACCCATATCAAATACATTTTGGATCCTATTTAGAAATCCCTCCCTAACCCACTTCAAAACCCTAACATGAAGTTACGGAAGACTTGAATTATGGATAAATATAGCAGAGAAATTTTTGAAAAGATGCTTGGTGCTTTTTGCAAGAAGTTAATGCCTAGTTCAAGTTATGCTCAATACACAATGGTTTTGATATTATATATTTGGAAGTAGTTTTATAACACTGTGACATTTTAAAATTAAGGGCAAAATTTTTAGTATTAAGTGCGGGAAAATTTTATAGGAGATTATTTTCACCCCATTTTAAATAGTTTGGGGGGAACGTTTTTACCTGAGTCAAATATTTTATTCCATAAGTCAATTTTAAGTCATAAATTCAAAACTAAAATATTTTTTGTAAAACCTAAAACAATTGTAACATTTGGTATTTGAGGTACCTCTAGTTCACATTTAAGGTTCAAGCTATTGTAATTGAACTACTATACCCAACACCTAATATAACTACAACAATAATGTATGTGGCGTCATCCCTATAATTTTTTTAGGAGAAATGAGGAAATTATCTTTTTATTTCTATTCCCTCCATTACCCATTTGTTACTATAGGAAGACATAAATCCTAACTAAAAGAAATTTTAATTTATTTCTAAACAAGTGTCATTGATATGATGAATCCTTTTCACTTGATTATTGTGTACCTATATACTCTCACATGATTTAATAATGTCAATTTCATGTACCTATAGGAATATCAAAAGGAAAAAATTCATTCTATGTACATCGGTGAGTATATTTGAAGGGAAATTGTATCAAGAGGTTTGGTATATCAACCTAGTGATATATAGAAAAGACAACCTTTTGGATCCATCTCCACTTGACATCAAAAGTAATTATATGTTGTGAATTATATTATCTTTGAGTGTTATCAATGGAACTCGACTTGGAAGTGTGTATATTTTTTAATCATGTCCATATTATACACCAATGACATGTTATCTTTATAAATTAATGTCAGAAACAAAAAAACAAGTAAAGATAATATAATAATGTTGACATCAATACAAGCCTCTATTCATGAAATTCTACAACCAATATAAGATGTTGTGGCAATAAATCATTAAGTTACCAGATCAACTACAAGAAAAGGCACCCAATACCTTAGCAAAGAAGAAAGATGTCACTGGTGATGCTCTTTCTTCAACAAGTTTAACTTAAAAGGCTAGAAAAGATAAAATTTCCTTGAATAAAATTATTGTTCCATCCTATGTTACATAGTAGTCTTGTAGAGAATAAATATATGCACCCTCTTCAAGAAGTACTAAGGTTGGAAAAAATAAAATGCCCTTGAAGAAAAATGTTGAGCCCCTTCATGTGTCATAGAATAATGTTGTTGATTTTAATTCAAAAAGTGTGTTGTCAAAACCCATCATGGATAGAATATATATGTTAGTCCTCTCATTATTGAATCCCCATAAGTTGTGCATGCTTGGGAGACAATGAAGCCCACAAAATATCACTTTTGTCTAGGGTATATAGGTGTTATAGCTTTTCACACACTATAATATTGTAAACCTATCAAATAACTATCTAGAGGTATTCAAAACAATAGTCAAGTTGAATCTTCACTTGCTGGTCAACCTTGTGAAATTGAAAAATTGGCATGTCAATGAAAACCAAATTGCACTAAATCCATAAAGTGTTGGAAAATATGTGGATAGTGTGTTGTCATTGATGTCAACCTATGTTGCTACTACATGCACTTGTATGTTGAATGTGTTGAAGGACTATAATACTATATTATCTTCTGAATTTCATGGTTGGATATCAAAATGATATAATGTTGTCATTGGTACATGGTTGTACATTATTATTTGAAGTTCATGGTTGGATGTCAAAATGTTTTGGTTGATAAGTTTCCAAATTGTCTAAGGCACAAGACTTGCACTACATGAGCTCTATCAAATGCTCCACATTTCTCCACAAATGAAGATATGGTCTTGTAGTTATAAAGATATCTCTACACAACTATGAGATATGCATGTTCTAAGTTTCTATGTATAAGTGTTACCACAATTCTCTCTGGTATTAATAGAGTAAGAACAAGTTAGGTTCCTAAGAGTGTTGACTAAGGAAGAACTGAATGTCTCCACACTTCACCACATCATATTATTTTCCCTTATAGTTTTGGATTTATTCTCATGAAGTTTGTGTGTCTGCTCAGTTCAAGTTTCACATGTTTTGGTGCACCACTAGTGTTTTTGTAGATGACAGCGCATTGTCTATGTTTCGACAACCTGATAGGTTGGTTCCTTTAATAAGTACATTACATTCCATAAAATAACGTAACTCCATCCATTATCATTGTTTAATCCATAAGATTCCAAAAACTATCGACTTAAAGTCTACAGTAAGATTCATAATACATCCAATTACATTTATAAAGACGTGTCATCTTTCACGATATTTATAATACAAAACATTTTAAAAGAAATTTACAATTCAAGACTTAGGAATTATGTCGCCTTAAGTTCAACAATAATCATACAATAATGAAATACAATAGATACAAGAAGAAATCTTCATTTGATCTTCAATCCAATAGCTTATCTTCAAACATGAAGACGAGAACAAGGTTCGGGCGCTTTTTTTGCCCAACCTCAAAGCTTACGCTTCCCCGGAATTCCTTAGTCATTCAAAGAATACCCGACCCTGCACGAATCGCTTAGCAAAAAGAAGTCAACAAGCAGGATGGAATCTAATGCGTGCCTAGTATAACTAGTAATTCCACAAACATTTTCATTTTTCTAATTCATTTAAGAAACAAACAAGTTCGATACTAGGATATGGTAGAGAGTTAAATTCATTCCATCTATTTCAATGGTCCTTAAGTTACTTGGCCAAGTAAAATGTCATGCACGACAAATAATAGTAGTTTTGGAAAAGCAAAACTACACTCTCTAGAAACCCATATTCAGCACCCGTCCCGGAAGGTAACTTTCCAAACACATGTCATGCACATTCATTTATCAAGCATGCATGGTTCCATTCAAAATAAAAATGATCTTTCACAAACATCTTAACTGCAATCTTGTTTCAAGAAAAAATGGTTATAATGCAATCTTTTCATCATTTTAAATCATAAATAACATTAAATTAATATTTAAATCAATAATAAAATAACCAAAAAGAAGGTGTATCTCAAGTATGTAATCTAAGTACATATTTAAACAGGCATAAATGAGCACACATTCTTTCGGTTCATTTACTCATTTAATTTATGTTTACTTTGAAATAATCCTATTCTAATTCATTTCATTTTCAAGTAATATATATTTTTAATTTACTTAATTTCTTTTATGTTTTTCACATTTCCATAAAAAAATATATATATATTTTCAAAAACATGTTTAACAACTAATTTTTACTTCTGTTTCATAAACAATTTTAAATCATTCCTAGAGATTTAACAATTTTCACTTTCCCTTTCCTATAATATTTAAATACACTAAATTATTTTATCTTAACATTCTGAAAAAAAAACATTTAGCAATTTTTATTCTGTGATATCTTTTCTTTGAAATTTTCAATTCTTTGTCTATTTAGATAATGAATATAGTTTTCATTTGAAGGTTTTCTAAATCTACAAACATGTTGTTTCCGGTAATAATCTTCAATAAATGTCATGGAATAAATCTAAAACATATTGTTTTCTGTTTATATTCATTTATATACTAAAATAGAATTTTGTAACAAAGAAATCTATTAATTTTCAATAAAAATTTTATTCAAGATGTTCAATATCTTTCTGATAAAAACACAGTGATAATTTCCAATTCTTTAAATACAAGAAACAAAAGAAAATGATTCAAATTAAACATACTATTATCATGAATTTGTTAAATAATGCTTATTTGATTCTACCTGGTAATTTTTCGGAATCTGGAGATGAACCTCTGTCAATTTTTCTCTGTAACTGTTCTTCTATTCAAAATCCTCTTTTGTTTCTTACTATGTTTGTGTATGTATTTCAGGAAACAATTTAACTTTTTTCTTCTTACCTCTGTCTGGGTCTCTCCTCCCTTATTTCTATACACCTCTCTTCCATACTTTTGGTGCACCTCCTTACCTGTTGCTCACATGGAATGATTAGAGGGCAGATTTATTTTGTTCTAAATTCTTTATTCTTTTCTTTTGTTGTTTGGAGTTCTCCCTCCTAATGGCCATGCCTCTGCTCTCCTTACCTCTTCTCCCACGCATTCTCCTCCGCCTTCTAGCTGCCTAACTCTCCTCATGCATGCATCATGCAAGGAGATAAATACTATCTCTTATTTTCCTGTTCTGGCCGACTCCTCCTTCCATTTTCACCTCCCTATGCAGAATAAAGACAACCAAATAAATAATTTCCTCCCTTCTTTTGCCACACCTGGGAGATGAGAAGAACAATCCATAAAAATTCAAACAATATTTTGCCTACCTCCCCTCTTGGCTGCGTCCACTCTCCCTTCTCCTACGCATGGGAATAAGTAACTCCCTCTCTCCTCTGTTTTGGCGTATGGGAGGTAAGATCCATCATCAATAAAATAAAACCATCCTCTCACTACTTCCACCTCCACCTTCAATAAAACAGTCTTCCCCCCTTATAAAAAATGGATTTTCTCTCCCTCTATTTCATGCAAATGGTGGAGTTCTTCCTTCAATTCGATCCACAAAATCAGAGCTATGATCTCCAGAACTCCAAGTTTCATTTTGATTGCATGCAAGATTGATTGAAAAGTGTTTGTTTTAAATTTGATAACTACGGTTTTGAATTCAATTTCAATTTTTTGATTGCAAACGTATTGTTGTTCTCTCTTTGTTTTAAGTAACTAATTTTGATATTTATCTATTTCTATTTAAACAAATCTTTTCCTCTTTCATTTATTAAATGAGAAAATAACAAATAATTTAATAACACAATTTTTACATTTTATAAATTTTGACAATTAAAAATTTATTCCAATAATTTAATATAAAGCATTATTATTTTCAACTAATAATAAAATGTTTACTCAAAGAAGTAATTTTTGAACAAAAATCAATTTCGTCACAAAAATAAAGTAAATTGCCATTTAAAACAAATATATTCTTTTTCGCAATTACATTCAAACAAAGCATAGTCATCATAACCATTAAAATTTAAACCATTTAATCATGCAAAATACGTTCTAATTAATTAAGTGGTGTGTGAGATTCCATCATCCTCATTAACGTCTAATGGCTAAAATGACTCTACCTGAACAATGTTCTTGCCTTCATTCTCGTTCACTTATTCATGCATTCACTTGCACTCAATTTCTCATCAGCAATGACAATCCCCAAATTTCATAATAATGAATTCAAAATCATTTCATTTGCATTCAAATTTCAATTTCAATTTCAATCTCAATTTCAATTTATATAAAAATCTAATATAAACATTGAAATTCTCATGATTAATAATTGCAATAAAATAATTGATAAAATCAGTATGTGACATATAAGGTACCTAATATTCGTGGCATTCTTGTCTTGCCTTAAGGTATATCTTAGTGGATTATTTACTTTTCATTAGAGATGACCAATAATTTTTTGACTTGAGTTAGTGTAATATCTTGTGCTAGGACATCCTTGGTCTAGAGGCTCTTGATTGTTCATGATTAGGAAATGATAGCTTATAGCTAGCTTTACTGAAATAATATCACCAAGGAGTTCATTGGTATATTCATCTTGGTCAACAAAACTATCATCCTTGTGATACTATTCTCGATTGGCAATGCTATCATAATCATCAAAGTCAAATTTATTATTAGATTGTCTAAAAAAGGGGTCATGAATTCTTTATTATGTTGATTGGATTATATTTATAAAAGGTTATAGACTCAAGTTTTTACATGGGTTTAGCAAAAATAAGAAGACAAATAAGACACACAAACATCCTAGCTATTTGATTAGGAGTGTTTGTTCTTGTAGGCTCATAAACATAATTTGACCTAGGTGTAGATAATGCGGCCTATGATCCCAAGGTGAGGACTAGTTTTGGTCCTCAAGGTTGCATAAGGTGTGAGAGGAGAGCTTTCTTGGTCTACTATTTTATTTCTAGGAGTATGGTGTTGGAAAATTCTTAAGGATAAATGCTTACTAGTGCAATGCAAGGAACAAATGACTAGTATGTTCACTATGTTGGTCTTGCACAAGGTTCAACTAGAATTCCTTGATATAATTGAAGGTATGTGAGGCCCAACTCTATGAAACTAAGATGTCTATCTATGGTGTGTAATTAGGGTTTAATCCCTCCTCATTTTAATTTGTCCTCTAGAACAAAGTTACACCAAAAATAAAAAATCCACCTTATAGGACCACAATTCTTTTGATTCTCAATCCCCAAATTTATATATGCCACCAAAACATGTGGATTCAAGCTAACACTTGGTGATGAAATCAATTATAGGCCTATTGGAGTGAAAATGCACTAAGAGGGGGGTGAATCAGTGTTTATAACTTCTTAAACAATTTAAACTGAAACTGAAAAGAACCATACATATGCTCTCATTTATCAATGACAGTGTCATCCATGTATTCGAATGCAATCATATAAACCGAAATGAGTAATGTAACATTGCATTTTTAAAGTAGAAAAGTACTGAAGCAAATGAGTCACAGAGACACAAATAGACACAAGATATGCCGAGTGGAAAACCCTCCTGGGGTAGAAAAACCACTCCTGAACCTGCTGCCTTTTTAGGCTTTCATTTCAATAATTTATTTTGACAAAGCCTCAATGGTTGATTTGTGAGCACCGACTCAAGGAGCATCAACCCCTCTATTTAGAGACACCAATCTCAAGGAGCACCAACCCCTTTCCTGATATTCAATAGAATGTACAATAGTATAGAGGATCTCTTTGTTTCACTTGATTTCTGTCAAGTGCCTCTTGACAGACAAAACATAGAATTTTCAAGAGTCAAAATTGACTCTTTAGAATTCTATGCATTATCTAATCTTGATGCATCTTGAGGAAAATCCTATCACAGTCACAATACAATCTCATCAAATTGTTTTACAATAATACATCTTTTCTTTATTTTCTCACTGTTTGATTTTCAATCTTTTCCCATACAGAAACTACAAATCTGACTACACACTGTGTTTTCCCATTTTCAGCATCAAAAAACATAATAGACTTTTAGATCTCTAAATAGTAATACCCCTGTTTCAAGTTTTTGATTTTCTGTCATAATAGAACCCTAAACTCACTGTTTTTGGCTTTTTACAGAAAACATCATTACAAATTGGAAGTATTACCACTGTTTCTTGAATTTCACATTCCAGAAGGTTATGCAAGGTTGTTTTTCAGGTTACATAATAACTGTCAAGTCAGTTCTGATGTTGCAGTGTTCACAAAAGGAAGATTGTTTCTTTCTATTGAGGATAGAACAACAATGACCAAGAATAGAAGTGTGGCATAGCATGTCTTCACTAGAAGCCTGCACATGCAGTGCTTAAACAAAAACAATGAGAGCACATCATTTAAAAAACTGAAATGATAACCATTATTCTTGACTGAACCAGCAATGCAACAGAAGTGTTTTTAGCAAAATGAAACCTCTTTCAGATTATACCCACATGTAGTAATGAAGAGTGAATATACCATAGGAGTTATGACAAATAAGCTGCTATGAAAAAGAAGTAACTTAAACCCCAACCAACATGCAATCAAAAGCTATTAACCATGCATTATAACAGTTACCCACAAATTCCAGTGAGGCTGAGAGAATATTCTGAGATCTATACCCATTATAGTGATTGTAAAACTTAAGAAACTAAAAACATTGTGAATTGTGACTAAAGTAACTTCACAAGAACCATTATCCATGAACCCAGATAAGCAAATGAAGAGATTCGATGATATTATCATTACCCACAACCAGAAAACACGGTTCCTTAAAATAATTGTCATGATAACCTTCAAATGAAATTGCAGTCATGTTTTGATTCTTAAAAACAAATATTTCAGACTTTTCTCTTGAAATCAATAGACATTTTCAATATTTTACTTTGCATAAGAGAGACAGAGTAAGTTTGTAATCATCTTGCTTGTCCAGAAGCGGTTATGCAAACCAACCAAAAGAAGAATGCCTGGTAAATGAATGTTGTTGTCAATGAATGATTACCAGTCTTGTAGAGGAGCAAAATGACCACACTGCCTTCCAAAAACGTGTTAACACCCAGTGGCTGAAAGAAGACAAATGGAGCGACCTATGTGTTGGACTCCTAACTGCTCCCGATCGCTGTCCAAGAGCAGAAACGCCAGGGATAACAAAGAAATGACCCAAGGCAAAGATCCATGGTCGCAGCCAGAATGGGGGTGTCAAAAAAAAAACATGAAACAAAAAGAAACGTTTTGCCCTAACCTTCCATATCAAACCAAACGAGTTCCTTTGCAGAAATGGATAACATTTGGAGTCTGAAAAAGGACAGTGATTAAACAAACTCATTATTCCATGTCAAGTCCATGGGCTTATCCAAGGGTTGCATGCCGACAACCATTATGGCATTTGATTATTTTAGACAATGAGTAATGCCGACACAATAATACCAACAATATTTCATGTGAAGGGGTGAAAAAAATAAGACTTGAAGTTCCCACAAAGTCAAGGCAAGGTCACGTTCAAAGTGACATAAATAATAATTAACCTTTTATGACTGTAGTCTGCCTTAAGGCTTGAAGTAAATATCAACCAAATAACCCAACACAAATACAAATGGAGGATCAAATAGAATGCCCTTTCCCACGGTCAAATGCCACCATGATGAAGTCCAATGCAATGTAATTTACAATGCCTAAGAAATAGAAGCAAGATATTATACAAGATTTAGAATGCCATTCTCCCATACTAGATACCATAACTGAATTCATTAAATCCAAACTTGACATCTTAAAGTTTCCATTGTAATAAGATGTGCCAATGCCAAGATAATGTCTAGTGACTTATGAAGATTGAATTTGCATGTTAAATTCACACTGCCATGCCACTTACCATAAACCCTTAATATACTGAGAAATATGTTGCATCATGTAAACCATTAATCATTTCAAGATGCAAGAGTTTGATCAAACCATACTGTAACAACCTGTATAAAGCTGATTTATGCCAAGGACAACATAATTGAGATCATCACTGAAACAATAATTGTTTAAACCAGAAATGTATCACCTGATCAATGGAGAAAATGACCTGTAACCAGAATACCTCAACAAGAACTTGTAATTTGCACATGGAATTAAACAATCAGTGCCACCAAGATAATAATAACAAAGAAGTAGATGTGCCAAACAAACAATGGATCAACTATGAAGATAATCATCAAGATGTCAGATAACCACAAGTTGACATCAAGGACAAAATGACACAATAGGGATTCAACAAGGCCCACTTATATAAAAATAAAAGAAGGAAGAGTCAATTTTGATCCTCATAATTACACAAAGCAAAAGAGGAGATGATATATGAACTACCCTTGGGATACACAAGTGAAGAGACCCATTTTGATCCTAAAAGACACACAAGGTGTGAGAGGAGAGAATACATGATCAAATCATGACGAACACAAAAAATAATATTGATTTATTTCTTAAAATACAATGATTAAGATTGGTTGTAAATCAAATCTTGGAAAAATGATCTTATATATGAGTGTTAGTAATTTAAAAAATTAGGTCTTCTTCATATGATGGTTGTTACACCCACAAATTAATGTTAAAAAAGTATAATTAAACCATACCACTAGGAAAATAATATAAAATTTCAAAAAAACCTAAATCTAAGTCCATTTGTGAAAGTCATAAGACTTTGAAGCTCTTAAAATGTTATTAAACAATCAAAAATCAGAAAATAATGGTTTTAAAAAATATGACTTGTAAGAAAAGTATTAGTTATATCATTATAAATTTCTCAAAAATTCTACCCTATTTAAAAAATAATGCTAAAAATCCTCTATATCACTAAGTTATGGTTGTTGACATCTATTTTGTAGTTGATGTGGCTGGGAAATGACTACCAATGGGGTTTTAAAACCTTGATGGGGCTAGGGGTGTGGGCCTTGACTTATAAATTGCAATTTATGGGGTAACCTTTGTATCCCATCTTGCCACCAATTTTTTAAAATTTTATTTTACAATTTATTTTTTATTAAAAAAGATTTTTTATTTTATTGTATGCTTATGTAGAGTTTGTATGATCTTTATAGTAACTTTTTGTTTCTTGTTGCAATTTCGTCCAAATTGAAAAAAATTATATGCATTTATAGTTTTTCGAGCCTTCTACATGCAATGGAAAGATCCATTTTGCACCAAAGTTCCCTAAAATATAGGTGAACTATAAAAATTCAACCAAACCATATCACAAATCCTATCAAAATCAGGCCAACAAACTTTAAAAATTAAGATTAAATTAGGATTAAGGGGTTCCATTGACTGTACCAAAATATAAGCAATAAATTTAGAATAAAATAAAATAAATGAAAAGGAATAATTAATATTCTTATTCTAAATACACACAAACCTCAAATGGAAAATTCATATTTGCTCAAGTGTTCTATGGAGTGTGGATGTTCAAATGTTAATATAGTATTATTTTTTTAGCACGCTAATGATTTCCAGAAATTTCTCCATATATGGAATGAGAAAGGAGAGGTAGATTTAATATCAGTATACTTGACGTTAATGTTTTTGAATGAGGAGATGAATAATTAATATCAGTACACTTGATTTACAAACTTTGATTTGAATGAATTTTGATTTATTCTATTTAAGAGTGTGTAAGTATAAATAAGAGAATTTAAAATTTGCATGATTAATTAGTGCGAGAGCAAATGACATGTTGAGAGGATAATTAATTAATTAGGAATTGGCTAATTAAATGACATGTGTGTGTGCGAAGTTTATTTAGGAATTGTCTAATTAACTATTAATTAACTATAAAAATGATCTTAGTAGATAAAGATGATAATTAATTTAAAAAAAAAAAACTAATTAATGAAAATTAATTAGTTAATGGAGTTTGATGATATAGTGCTATTAATTAATTGATCAAATAAGTGATATTAGAGTGAATTAGATGGAATTAACTAATGCATAGAATTAATGATAGAAAGTGATGAAATTTAGGTGTCCATAATATATATGTGATGATTCTATGAAAGAAAGATAGAAAAAGATAATGATGGCTATAAAAACATCTTATATTATTCTACACAATTGTACATGCTATAGGTTGTAATGACAAGTCAAGCTACAAGAAATCACAAAAATGATACTAGTTATATGAACAATTGTAACATATATTAATACTATTATTAGGAACAACCATAGATATAGCTCATGAAACATTAAGGTAATAATTTCTAAAGCAATTACAAGTATTCAAATAACTAGCATACATATATTAAATATTAATATATATAAAATACACCGAGACTTATCAATATCGAGACATCTATTGCACTATAATAATATAATATTATGATAATGATAATTATTATAATATAATATTAAATTATATTAAATTATATTTTGATATAATATTTATTAAATATTATAAAATATTAATTATAATCTAATTGAATTATAATTATAGTTAGAATTTAATTGGAATTTTAACACTAATTTAATGCTAACTTTAACCCTAATTAAACTCTAATCATAAGTGAACCCTTACTTAATCGTAAGGCTAATTTAACTCTTACCCTAATCATAATAGGATCTTAAATATAACCCTAACCCTTATTAAACTCTTAACTCTAATTAAACCCTAATAGTAAAATTTTATATTAATTTATTTTTTAATTTTTTTAATAATAATTAATATAGAATTAAATAATACGATGATATAATATACATTAATATTATAAAATATAATAAATAATATTTGTGTGATTGGTATTTTTTATATAAATTTAATTTATTAAAATTATAGTATTTTTAAATTGTAATGTATATAATTATAATATTATATATAAGTATATAAGTTATAATTTAATAATAAATATATTATATAATATTAAATATTTTAAAACGTTATATTTTTTATAATTTATTCTAAATAATTTAATATTAATGTAAATTATAATAGATAATTTAAAATTTAATAATAGTATGATATAATAATTCAGTTGCAATAACATACTTTTTTCTTTCACATTCTAATAAATAATAATGTTTATGTTTAATAAATAATTAGTAGTTTTTTTTTAACTCTTGTACCTTAAAAATTGCTTACATCTTCATTAACATTCATTAGAAGTAATATATATGATTTCATTATATTTTCCATCATTGTTTATTTCAATTCTCATATATAAGGATACACATTAAAATTTAGTGGAATTCCTCCCCAAACTTATAATTTAATGTTTTGATTAATGGTAGCTTTATTAGGGTAAGAGATAGAATTGATATTAGGGTTGGGGTTAGCACTAAGATTAGGATTAGGGTTAAGGCTTGAAATAGTGTTATTGCCAAGTTTACAATTAGAAATAGAGGTAGAATTATTCTTCATTTTAGGGTTGGGGTAGGGTTAGTGTTGAGGTTAGGGTAAGAATTAGAGTTAGGTTTATGGTTAGAATAATATTATTTTAAAGGATTTATAATTCATTCATATAAATAAAACCCTAACACAAATGATATATTTAAACCAAATTATAACCTTTATCCTAACCTTAACCCTAATCCTAATTATAACACCAATATTTATTCGAGAATCCCAACCTAAACCTAGTTCTATCCTAGAGTGCTAATTGAAGCTATAATCATGACCATAACCCTAACCCAAGCTTTATTCTAGAACCCTTATCATAACTCTAACCCTAACCCTTACCCAAGATTTATTCTAGGACCCTTACCATAACCCTAACCTTAATTGAAAATTACCCCTAAATCTAATTTTAATTAAATTTAAATTGAACCCTAACCCTAACTATAATGACAAGGTTTATTCTATAATTGTAATCAAGTAAACTTGACCTTAATCAGACCCTAAACCTAACTCTAACCCTTATTAAACCCTAAGCTTAACTCTAACCTTAATTAAAACCTAATCGTAACCCAAAACTTAACAATAACCCTAACCTTAATTGAAACTTATCTGTAACCTTAAGTGAACGCTTACCCTAATTGAAGTCTAACCCTACCAAATTTAACCATAACCTTAGTCTTGGCCCTAGAACCCTATTTTAAATGTAACTAAAATCCTAAATCTAATTACACCCTAAACCTAATCAAACCCTAATCTTAATCTTAAACCCTAATTGAATCATAATTTTAATCCTTTAACACTAAACCTTACCGTAATTGAATCCTAATTGGAACCTAACCCTAACCGTATGTGAACACATACCATAATTGAAGACTAACCCTAACCCTATTTGAACTTTAACCCTATTCCTAACCCCAATTACATCCTAATAGTAATTGATCCATAATCCTAACCCTAAACCCTAATTGAATCATAACTCTAATCTAACCTTAACCCTAACATTAAACCTCAACCTAATTGAACCTTAACCCTTATCCTGATTGAAACCTAATCATAAACCCTAATTTAATCATAACTCTAATTGAAGCTTATCCCTAACTCTAACACCAAAATTGAACCCTAACCATAAACCTAACCCAAGTTGAACCCTAACTAAGCTCCAATCCCAATTGTAATTAAATCTTCATCCTAACCTTGACCCTAACCCTATTAGAATATTAGTCATAGAAATTGAACCCAAACCCTAACCTAAGTCTTTCATAGAATCGTAATTGAATACGTACCCTTTTTGAACTCTAACTCTAACCCTAATTAAACCCTAACTCTAATTGAAACCTAATACAAACCCTAACCCTTATTGAAGAGTAATCCTTATTGAACTCAAACCCTAACCCTAACCCCAATTCAACCATAACCTTAATTGAGCTCTAATTCTAACTTTGCACCCTAATTAAATCCTAACCCTAATTGAACCATAATCATTACCCTAATTTAAATCTAACTATAATTGAATTGTAAGCTTAACCCTAACCCAACCTTTATGATAAAACCCTGACCCTACCCTAAACAAACACTTATCCTAATTAAACTTGAACCCAAACCCTAATTGAACCTTAACCTTAACCATAATTGTACCAATAGTCTAACTTTAATTGAACAAAAACCCTAATTAAACTCTAATCTTAAACCTAATCCTAATCCTCGTTGAATCCTAATTAAACCCTAACCCTAACTTTCAACCTTAATTAAATCTTAATCCTAATTAAATGTTAACCCTAACCCTAATCATAACCCTTATTTCAAACCCTAAATCTATTTGAACCCTAACCCCAACCCTAACCTAAGCTTTATTATTAAACCTTAACCCAAATTGAACCCTAACCCTAATACTAACCCTAATTGAACACTTACCCTAAATAAACTCTATTATAACACTAATATATCCTAAACCTAATTTAATTCTTTCCCTTATACCCTAACTTTGATTGAACCTTAATTGTACCCTAATCATAAACTTGATCCTTAGTAAACCCTAATACAAAATGAACACTTATTAAACTCTAACCCTAACCCTAATTAAACACTAACCATAATTGGACTCTAAAAATATTCCTAATTACTCTAACCCTAATTTAACCTTAACTCCAGCCCTAATCATAATTGAATTCTAACCCTAACTTTGAACACTATGTTAATCCTAACCCTAACACTAACCCTTATGATAATTGAATCCTAACTATAACCCTAACTTTAATTGAATCTTAACCCTAATTGATCTTGAATCCTAACACTTTAATTGAATGCTAAACCTAACTCTGATTATAACCCTATTCGAACCCCAATTGCCTTAATTGGACCTTAATCCTAAGCCTAGTTGAACTCCAACCCTAACTTGTGATCAAATCTCTGATTTATCTTAAATCTTTTTGTTTATTTATTTGATCTTCTAATTTATTTGATTTTTGAGTTTCATGAAATATCTTTAATTTGATTTTTTCATTTTCATGAAATATCTTTGTTTTGATTTTTCCATTTTCATCAAATCTCTTTGTTTTGATTTTTCCAATTTCATCAAATCTCTTTGATTTGATTTTTCCAATTTCATCAAATCTCTTTGTTTTGATTTTTTCAATTTCATCAGATCTCTTTGTTTTGATTTTTTAAGTTTCATCAAACCGCTTTGTTTTGATTTTTTCAGTTTCATAAAACCTCTTTGTTTTGATTTTTTCAGATTCATCAAACCTCTTTGTTTTGATTTTTTCAGTTTCATCAAACTCTTTGTTTTGATTTTTTAAATTTCATCAAATCTCTTTGTTTTGATTTTTTCAGTTTCATCAAACTCTTTGTTTTGATTTTTTTAGTTTCATCAAACCTCTTTGTTTTGATTTTTTCAATTTCATCAAATCTCTTTGTTTTGATTTTTCAGTTTCATCAAATCTCTTTGATTTTGATTTTCCTTTTCCTTTTCATCAAATCTATTTGATTTTGAATTTCCTTTTCTTTTTCATCAAATCTCTAATTATTTTTCTAGGTATTGTTAAAAAATAAAAAATTACAATGAGATCAAAAGAATATTTTTCTTTTAAAATTTTTTTAATATTTTTAAATTTTAAGTATATTAATTTAGAAACCTACTTTTATATTTAGGGATTTTTTTTTTTTAAAAAACAATATTTTTAACTTTAAATATATTAATTTAAAATATTTCTTTTATATTTAATTTTCTAAATTTTAAAAATTCTAGTTTTTTTCAAAAAAAATGTTTATTTGTATTTTGACTCACAAAGCTTATTACAACATGAAATTTTTAAGAGGTTCAATTTAGTTTTGTTTCTATATTCAAATATAAATAAGATTTACAATAAGCATGAAATCTTTAAGAGGTTCAAGTTAGTTTTGTTTATGAATTCAAATATAAATAAGATTTAGAAATAATTTTACTCTATAAGAGTGAAATTTTTTTTTAAAAGAAAATAGTCATGAAAATAGGAAGCTTTTTTAATTATGTAAGCAATTATACATGAAAATTGTACTCAAATCAATATACAACATGCATTTATTAAATATCATTTTAATGACTATAAAATTCAATGCAATTATTCTTTATGAAAATATAAGTACTTTAAAATATAAAATTCAAATACATGTTTATAAATTATTTAAATTAAATTTTAAAATATGAACATTAATTTTGATGATTTTTGAAAAAAACTGTTATTTATGTATCTGTGTATATCATATAATATACATATAAATCAAGACCTACACTCGTTTCAAGAGTTCTCCTATAAAAGACTATATACATATTGGGAATAAATATGCAAATAATGTTATGTTAGATATTGTTGGGATAACAACGGCATCCTCACAATTTAAGGTCTTATTTTTAAATTTCATCTGTAGAACTTCATAGAAAAGATCCGTAAGATTTAAAGAAAAAACATATATAATAAATATAACACAAAAACTTTTAAACCCAAGAGCCCGCTAAGTATGCATAAGGACTAGTCATTCTTTGAGAAAGCTAAACAATACAAATTAATAATTCACATCAGCCAAAATTAATAAAAAAAATAACCTCCCCTAACCGTGAGAAAATTACAAGTTATTATAAAATTTACCAAAACAACCTCACACTGGACACCATGAATTAATGTTTATATTGAGCAAATTTCAATCTTAATGTGTCATTTATTGACTTAAATATCGACAGTCATTTGCAATCATGCCATGAAAAGCTAAATTAATGAAAAAGATATATTAACAGGTCTGAATTGCTTTTCAAACTTAGAAAGGACTTGAAATCTGCTAAAAATTTTGAACGAGTCATTTATTCTTTAGAAAAAATTACTTCCCATTTTTCCTAAGCAGTGGCTGGATAAATTTTTTAAGAAGCCTCTATATGTGTTATTCTTGTTGGCATTTACATTTGAATTTATTTGTCCTTTCATAACAGAAAAAAATATATTTGGAATGAAATAAAACAAACATACGATATTCCATTCTTGTTTGATAAATGTTGAAAAATCATTTGAAATTATCACCATCACCTCAGATGCGATCAGACATGAAAGTTGCAGATAAAGATGCGATCTTGGTTCGGTAGACACCCAACTCTTTACAAATTCGCACAACAGCTGTGAAAGGTATGTGGAGCCACTTATGAATCTAGAAGCTTCACTAGAGCCCATATTTCCTTCTCATAGGAATCTAAATTAAGAGGGTGGTTGATATTCATCCTTTCATCCACTGCAAATTAAAGGTGACATCCCCTGTAAATTTTGTTCATGGTTTTTCTGAATGTTTTAATCATTTATTTAAAAAATACCATTCTATTTTAAATTTTTGAGTTTTCTAAAGTTTCTTCTTTGCTACATTACTTGCACGTAGAATCTATATTATATGATAGGAGGTGCAATGCTACTCTGGTTCAGGCTTAAGGATATCCTCTCATGCCTGTTACAGTACAATATAGAGGCCAGCGTTCTATTACTGCACATGGACGAAAATGAATTTATTCAAAAGGCTTTAAAATCACACACAGATACAATTGGCTGGTATAAAGGAAAATTGTAGGTTGTTTATCCTCCCTGTCTGATTAGAAATAGAAGCTTCGGAATGGGCATGAACATCTAACAAAGGATCATACATGCAAAATAGTTCAAAAAATTTCATACCTAAATCAACATCCTCCGTGCATGCTCATTTGCAAGATGCGCGTTCCTATGGTGCATTTACCAATGATACAAAATACAAATATAAAAGCAATTAAAAACTGTTCCAAAATTATAGGGAGTCGTTAAAAAAATACAACGCATGCCAATTCCAAATGGCGAATATAGACAAACATGGAAATATAATGCAGACACGCGCATGCAAACTACTCTTCCACTACCGTATTAATTGTAACACCACCATGACAGCCAGCGAGGACGTCAATTTTTTTTGAATAATGTTAATGTTTACAAAGAAACATTCACTCTTCCACTACCGTATTAATTGTAACACCACCGTGACAGCCAGCGAGGACGTCAATTTTTTTTGAATAATGTTAATGTTTACAAAGAAACATTCTTCCCTCTACAACTGAATACGCCTCTCAACGTAATTAATGCAATTTTTAAGATCTTCACATTTGACATAACATCTTATTACTAGATTTGATATAAATAAAATTATTATAATACTTATTCATATAAAGTCTATAAGCTTAATAAAAAATCAAATCAAATCACACAATAATAAATAAATAAATATTTAGTCACCAATAGGCATAGTCCATCAAGGGGTCCCTTCTTCACATTCTTGTGTTGGAGGTCACCTTTGTCAAAATGTATTTATAATACTATCATTTTATATCTTTAACATTTAATCAACACAAAAATATTGACAAATAGATATATTATATTCAGCACCAAAAACAATACAATATTTTTTACTATTATTTCACTTGTTTAACATTCCTACAATCTATTATAAGGGAATTGTTGGAATTAAGATGTCTCAACTTTTACAAATGCTCAATAAAATTATTTTATTATTATGAATTTTCCATGATTACATATCATATTTTAATTGTGTTTTATTTATTATTTGTGCTTCACCTCAAATAGAGTTTTGGAATCTATGTTTGGCATTTAATGTCAAGTATCATTATTTAATATAAGGTGGATAAATATGACATATTTGGAGCACCCCATCTTTCGTGGGATTGTATGACAAGTTATGATGATCTCTTATTACATGTAAGAGCTAAAAATGGGGAGAGTTACTTTGGAATCTTGAATAGCTATGATAAAATGACAAGTTATGACGACATCTTATTACATGTATGAACTAAAAATAGAGTTTGAAATCTTGAATAACTATGATAAAATGACATCTTATTACATGTAAGAGCTAAAAATGAAAAGAGTTTGGAATCTTGAATAGCTGCCATAAAATGACTAGTTATGACTATATCTTATTACATATAAGAGTTAAAAGTGAAGAAAGTTTGGAATCTTGAATAGTTATAAAAAAAAATAACAATTATGACATCTTATTACAGGTAAGAACTAAAAATAGAGAGAGTTATGAAATCTTGAATAAGTAAAAATGGAGTTTCTACAATGGAAGCAACTGATACGTGTACATAAAAGCAATGTGCATTTATTTTGACGTTTCCACTGTTTACCGTTACAGTTACAACTCAGCTGCGTTACAGCTCACCTGGTAACTGACGAGGAAGAGTAAGCGCTTCGGTTGGATGAGTGAGGAAAGTGGAAGAGTGGGTGATTGAGTTGAGCGTTACATATGGATGTACAATCAATGTTTGCATCCTTAATCTTCTACTCTAGACCTGACCTGTGCTTCTTTCTTTACATCTGCAACTACACTCGAAAGTTGTTTGTCCACTGCAAATAGGATATAGGCGGGCAAACTCTGAAGAAAGTCATTGAGACACTGCATTGTTGGTATATCATTAAGTGCCTCAGAGAGTGAAAGAGGCTGGATCATTTGGCATTGGCGTCTATTTGTGCAAATTCTTGAGGTAAGTCATCCATGAGTTTTATCTCATTCTAAAACAATTCTGTTGTTATCTGTTTAATGAAGGCATTGGCTCTGTGGTTTTATTTATTATTTATGATTTCATTGTAATACTAATGTTAGATTAATATTCGATTTGATGTAGAGATATTTTGAATTCTGAAATGAATATTACGTTTATTCTGTGGTTTTAAATTTTAATACACCAGATTAGGCGCAACATCCATCTACAAGAGAAATATTACCATCTTTATGATGTACACCAGATTGGAATGATGTTTTTAGCCGTCTTTATGTAATGTTACAGGTAAGTGTTGTACTTCCATTGCTTTGTTTTTGAAAATTTGTAAGTCAGTGATTATGTGAGCAAATAGATAATATTAACAGGAAAAGTGATGCATTTACATTGTGTTTGAGAAAACAAGTAAAAATTTGCAAAGCTAGACTGATTTATTAATCGAATAATTAATTTATAGGTTTAAATAGATTATTATAGTGCTGAATATGCAAAATTTATGCAGATTCAAGTTAGAATGATTACTTACATATTCAAGTTAATTTGTTCAAATTTCTTAATTTTGATGTAAAAAACTGACATACAGTTTAATTCAAAAATCTGATTATAATACTATCATGGACTGTGGAAACTTCATGCTTTTAATTATATCACCATTCTTTTTCGAATATAGATCTTTTTTCCGACTTGTATACAAATCCTATATTATCTTAAATGCTTCAAACTACTATGAATTCTAGAAAGGTGTCTTTCTCTCCACTTTTATGCAAATGCTATATTATCTTAATATTCTTTGAATTACCTGAATTCTTCAATATCTTAAGATTGTGGATTGCCATGGGTATTTGTTGCATTTGGACAGGTAAGCTTTAGACATTTTAACCAAATGTATTTAACTTTCTTACCAATTCCTTCCTTACATTTTGAATAAATTAAGACTTTTATCATAGCTGCTAAAGCTCGTCTAATTTCTAGTTAAATCCTTAGTTACTTCTTTCATACAAATCATTTCCATCATCACTCATATAAAAATTCTTAAAAAGTTCAGAATACTAAGAATAAATACTTGTTGTGGCAAGAGAACTAGGAGACTATGGCTTCCACTACCATTCTAGCCAATGTCACAGGCCAACCCTCGGTATTTGTAGTGATCTTTGGTTAGACTTATCCTAAAAGTATAAAAGCACAAGTTAGGACATCTATTCTATTTTATCAACACATCATTTTATTAATGTAAATGACCTTGAAGACTTGCATACATCATGTATTATCAATAAAGCACATAATATCGTGTTCATGGTTAGTTCATCTCAGATTGCATAGTTTAAGAAATAGACAGTTAGATGCATTATCGTTTAAGGGATAATTCCACATGATAAGGATATGACTCATTACTCTCGATTGGAATAGATCTTTGCCTTGTCTCCTCTTTCCTAACCTCCTTGGATGGTAGAATGATTGTGCAATAGGCGCATGAACAATCTCAAAAGGGACTCCCTCAAGGTGTTCCACCCGTCTTGGGACCGTCCTCTAATGGATCGAATTACCAACCTTTCCCTCCACAAACTCCCTATCCTTGTTGAGTGCTAGTGAAAGGTTATTGTTTTGGCTTTAATCTATCCTTCGAGGTAAAGTCATAATCGCTTATTGAGACATAATAATTGTTGTAAGCATCTTTATTGAGTAGTTGTAAATAATATATATATATATATATATCATTATTCCTAATTGAGTCCAATTTACAATAATTACTTTGCATGTATATATCTCTTAAATAATATATATATTATTATGTATGCATTGTATTTGTCAATCATCTATGATATATTTATGAATCACAATATATATGTTTAAGTATATTTATCAATTATTAGTTGTCATTTAAATTCTTAATATATTTATCCATCATCTAAATTTATTATATATTTAACCAATAACATCTTCTAAATATATTAAGGTATTTATCACTGTTGTTTTAAGATTATGAAATTACTTACTTATTATTTAACAAAAATGCTTACCACACTAACTGTTGATTGGTCTGCAGATTTTTCTCCTTCTTCACCAGCCACGATGCCATATCCCCCCTTCCTCTTTTTTTTTTTCAATGCCATATTCCTTTATGTCCTCCCTTGTGAGGGAAAAGGCATGTCTTTTTATCATATCTTCCTCTTGGGAGGGGCACGTCTCTTTACAGCCTAATCGCTGCCTTCTTGCTTAAGACAAAGTGTTTGATCACAAGCAAATTCAAACTAAAAGCTTCGGTTCCCTATGAAATACTTCTTGCTGAAATAGGGGCAATTCCTATTGAGGCCATAGCTATGGTGAGTCTTTTGAGATATTTGAAAAAGGTTGAGTAGATGGAAACGCATCAGTGGCCAAATGTTGTTTTTAGAGGTGTCTTAGGTGAAAGAAAGAAGGCATGGATGAATCAAAATTGTAAGTGGATGAGCAAGTGGAACATCCATTTGAACGAGTGTTCTAATAATAGTAAAGAATTAAAGTTGTATGTGGTTGAAATATTTCGCAAGATTATGTGGACAAAGGCGGTTGGGAGAAAGAAAAAATATTATGTAGAAGAATTTAATCCCAATTTGGACCATCAACAAAAAACATATATAGAGGCAAATATTCTGTGGAGGTCAAAGATTCTCATACCACAATTGAGGACTAACTCACATCGTCTTCGGTGTGAAACGAGGAGATGGAAAAGGCCAAAAGAAGTTTGGGAAGAGAGGGTTTGTATCTTCTGTGCAGCAGGGAAAGTTGAAACGGAAAGGCATTTTATCCTAGATTGCAAAGCTTACAGTGACATCAGAGGAAGCTACATAAGGGGGTTAACAATAGGCAATTTTCAAGATCTCTTCAACATGGAATGGGTGGGCAGAATGGGAGAGCTCATTATCAAATTAAACGGCAGGAGAACGACACTTCACAATGCTAAAATTGTTGTGGTCACTATCCCATAGGCCTTTTTTTGGTCTCGTGGACGTTAAAAGTCTTCTATTCTATTCTATTCTTTATGGCTTAACAACCATCGATGGCTATCTTCCTTTATTGGTCTATTCTTATTATAGAATCTAATGAATTTATCTTTTATTTATTTATTTATTTTTGGCTGCTGTTTAGTAATTAGTTATTTAATGTTAACCGTTGCCCTCATTATCTTCTACTGTTGCATTCTATCTTAATCGTTGGCTGCTCATATATATATTATTTATGTTCATATTGATATATTGTGTTTCCTTATATTGATATGTTTATTTTTGTAATTATTATATTATAATAATAATGTTAAATTGTCAATATTTAATATTTATATTTATATTTTGATTATAATCATAATATTATCTTATAATAATTATGATTATCATAGAGTTAAATCCCTATTATTTCTTTTTATATTTTTAATATATATTATATATATTCACTTACTTTTTGATGTTGTAAATCTTAATATTACAATTTTGAGGACATGACACTATCTCAATGAGACTTGCAGGGCAAGTCTTCCGAAGATCGAACCCAAGATTTCAACCCAGTATATGTGCCTTATCAGTCATTGTTGTCTGACATGAGCTAAACTAAACAATAACTCTTGCTTTTGACTATGCCAAGATAACTTCTGTAGAAGTTCGGACTAAAGCAGAAAAGACTAGATATAGGACACATCTTAGTATATGTCATGTATAAGTTAGCTCCAACCCAAGGCAGAAATAAACGATGGCTGAATTTAGCATAGCATTTGTAAACAAACATAGCGGGAGAAGTAAAGACTAGCAGGAACAGCAGAAGGAGAGATAGACAGTAGAAGGTGAAGGTGAAAAGGATTTTGGGCAGCGAAGGAATGATGATAATAAGAAAAAGGGGTTTCAATCATGGGCGAATGTGGCTGCTCCAGCGGATTATGGCGAGGTTTTTAAAAAACCTGCAAATTCTCCTACCATAATTAGCTCTTGATATCAGTGGAGGATTTGATATGCATCAATAGGATCATGGAAAAAAGATTGTTACAATGCCTTGAAGCCGATTTAACTTATAACTTGTTCAAAGTGTAGAAGATTAAACACCATTGCTTTGTTTTTGAAAATGATCCAGATGCATTGCTTTGTTTTAGGATATCAAGCTCCATAGTTGCTGTGTAATTTCAAATTTTGTAAGATATGTTTCAGCACTTTTGTTTCCATTTTTATTGATTATCATATATAGTCAACTGTTGAGCTGAGATTTTCTAAATGTTATAGAATTAGTATATTAGGAGACTATCCACTACAGGCACGTAGTAGAAAGTAAGGTAAATATGTTATTAAACTTGTGTTCTAAAACATACTTTGTTTGTCATTTTTATTATATTTACTGGTTCTTTTTGTCAACAAAGTCGCGTTGCTGCAAAGTTCTTGTCAAATGCTGACAAGACAATTTTGTTTTTTGAAATTTTGATAAATTGAAAATAACACTGATTCGATTAAACTGATGTAAGAATAAACTATTGACTATTTTTAAAATTGCTATTTATGGTGCTCAATATAGTAATATTTCTAACAGCCTAATACAAATCAAGAGAGACATTCTATACATTAAATTAGATAGGTCTAAGATCTGTTTGTGTAACTTAAATTACATGTTTACAAAAACAACTCTTAAAGAGAGGACATTTATAACAATGACATCCTCCACAAAGAACACTCAATAAAAAAGAATAGTAAAATTTAAGAAACTGTGTTTCAAACAAAATTTAATAGATTTGTATGATTTTTAAATGTAGAAGAATAATTTTTCAAAAATCATAGGTTCGAATAGGTTTTCTTTCCAAACAGGATAATATTAACACAGTATTTTACCACACCCCAGAACCTCTTTTCAGGTAATATTATCTTCCAAATATATTCCAGTCTTCTAAGAAGCTATAGTGACCATCCAACATAACACAATGAATTGTATGCTGGAGATGATAAAACGACTTGAACCAAAGACGAAGATTCAATATCACTTATTTTTCAGAGTCTTTCTGATATTAACCATTAAAACCCACAGCATTCATTATCTTCATACTCTTAAAACTTATAACAAGCATATGCTTCCCTTAGATAGCAATCAATCTATCAGAACTAAAAGTTTACAAAAGGACATCATGTATTCCACTGTATTTTCAAAATTGATTTTCAGTTTACAAACTTGTTGATTAATAGGTGCACCCGCATATACAACCACTATTTAGATCCTGGATTGATAAGCAAATTTTCTAGTTTCCTCCTATATCTACAGCATACCAACATAATAACATAACAATTAAGAAAATGCGAATATAAAAATAGATAAAACGGGTTAATGCAATATCTGAATTGCTATATAATCCATATTGCAACTTAGCTCATATGGCTTAAAACACCAAAAAAACCCATCAATTCCATCCCCATTCAATGCCCTCAAAAAAACATACAACCATAATCTTCACTTTTCAGCATTCATGAAGATATGTAATATAATCCATTTACAGAACGTAATAGCAGACATAACGTAATAGCAGCCAGTGCTACTGGAAATGCAATGTTTCCATACCACTACCTTAAGGGCAATACGGCAATATAATTCCATTTTGCATAATCATCAGACCTTGATCCATCCATATGTCAATCATAGCCTTTTCAGTAAATACAACTTATATTCTCTTGCAATTGATATAGGTTGAAAAACTCATCCAACAAAAACTCAATTGGATCATCATAAAAAGTATAGATAATTGTTAGTTGGTATTAATTTCTACCACCAAAAACATTAAAGACAGAAGCTTCTACCATCCTCCACCGACCAACAGTAAACCGTCAAACTAGAAACTTCCCAAGAAATTTCCCACCATCATTCTAGACGCCTCTACCACCGACCTCCTTTCACACATCATGTTTCTGAATTGTTTGCAGACCTCTATTAATAGAGGCAGATGTAATCGTTTTATTCGAGCAATACACAAATCAGTTTTATTGTGTGCCGTAGCACATCAATTTGTGTTTATTGTTTCCATGCCTCTGCCCGCCTACAAGTGGTATCAGAGCCAGTTAAATTTGGTTCCAGACCAGAGAGTATTGTGCATCGCCGTTTGAGCTAGGGTGTCCAGTCTGAGATTGCCTTTTGCAAGTCTCAGGTCCGCAGGCCATAGTTCGCAGGTGTGAAGGAAATTGCAGAAGCTGTTGAAATCGAAGGCTGTGGAGATCATCACCAGGGCCGCTGGAAGTAACTTAAGTCGTAGCTGATGTTATAAAGCCGGCGTAGGAGTGGAGAAGGACCAAAATTCGTGAATAGCCCAAATCGTTGAAGCAATTCAAATCGCTAAAGGAGATTGTGATAGACCTGCTGAAGTCATCATCAACTAGACAAGGAGATCGTTTGGGGATCCTGTCACCATTTGTGATAGACGTCAGGAGGAAGCAGATCAAAATTGCAAGCATAATTTGGAGGTGTCACAGAGCCTGTCAGTGGAATTGCAGGTCAGCTAAAAGGAATTACAGAAGCACAAGCGCAACTGTTGAGAAGAAAGAAGTGAAAAAGTATACTGTTTAAGGGTATGGCATTTGGTAATTTTCAATCTTTTCTTCCAATAGTTTTTGGCAAAAATTATGATAATTGGGCTTTTACAATGAAGTTGACATTTGATTCATTTGATTCATATGAGTTATCAGACATAGTTAGAAATGGTTATACTGAACCACAAGATGAGTCTACTTTGAGTGTTGATGAAAAGAAAAAGCTAGATGAAAATAGGCAAAGGAATAGAAGGGATTTGCAGATAATTGGACAAGCATTGGATGATTCAGTTGTTGGAAGGATTAAGCCAGCCACTTAAGCCAAGCAAGCATGGGGTATTTTAGAGACAGCATGTCAAGGTACAAGTAAGGTAAAAGTGGCTAAACTACAAGCACTTAGAAGAGAATTTGAAAACTTGCAAATGAAAGAATCTGATTCAATAGATCAATTTACATATCGTGTTACGGATTTGGTTAATCAAATAAGTCAGAATGGTGATGAGCTAACAGATCAAAAGGTTGTAGAAAAGGTTTTGAGAAGTTTGCCTAGAAAATTTGATGCTATTGTTGTTGTAATTGAGGAATCTAAGGATTTGACTACATATTTTATGGATGAGTTGGTTGGTTCTTTGAAAGAATATGAAGACAGGTTGTACAAGAATGATAATACCTCATTGGAGAATGCTTTCAAAGCACAAATGTCATTTGGTAGAGGCAGAAGAAGAGGAAACTCAAGATTTAGAGGAAGAGGAAGAGGCAATTTTCAAAGAGAGGAAAGACAGAAGCTTATACCATCCTCCACCGACCAACAGTAAACTGTCAAACTAGAAACTTCCCAAGAAACTTCCCATCATCATTCTAGACACCTCTACCACTGACCTCCTTTCACGCATGTTGTTGTTTCTGGATTGTTCTGCAGGCTTCTATTAATAGAGGCAGATGTAATCGTTTTATTAATTGAAGCACTATCTATTCCGCACTATCTATTTAACAAGCTCTGATACCACTTGTAGGTGGGCAGAGGCATGGAAATGATAAACACAAATTGATGTGCTACAACACACAATAAAACTCAAGATTTAGAGGAAGAGGAAACTCAAATAATCAACTTCATAGCAGTGAATTAATGGGAAAAGTCGGTAAAAGAGTTTTAAAAGAAAATGAAAATCTAATTTGTAAGAATGACTTTTTAAAGAAAGAAAATGATGAACTTTTAAAATATTTGTGGCAAGTTGAGGAGAAGAATAAAGTGTTAGAATAAAAGCTAAATCTGTTTGATGAACTTTTAAAAGATTTGTGGCAAGTTGAGAAGAAGAATAAAGACCTAGAAGAAAAGCTAAAGTTGTTTGATGAGATTAAGAAAAGGAATGAAGAATTAGAACAAAGAGTAAAATTGGTTAATGACTTAGAACACAAATTAAAGAGATTGGAAGAAGCAAATAACCCATAACACCAAATTAAAGAGATTGTAAAGCACAGCGGAATTAATTATCATTCTTGAGAAAATTAATGGACTTGTTGGTTAATTGGTTGATGAATTTGTGCTTTGAAAGCATTCTCCGATGAGGTATTATAATTCTTGTACAACCTGTCTTCATAATTTTTCAAAGAACCAACCAACTCATCCATAAAATATGTAGTCAAATCCTTAGATTCCTCAATTACAACAACAATAGCATCAAATTTTCTAGGCAAACTTCTCAAAACCTTTTCTACAACCTTTTGATCTATTAGTTCATCACCATTCTACCTTATTTGATTAACCAAATCCGTAACACGATATGTAAATTGATCTATTGAATCAGATTCTTTCATTTGCAAGTTTTCAAATTCTCTTCTAAGTGCTTGTAGTTTAGCCACTTTTACCTTACTTGTACCTTGATATGTTGTCTCTAAGATGTCCCATGCTTGCTTGGCTGAAGTGGTTGGCTTAATCCTTCCAACAACTGAATCATCCAATGCTTGTCCAATTATCTGCAAAGCCCTTCTATTCCTTTGCCTATTTTCATCTAGCTTTTTCTTTTCATCAACACTCAAAGTAGACTCATCTTGTGGTTCAATATAACCATTTCTAACTATGTCTGATAACTCATATGAATCAAATGTCAACTTCATTCTCAAAGCCCAATTATCATAATTCTTGCCAGAAAATATTGGAATAAGAGATTGAAAGTTACCAAATTCCATACCCTTAAATAATATACTTCTTCACTTCTTTCTTCTCAACAGTTGTGGTTGTGCTTCTATAATTCCCTTTAGCTGATCTGCAATTCCACTAATAGACGTTGCGACACCTAAAAATTATGCTTGCAATTTTGATCTACTTCCTCCTGACATCTATCACAAATGGTGACAGGATCCCCAAACAATCTCCTTGTCTAGTCGATGATGACTTCAACAGGTCTGCCACAATCTCTTTTAGCAATTTGAACTACTTCAATGATTTGGGCTATTCGTGAATTTTGATCCTTCTCCACTCCTACGGCAACTTTATAACAGCAGCTACAACTTAAGTTACTTCTAGTGTCCTTGGTGATGATCTCCACAACCTTCGATTTCAATAGCTTCTACAATTTCCTTCACACCTGCGAACTATGGCTTGCAGACTTGAGACTTGTAAATGGAAATCTCAGACTAGACACCCTAGCTCAAACCATGATGCACAATACTCTCTAGTATGCAACCAAATTTAATTGGCTCTGATACCACTTGTAGGTGGGCAGAGGCATGGAAACAATAAACACAAATTGATGTCTTGTAACACAAAATAAAATTGATTAGTGTATTGCTCACCAAAACGAATTACATGAGCCTCTTATATAGAGGTCTTTGGAAGTGTCCAGAATACATCACATTTGAAACACGTGTTTGAATGATGGTCTGGAGATCGATGGCATAGACATCCAGAATACGGTGGGAAAGTTCTATATTTAATACAAATGGTGGTAGTGGAGGGAGAATTCAATGCAATCGGTGGAGTTGGAAGCTAGTAGAAATTACCAGAGCATCTAGAATATTCTAACACTCCCCCCTAATTTCTACCACAAATTCTTATTGCATTTTGTCTTTTTTACTATGCTACGGCATCTAAAATCTTCTAGATCTAGTGATTGAACCTAGGAAATCCCATAATGCTATTGGGATGCTCTAACAATGAGCTCTGGCCCTCTTGGTTAACAGTCCATCGTAGGTTCAGGTGTGATTCACTTGTTTTATCAACACCTCTCATTGAGTCACTCTGCGGGTTCTCTGGGATCCTAGTTTTAATGGGCTCCGTTGGCCTCATACATTTCTTTCATACAGAAACAGAATGTTGCAGCATTCAACAATATTTCTTTTTAACAAATTCACTTATCTTTTCATAACAGACATCTAGTATCCTCCTTGATGTTCTCATCTTGGTTTTCAACTCTTCATTCTTACATTGTTTTACAGACTTTAGAAATGCTCTTCCACACAATTTTGACTCTCAACCTAGACACATACTTATCCAATCTCCTCAAACTTCATACAAAGACATCTTCAAAATGGGTAACACAAAACATACTGTAACATCTTCTTAATACTGCAAACAGAGACATTTGCTTAATCAAAACAACTTTTAGACTTGTATCCTTCACGTATAATCTTGAGATCACTTTCTACATACACAATCAACCTTTTCAAAAAAAACAAAACCTTTTATTTTTCAACTGTGGATGCACTTTGGCAGTGGCTCGATTTTGACTTCATCTGTAGAGGCAACATACACCATAACCATAAACACTTGCTTTCAAAATACCACATCCTTTGGATACAAAAATCTTCTCTACAACTTTTATGTGTCTGCCAGCTTACTTCTGCATCAACTCTTCCCCAATCTTCTGCAGGCAACTTGGAATCTCCTATCTTTACATTGGAACTGCCAACGATCTCATCGACTACTTCAATTCTAAGAAGAGGTGTTGCAGACCTCTATTAATAGAGCCAAAATAGATTGTGTGATATGTAGATCATGGAGTCACCATTGCAGATCTAAGAAGAGGTGCTTAGCACTATCTTCATTTGCCTCTGCCCACCTACAATAATAACTTCTTCCTAATGTGTCATCATAAAAAGTATAGATAATAACTTATTCCTAGTGTGTATGTGTAAGAAGCCTACCTTATCACAATCAAATTTTTCTCCTTGCTGGCTTAATATTAAGATGTAGATAAAAAGATTCATGAAACAAAATACCAAATGATGAAGTTGTAAGCAAATCAATCCACATATGAAAATAACATACTCAGGAAACGATGATGGCTTCTAATTGAATCAATAATCTGATTACAAATAGAGTATAGCTTGTAGCTTACAATCAAATATTCTGATTTACAAAGTCAAAACTCATACTGTATGCAAAATAGCCAAAATATATATCAAGCCCTAGCCAAGAGATTGAAGGATGAAACCCTAGGTAGTCTTGATGAACTACCCTTCGATCTTTGACTAAAATAAGGTTGTAGCAGCATTGATGGTGGTCTGATATGACAGATTAAACTCTATAGCAGCTGGTATGCAATCTGTCTTTTACTGTAGATGGCCCAGAAATGCTGAAACTTGTCAAATATTGCAAGAAGAGCTCAAAATATGGAATCGCCTAGGTGAGAAAGGTAGAGAATTAACCCAGCTTGCCTCCTATGCTTGTAAAAGGTTGAAATATGATTGATGTCAAGTCTGAAACTTGATTTCTAGCAACCTGAGATAATTTGATGTAGATTTCCAACCAACCCACAAATGCAAACTCCACAAAACTGAAGCCCGATATGCAAAAAAAGGGCAATTTGTTCTTTGAAGTCAAAATATGGTTCAATCTTCTTGATTTCTTCTTGGACCTGCAACAAAACTAGTCTTCAAACCCTTATCTTCAAGGTCCTAACTCCACAAAAGTATGTCAATGAAGCTCTGTGATGAACTCTATGTGAACTCACCTCTCATTGTGGAATGGGGTCATCACCAAACCACTATTATTCAAGGGAGCACCACCTTGAATTGACTGAAAATCTCTTCCAGCCAAGAGATCTCTCTCACAACAAGATAATAATACCAAATAACATGTCTTTCTCCTCCCCCAAGCCTCCTTTAAATAAGACCTTAAGACAAGGCCTCCCTAGGGTTGAATCAGATTGACTTTTATTAAAATATTTACTTTGCTTCAAGGCTAAGGCACTAGCCAAAGAAGATCAGATTTGCTCCATTAAGATATTCAATTTCTTTTAGGCTAAGTTTCCCCAAGCCTTTCTAGAAGAATCTAATTGCCTTTTTGTCTTTTTGGAGATTATAAAATTCTATCTTGGAAGCTTCCTTCAACTGCCCCAAGGAAGAGATAAGATTTGTTCTTAAAATATTATTTTATGGTAGTTTCTCCCTTAAGTTACCTAAACTGCCATAGGAAGGGGAAACTTCTAGAAGCTGATCAAATTGGATGAGGTTGACTCACCTCGTTGCCTGCTTGTCCTCCTTGTGTGCTTGGTTGTGCAAATAGACCTCCTTGCCTGCTTTGACCAGCAAGTAGACCTTCTTGCTTGCTTTGACCAGCAAGTAGATTTCCTTGCTTGCTTTGACCTTCTTGTGTGCTTTGACTTTTCAAGTGGAAAATAAGATCGGCATTAAGCTTAGCTTGGATTAAAGGTAACACTCTTAATTATCTAAACACATTCTACCAAAATTTGATACTTAATGTCAAAATTCATTCCCTTTTCATGCCTTCTAACCCACGGGAATGTTGGATGGGCTAGAATCAAGCCACCATGATGTCACTCCGAGAGTGGGGACATTACAATATGTATGCCGGTTTGTAATGCAGGAGGGTCCTCCCCTCTTGTGAATCATCTCAAAACACCAACAATTTCACACAGGCAGCTCTCTACCCGAAATCAACTTTCAATAAAATATAGATTGCAACAAATTCATATTTTATTAATTTCAACTCAAATACAAAACAATTGCATTACAAAATGCTATCTTTGACAATCCATAGCTTCTCATGCCATTCTAAGATTCATTCTTCTTTGTTCAAAGATCTATGTTTACCAAATTTTTCTTCCTTTGCTCTATTCTTTCAAATACCTTTTACTTTTGTGCACTATGCTATGCATCTTCACTTGGTCGATTCTCTCTTTCACCAATAACTTCTATCACCCACTGTTCTACATTACTTTACCCAGCTACACTTTCTCTTTCCATTTTCGTTCGCATCTGAGATCAATTTGATAACTTATGGTCTTTCTTGACCATCCTTCCTCACTCACCAATGCCTCCTTTCACAGCTGCACACACTTAGTTTGAGGCTTCCTTGTATTCTATTGGCCGATTTTTACCTCTGACCTGATTTCTTTAGCGCCCTTATGTGTTGTCTTTAATTCTGCAACTATCCTCCAGTTCGGCTTTTCCATGGACTGCTCTTTTTGTTTATGCTTGGCGCCCCTTTTCCTTCACCGAATCCTCTGCTTCTCTCTCCTTGGCGCGGCCTGGCAATCAGAAGGTCATTTTTTTTTGTTGGGAAAAGAGATCCCAACTAAAGTGGGCAAAGAAGAAAACACTGACCAAATAAAATAAAGATAGCAAGATAAGGAGGCAGAATATATGCTATTTCATTCAACTATCCAAAAAGATTACAATCCAAATGATTACATACAAAAAACCCAGAGCAAAGCTCTGTATATTCTTTCATACAAAAACTGCGCACATTCTGGTGCACTGGAGCAAACTGTGTGTTGTTGCATGCTGGAGAAATTTTGGAGCACTGATCCTCTACTGCTGCAGGTTCACCTGAACATTCCCTTGTTGTCTGCTACGGCTCACTATCTGTCTTTTGTTTCTTACTGGAAAAGCATTTTATTCCTTCCTTTTTCCTTTCCTACTTTCACTCCAAAACTGGCGCTCAAATTCAAACTCACCCACCACAATTAATTCACTACCAAAATTAATTGGCCAGCACATTTGTTAAACACGGCAGAGGGTGGAGAATCCCAACGGATTGCAGCAATTAATACAATTAGTTGGTGGCTGCTCAAGATTAAATATTCCAACATTTTTCCTCTTTAACCATGTGGCCTCCAAGTCTCTTTGTATCTTCTCTTTCTATCTTTTAAAATGCCTATCTTCTCGAGCAACATGGAGTGTGCCAAATTGAAGTTGGCTTTTGATCTCCCTTATAAAAAAAGCACTATGCAATTCTATCCTTTCCACTTCTATTTCTACCTATGCAATCATATCAAACCTCTTTTGTGCCATTTTGATTGTCTTTTCCTAAGGAATATGGTGCGACCTTTTAAATTTTTCTATATAGTCTACATTGACATCACCGCCTCACTTAGCCGATGGATTTATTCTTTTCCTTTCTAATATCTTGTTAAATGTATGATAACATGATTACATTATATGAAAGGATGCAGATTTTAAATCAAACGATGGCTTCCCTACTGTTAGAGTAAAGGTTTTAACTTAATTAAGTTGATTAAGTTACCTTTATTCCCTTCTTAAGATTTCACTTTAGTTTGCATAAAGTGACATTTAATAATTATATTAATTATTAAATATTTTCCTTTTAGGGCTTCTTTTAGGGTTTTTCCTATTAGGGTTTCTTTAGGGTTTTTTGATCTCCTTTTATAAGGATTGATCTCATTGTATTATCACATCTTCTTACATTCTCTCATTCTCTCTGATATATAAATTTTCATTTTTCAGAGAACCCTTGCTTGTTTGTCTCCATCTCTTATTTTGTGACAGGTTATTTGCATGCAGGTGATCTTCGGGGTTTTGTGGTGTTGTATTTTCTCAACTCCTACTGGTATCAGAGCTCCAGACCTTCTACTTCCTGTTTTTGTTTTGAAGATTTTTGGAGCTTCAAGGGTTTGGGGTTTGTCTTTTGATCCAAGGAATACTTGCAATTTCAAAGCTTTTTGAGCCCAAACAGACCTTTCCATTGCATCCGCAGTGGTCCAAAATCCCTAAATCGACTATTCATTTGTCCATTTTGGACAAAGTCAAATTTTGGGGCAATTTTTTTTTAGGCGTTATCGTCGTATGAGATCGAAAAAAATTCTTTATTTGGAATTTCTTTTATGCGAATTTTTTTTTTTTAAACATTGTGAAATTGTTTTTTGATTTCTTTTATTTAAAAAAATCAAAAGAAAAAAAATTTTAAGCAGTTTAAAGGCTTGCGGGCCTGGTATAGGGTACCCGCAGGTACCTGCGACCGTAGGCCTACTGCGACCATAGGCCTGTGGGCCCTCTGTCCCGCTGGTCGGCGTACTGTCGACCGTCAATGGCTTTAATGCCGACCGATGGTCTGACAATACCGCTGACGGCGGTACATTGGCAGCCGCAGGCAACGGCCCCCACCTACGTTTTTTTTTTGTTTAATTTTTTTTTTTTTTTAAATTAGGGTTTTTTTTTTATTTGTTTTTTTTATAAAAAGACATTTTTTTTGTAATAAGCCTAATTATTCTTCTGTGGTGACGACAGTTTGGCCGTCAAATTTAAGCCAATATTTTTGTTGCGACGGCCATATGACCGTCAAATTTAATCCAGCATTGGCTCTTTTCCCCTTTGGAGCTATTTTTTTCCAGAGGTCGTAACTTGGGCATATGATATCCTTTTTTGGCAAACGTGATATCGTCGAAAAGCTGGTTCTATCAACTTTCCAGTGGTGTGGGTTTCATCACTTCATTCTTCTGTTGGTGCATTCTACAGCCAATTTGTGGTTGTTCTTCATATATTTCCAGCTTTTGTCTTTTTTGGGCATTTTGAGAATCATTTGTAAGCAATCTTTTATGTATACGCACTGAGATAAATGCCACACTATTGTACATGTATTTCTGGGGATTTTGCACATAAGGTTGTGCCATATTTTGTACTCGCACTGTATTATAAAGTGTCATGGGGGGTTGTGTAGTGCCTTTGTTTTGCCATCACACCTTTGTCCAGTGAGTGTCCCTCCATGATGACAGTGGATCCATATGATTCCAGCCTCATGCATGTGTGTTTTGTTTTGCACACCACTTTTTCAGTTGCAGGTGCTTTCTTGTGCACTTTCAGATGTTGTATCTTCTTCTTCATGCACTACAGGGTGTTACACACCATTTCAATGGATCTGTTAGGCTCTCCCAGTTCAGCATTATGGGGGGGTATTATAATGTTCTTGCTAATGCTTCCTTGGTTTCACCTTGGAAGGAATCGTCCATTTTCAGTTGATCAATGTTTCAGACTATTGGTACTTGTGCCATCTGTATCTTCGTTCCAGGTGTTTGCCTTTGTTTGCCATCTGATTCGAGTAGTGTCGTATGGGGCACTCATGCAGATTGTTGTCTTCTTGATCCTAATCATCCTATCCTCAGTGGAGGTTCTTCAGCACCATAACAGTCATCTTTCGACAGTTATTTGCAGCTTCTTCTGCTTCAGTGATGTTCTTCTTGGCTTTTTGCATCTCTTTTTGGAGTAGAGCTTTTCTCATGAGGTTTTCTCTATTTCTCCACTTTACAGAGATTTGGTTGTATTTGGGTACCTGATCTGTCCTAGTTGTCGGGACCCATGTTTGTCTTCTTGCATTGTAGTTACCTTTGTTTTTTTGCATATGTTTGTAGTTGCACTCTTGCTCATCTTAAGGGGGGGTGTTAGAGTAAAGGTTTTAACTTAATTATGTTGATTAAGTTACCTTTATTCCCTTCTTAAGATTTCACTTTAGTTTGCATAAAGTGACATTTAATAATTATATTAATTATTAAATGTTTTCCTTTTAGGGCTTCTTTTAGGGTTTTTCCTATTAGGGTTTTTTTAGGGTTTCTTGATCTCCTTTTATAAGGATTGATCTCATTGTATTATCACATCTTCTTACATTCTCTCATTCTCTCTGATATATACATTTTCAATTTTCAGAGAACCCTTGCTCGTTTGTCTCCATCTCTTCTTTTGTGACAGGTTATTTGCATGTAGGTGATCTTCGGGGTTTGTGGTGTTGTATTTTCTCAACTCCTACACCTATGCCTTGAGCTCTTATCAGACCATGTCTACATGAAAGTGGCCTTTAATGATGCTTGACAAATGTATCATTGAAAGAAGTAAATATGTGGGCTATATCAAGCTGTGCGATACAACATGTTACTGATGAAATTGTAAACTGATTTCCACACCAAATGTTGCCAAATTTGTGAGAGGTCAGAACAAAAAGAAAGAAAAACAAACAAAAATTGAAAACTATGACTGCAAATATTTTTGGTCGATGCTGATCGCTCATTCACCTGTGTACTCCTGCACCAGTTTGTACAAGAATACATTCCATCTCAGCATAATTTAGTACAGCTATTATAACAATTAGCTTAAGAAAGTGCTATTAAAAAGAAGAACCATTTAGCAATACAATGCCTCGTGTGGCATATTTTGTCTCAAGCACAAATTGTTTACAGGCTGCCAAAGGTTCCTTGATGTAAGAATAGCTTAACCAAGATTTCCACTAATCAACAAATTCAATTAATAGCAACGGGGCATATTATCCCATAATTGAATGTAAAAACAAGAAAATATATACAACCTCTCAATTTTTGTACATTAGTTTTATAAGTTTTTAGTACATTTCCTTTCCCAACTTTACCTTAATATAGTTCTGGAATACAAAATAATCATGGTTTACAAAGTTTCACTACAGGATAGGTTTAGGCTTTAATTGTGCAGCATTTTGGGTCCTCTAAATCTTAATGATCACTATTCCATCCTCAATTTCCCCATATTGGGTCATAAAGAATTAAAAACCTAACATGATGAGGCATTAAATATCATATGCATTCAATACAGACTCTTCTTTAAAAATGCTCGAAATGTTTAAGAAACTTGAAGAGTTATTTAGTGGGGGCAATTTATAAGGCTCTATTCCAACTTGAACAGGACAGAAAATTCTAAAACTTAAAATTAAATAGCACAATTAAGTAAAAATTTAGGACTGCTGCTGCTATGGATACTCATTTAGAAAGGGCAAACAACATGACTCTAATCCAACTTTTGCAGTAGAAAACATTCCAAAACTTAATATTGAATTGGTGCAAAAGTAGTAATTTAGGACTGCTACTACAAACTCTCTTTTGTGATCATGTGAAAGATAAGATTAGCTGCAAATAGAAATTCTACACCAGGTTTGGTCCGACAATAATGAAGAGACGTGTGCTCTTATCATATGCAATTATTGAAACACACAAATTACCATGTTTCACATGAATAATAAAATCTATTTTTTATATAATCTTCAATTCCACTGTTGGTATTCAGTTATACTACATCTATTTTTCAGAATGTTGTTGTTAATATGTTTAAAAGATCAAAAGTCATGTTAAAATGCCTCCTCCACATCTTGAATTATGATGAATTTCCTAAGATCCACCTAATAAATGTCATTCAATTACTTCAAAAATCAAGTCTACAGATACCACCAACTGCTTCACCCACTTCTGCAGTTATCCAATGTAGAATAATATTATGAGGAAACCAATTTCCACAATTTAAAAAAAGACCCACACAGAGATGCACACACACACTTGTAGCCACACACCTTATATGCACACATACCCATATATTTCAGAACCACTTGATTTTTAAGCAGCAGTGGAAGAATTCAGGCACTTGCTCTTCTAATGATGGTGGGAGAGGTATGAACTCAACCAAAAATCAAGGCCCTCAATTTTGGTAAAGTTGGGTTCTGAGGGATGTGTAATATCAACAATCAATATGCCATCCTGTTTTATGAGGAATATTATCTTTCAGAAATCATTTGTTGCATTTTTGTTCTTTTGAATCATTCTTCATATAAGAGGCCAGTACTATGAATTTTTTTTCTTTTGAATCATTCTTGATGTTAGAGGCCAGTTGTATGAAATTTGTTTCTTGCATACATATACGACATTGTCCATCTGTTTTGGCCGTCTATATCTTTTGAATCTTTGGCAGAGTAGTTGTGAATGCTAACATGCATTATTTCAAGAATATTTGGAAAATTTCACATTGCACTCCTTTCTGGCTGTGGGTCTTGACTATAGGTTGCATTCTGAAGACATTTTTAGTTTTACCTTTTTCCATGAAGAATTAAGTTTATTATTTAAAAAGCCTTTGTGCATGCCATATCCAGATGATATGATTATCGAATCGAATTATGGAATATTTGAAGTTTGAACATTTTGTGATTGAATTTAAAAAAATGGTTAGATCATTACAGAATGATTAATGAGGAAAGGTCCAACTATTTTTTCAAGAAAAGGTAGAGGAATGCATAAATACAATGCATTAAAACTGAGCAGACATTAACTATTACTGGCATACAAGTTCTGAACATCTGTGTTTTCTTGAAGGATTGGTACAAAGTGGCGGTCTTGACAGTATTGATTTTTTCATTCTCCACTAAAGAATCTCAATAAGCAGATTTCAATTACAGTCCTTAGCAGTAATCCCCACCAGGACAAGGTCTAATTTTATGCAAACTTTTTTATTGTATTCCTTGACAATAAACAACAAGAAGTCTGTCTACACAAATGTAGATTTGCATATATAAATTAGGTTAAAGTGGCAGAGTTAACATGGGCATAATATAATATAATTAATGCAAGACAACAAGACCATTAGTACTGATAATGTAAGGGTAGATAATTGAGACCTCTTTGTATCCAAGCAATGGTTGAATATAAGCCCTGTAAACAAGGAAAACATTGAGACTGCATTGATGAGATTGCCGCTAAAGGTTCACACTTTCACTAATAGAACAGTGTAAGATGCCTGATCGTGTTTAATGAAGTTTTGATACCTGATTGTTTAATAAAGTTTTATGTTCCTAGGAAATTCAGAATTTAACAATAAGCCACTGCAAACATATGGAACAGTGAACAACACTTCAAACCCTTCCTACAAATATAAACAGTTACAGTATTTTGAGTACAAAGATTTAGGTCAATCTGACCCAGATGATCACCAATTCAGCTTAGAATTAAAAAAAACACAGTATGACTGTTCATCGCACCCAAAAATGGATTCTAAAGTAAGATCTCACCAGAGGGGGTAACTGAAATGCATGTATGCACTATTGGAGACCTCACTTGTGATGGAGCACCAAAGAAACTTGGAGAAAGCCATTTTACAGATGGATTTGCACGATTTGGCATTACAGGATGCAATCCAATTTGATGCATCTGATGCTTGAGGTTCCAAGGGCAAACCAAAGGTGGTTTAAGTGTAGAAGGCAAAGAAGTGATAACAAAGGAGGGTCAGCTTTTGGATGTTGAATCTTATTCATAAATGGGCCTTGTGCTTTTTCCCCATTAGAAATGGTGGGGGAATGTATAGTGAAGACAAACCACGCTATGTCGGTAAAATTCTGATGAATGTTGGTTTTCATAAGAACCACTAGGCGACAGATACTGCCCATAACATTCTTACCGATTCCTTCCTTACATTTTGAATAAATTAAGACTTTTATCATAGCTGCTAAAGCTCTTCTAATTCTAGTTAAATCCTCACCTACTTCTTTCGTACAAATTATTTCCATCGTCACACATAAAAATTCTTAAAAAGTTCAGAATACACCTGGGAATAACTATTTGTTGTGCCAAGAGAACCGGGAGACTATGGCTTCCACTACCATCCTAGCCAATGTCACAGGCCAGCCCTCGCCATCTCAACGAGGCTTGCAGGGCAAGTCTTCCGGGGATCGAATCCAAGATTTCAACCCAGTATATATCCCTTACTCATCAGTCATTGTTGTCTGACACGACCTAAACTAAGCAATAACTCTTGCTTTTGACTATGCCAAGATAATTTCTCTAGAAGTTCGGACTAAAGCAAAAAAGACTAGATATAGGACACATCTTAGTACATGTCACATAAGTTAGCTCCAACCCAAGGCAGAAATAAACGATGGCTGAATTTAGCATAACATTTGTAAACAAACATAGCGGGAGTAGTAAATAGTCAAGACTAGCAGGAGCAGCAGCAGGAGAGATAGATAGTAGAAGGTGAAGGTGAAAAGAATTTTGAGCAGCGAAGGAATGATGATAAGCAAAAGGGGTTTCAATCGTGGGCAAATGTAGCTGCTCCAGGTGGATTATGGCGAGGTTTTTTCAAAACCTGCAAATTCTCCTACCATAATTAGCTCTTGATATCAGTGGAGGATTTGATATGCATCAATAGGATCATGGAAAAAAGATTGTTGCAATGCCTTGAAGCCAATTTAACTTGTTAAAAGTGTAGAAGATTAAACACCATTAACAACATCAAGTTTCCACATTCTATGATAATGAATTGTTAATCTTCTCGGTTGTTAACTGTATTGAATAAAATATCAAGTAGTTAAGGAATTGTGTTATACCACAAAAGCTTGAGTATTTATAATTTTATACATATTTTAATAGTCATTAGTTACTAAGCTTTTCTGTGTAAATGAATATTAATACTATTAGAGTAGATAAGTTTGATAATGGTCCATTAGCAAATAAAGATGGGAATGCCATATCAAGAAAACCTGGTGTAGTATATTCATTTATGGGATACGTACCAATTGTCATCCAATCAATCATCACTGTAATAATAATGTTGAGGTTTAGGATTAGAGTTTAATAATGTTGAGGTTTAGATTTAGATTTACTATCATCTAAAACTATATTTTAATCCAATATAGGGTTAGGGTTAGTTGTATCTAGAGAATAATGAATGTCCTACTACATTGAATCAATAAGAGCCATGGATATAGTAATTAGCAGAACAATCCAATATCATGTTGAAGGACATAGTTCAATTTAAGAACAACAATTATCTGTATTTGCCACAAAGAGAATTTACTCTACAAAAGAAATGGGAGTTTATCAAACCATAATCAGCTTCTTTCATCCAACAACTTGATGCCTACTCAGCAATTCCAAGTATTACATCAAACTTGAATGGAGGCAACATTACTTAGAGTAGATAAAAGATTGAACTTGAATAGAGGCAACATTACTTAGAGAAGATAAAAGTATCAGAGGTTTATACTGTGTAGCTCCCAAGGACTTGGGTATTATCTGGTGTCATCGATTCTTTTAACCAAGCCAAAATCTTCCTTATTTCCTTTGCGTTTTCTTTGTGCTTTCTCACCCCTATTCCTGTGCCTCATACTTCCACTTTTCCTCTCCCTTTATTTATGTCCATTCTATCTCCCTTCTACGCCAAGCATCATCCCTTCTCTACCTATCAATCTGATCTTCTTATGTTTGGTTCTTTTAAAACATGACCGAAATTGTAACTATCTTGAGCTTTGTTTTCTACGCCAACCTCTATCTTTTCTCCATCTCCCAACTCCCATGTTGAAAACTGCATTGGATAACTGCAAACATAACTGTATTTTCCTGCCTATTTTTCCTCCTATGTGGGCATATTGAGGTTAGATGATTACTGAATTTGCAAAATTCAAACTATTATATTGACGTGTGGGTCCCCCATTCACTTGACAAGCCAAAATTCAAGTAAACAAAATCATTAAATATAAAGAAAACCAAAATTTTAAAAGCTCTCGTGTTAGCAACACTTGTAACGTCTTCTTGAACAATCACACCTCTCACCAATGAGCAGAGAATCCCCCCCTAAATGAATAATGTCTTGAAGAAAGTCTTTTGTCTTTAAACCTCCTACTCTTTTCCCAAGCCAAACTAACTAACAAGCGTAAATATTGATTACACAAACTCTGCCAACATCCTCCATGATAGCTTTCTATACAATTTGTGGAAGCATGCCTTAGTATGTGGAAGGCTTATTTTATTTTGTTTCTTTTAAAATATTTTTCCTTCCTTTAAAATAAAATAAGAATGCTGACAATAATAATTACTAATATTAATTATATTTACTTACAATCTTTTAAATAATCTTTAAATAAGATAAAATAACTAATAATATCTTTATTAAATTTAATATTATTTATTAATAACATTAATTTTATTTTGTACTAAAATTTAATGCTAATATTAAATATAATGATATTTAATATTAACGATGTATACCTATACTTGTATATACACATTGTAAAATGAAAATTCATGAGCTTATCATGCATATACTCATTTACTAGTAATATGCTTGATAAGAATTTGAGTCACTTAAGATAATAAACATGCATACGAATTTATAAATTTATCATATATATAGTTGTAATGGCGAACTTTGTATTCCATGACAAATCTATTTTGACAAAATTCTATAATACAATATGTATCAATCAATAGCACATTGTTGTGTTAAGTTTGATTCAAGGCCCAATACTAATACGAGCTCTCTAGGATCATTCTTAGGAAACCATGTACATGTAAGGAACACAAATACACTAATCTTATGTAGCCTAACTACATGATTCTACATGTGTGTACGTGATTCCATCATGACAAGTTACCTCCATCGGCAAAAACCTTTTCCTCGATGATACTCTCTCTCCAATCTAAGAGAATGCTAACAGTTCATGATGCACTTATGAATCAAAACACATAGTTAATCATCATCATTGTAATCACTTTTCTTAATTACCCTTCAAGTAATAACCAATGTAACCACATTATCTTTCCTAATCACTTGTTATTGAACGATTAATATAATACTTAAGTGATTAAGATAAGATAATTAAATGGGATGTGACATTGACTTTGGAGGCATTATCATCATCGACTTATTCATATCTGCTCTTCTAATCTACACTTTGGCGAATTCTTTAAAGATAAAACCCCTTAGGAATTAAGGAGAAGTTGGAAAAAACCCTAGCTTCTTCAATGGAGGACTTCATGACGAAGGTTCACATGGGCTTCAATGGTGATTCTTGCTAGGATCACATTTAATTTTTTCATCAATATTAGGCATCTTGTTGAATGGGTGATTTGTGCAAGTTGGGTGATATCCTTCAGACTTTTCAAGGGTGGAAAACCCTATCAGTAAACCAACATGCCAACACACCCTTTTAGTAGAGTTTTAATGTCATTTTCATCATAGATTTGCATTGTAATTTGCATTGGAGTTGGCTAGAGCAATTTCGCTTAGAAATTTCTCCTAGCTAGGGTTAGTTTAGGACATTTTATTGCATAAGTTGGGGTTACTTCATATCAGCAGACTTCTATGTGTTGTTGGGCATGTTTGGAGCCCATTGCATTATGTAGTTTGCATCATTAGTTAAATTTGGGTTATAACAGCAGTTTGAACATTTGAATATTAGAAGTTTGGGTTTATGTTGGTGGATATTTGTTAGCCTATGTTATTGATTTCTTATTGTTTATGATCTACTATCAATTTGGCAATTGTTGGATGAAAATATACTATTGTTCATACTTCAATAAACTAAGAAAATTGCATCAATGAATTAGGGTTTTGAGCAAACAA
Source organism: Sequoiadendron giganteum (assembly GCA_007115665.2). NCBI lineage: Eukaryota > Viridiplantae > Streptophyta > Pinopsida > Cupressales > Cupressaceae > Sequoiadendron > Sequoiadendron giganteum. Next base: position 861,202,061 of record CM021101.1, read on the forward strand.
TGAAAACTATAAAATTAGGGCATCATTTTATGTCTCAAAAAAAAAAAATATTGCACAAATATTGCTTGGGATACTTCAAATACATCAATATATTATATAAAAAATCAAATTATTGATCTAATTTTAAAATATTACAATTAGAATACAAAATTTTTAACCAAATACGTAAGAAATTTAATGCTAACTAACAAAATAAACTTGATTCCATTTTTATTTAACACTTTCCGATCATCAAGATCCCTCAAAGGGCAAGATGAGAGCATATGGTGTAATATAAAAAGTTAACAATTATAATGTTGGCGGCAAGCCGTACAACTAAGATTTCTTTTCTTTGGTGATAGATGATAATGTATTGTGTTCCTGTTGTTGCAAATCTTTGGTGAACCACATAATTTGGTGCTATTGTTGTTTACCCCTTTTGTGTATTGTTGTAATGATTTTATGAGTTATTTGATATTAATTATGTGCACTTTAAACTCAAAAATTATTACATTTTTTATATTATTATATTGTTTTATTATTACTTTATTATATTATTATACAAATTTATATAAATTTTGAAGAAACATGATAATACATTAAACATGGTCTCATATTAATTAAGATTGGAAATGTGTAAATCTATAGAGATTTTGAAGAAAGTAGAATTTAATTGACCTTAAAGTAGATATACTCCCTTCTTACTTTTTGAAAAAAATACATTATACTCCCCTTTAGCTTTGTGAAAAATGACTACAATCCCTACACAACCAAGTAAAATAAATGACGCCAAGATATATATCGAGGCATTTAATTTTTCATCATTCAACTTTAATATAGATATATTAAACTGAAAAAATAAACACCTTGATATATCTTGGTGTAATTTATATAGATTAAATTTAAGATATATATGTTACTAGCAGTTGCGACACAACACATAACATGAATTAATATATAATTATACAATTTTATTTTATTATATTATTAGATAAATAATAATATTTCTTTAATATTTAATATAAAAATTTAATATAAGTTATGGTTAGGGGTCAAACATGGTTAGGTTCAAAATTTTATTAGGGTTGAGGTTCAAGTTTAATTAGGGTTAGGGTAAAAGCTAAAATAGGGTTCAATTAGGGAAAAACCTTTGAGTTAGGGTTAGGGTTGAATTAGGGGAAATCTTTGAGTTAGTGTTAGGGTTAAACTATGGTTAATATTCAAATAACATTAAGGTTAGTGTTTAATTAGAGTTAATATTAGGGCTAAATTTAAAATAAGATTAGGGTTAGTCTTAAAATAAGATTATGAATTATAGAATATAGTTATGGTTAGTGTTATAAATAGAATTAGGGTTAGGGTTATAATTAGAATTAAAGATATGGCTATGAGTACGTAGGGTTAAAATAGGGTTGGGTTTCAATTAGGGTGAGTGTTCAATTATAGTAAGGCTTCAATTTGGTTATGATTTTATAAATGATAAGGGTTCTAGCATGCAAATAAATTTAAGATTTAGGGTTCAACTAAATTTACGAGCTTAATTAGACAAAGGGTTTGGGTTAGGTTTAGGGTTAAGATAATGGTTAGGGTTAGGGTTATGATTATGGTTAGGGTTAGGGTTATGATTATTGTTAGGGTTAATATTTAGGGTTATGGTTAGGGTAAGGATTTACATCATGAATAGGGTTAGGGTTAGGGTTAGGATTATGGTTAGGGTTATGGTTTACAATTAGGGTAAGGATTATGGTGATGATCAGGGGTATATCATGTAGTTAGGTACAATGTTAGGGTTAGGGTGAGGGTGTGATTTTTGGGTAGGGTAAAGGTTAGGATTAGGATTAGGATTAGGGGTATATAATAGTTAGGGATGGGGTTAGGTTTTTGGTAGGCTTAGGGTCAGGGTTAGAGTTTGGGTTAGGATTAGGATTATGGTTAGAGTTAGGATTATATATATTGAGGTATTAGTGATATATATGTAATATTTATATTATGAAAATAAACGAAATCATATTATGTTACATAAACCATAGCACTAATTATCCATCATATAATGAAAATCTATAAGGCATATTTAATTATTGTTAAAGTATATAAACATGTTTATTCTAACCATCCATCATATACTTTAATACATTATAAATAATATAAATATTATCCATGACAATATAAATCTATGTTTGTACATAAACCATAACATTAATAATCCACGTCATAAATGTAATTTAAAACCCATATAACCATCTATAATGTATATAAAAAGCTTCTTCTGAATTATGCAGCATATATTTGAATACATAAATGCATAAGTATCATAATTTATCATATAAGTAAAATCCATAAATCATATAACCATTTTGAAAGTATATCAAATTAAATAAGATCTATTGAAGGTAAAATAAGATGTAGACTATAGAAATAAAACTTCATTTTAATGGTGTAAATACATGACAAATTCTTCATTGATGAGATTGAGAACTGTATTACGCCCTTTATTTTCAAATTGATCATGATATACTTATTTGAGAAACTTTGGAAATGTAGCTACTTTTGTATACACATCTTTAACTTTTTTTGCAACATCTTCCATTTGCAATATTTCTAGTTCATCAACATCTTCGATCATTAAGAGCTAGTGTTTTCAATTTGTTCAAGAATTTTTCTATAGTGCTCCAAAACAACTCTTTCACATTTTTCCATAATGGATTCGACAACATTGTTTGAGTTTACAGAGCCATGTGGGCTTGAAACAATGATTTTCGATTCATTTTCTAAAACATCCATAGTATCAATTATCTAGTGTTCAAATTGGAATTCAATAAAATTAAGGTTAGTATCTAGGAATGATAAGAATAAAAATATTCATAATATGTTTTCAATTTGATTGATTTAAACTAGTTTCATAAAGTTATTGAATATGATGAAGTTGTTCATTTTTTTATAAGCATGAATATGAATGTTCAATGGTAGAAATATAAAGTAATTCATCATCATCGAGCTTATTTATTTGCTCAAATATAATGGTTTAACAATATTTATTTAATTGAACATTTGTTTAACTGATAAATATTTTAAAAAAATTTAGTGAAATGATAAAATAATTGTAACTATCAATTTATGTAAATTTGTCTAAAATATACATTGTATCATCATTTAGTCAAATATATCTAATTATAGTTTGAAAATAATGAAATTATATAAACCATATGAAATTTAAGTTAATTTATAAAATATAAGACTAATAATGCATCATATAAATAAAATTCATAAGCCATATCATCCACCATAAAGTATATGAACATATTTAACCCATAAAGTATATCATTGAGCTTAATCAATAAATAAAATTTAACCATACATAAAGTATATAAAAATGTTTAAATACGAACCATCCATGATGTAGTTTAATAGAGAAATCACAAAATTATAATCACCAATAACATAAATAACATCCATAAGTCATATAACCATGCACAAAGTATATAAAATGTTCATTTGAAGTATGCAGTATCTACAACAATACATAGATTACATAATTTGTAATATCTATATTTATTTAAGATTTATTATTAATTTTCTATTCTTTTTTCAAGTAGTTTATGAACGCATCACGTATAATATTGGAATTTCCTTGCTCGTATTGTTCATCGTAGAACATTTCTCGTATGAATCTGGGAAATCCTTGAACCTTCAAAGAGGCCTTGTACATGTTGAAGAGTTCTTCTGCTTGAGTGATTTCAAAGTCTTCGATTGCTACTATGCTTCTACTTACATCTTCTATTTCATTTATTATTTTTGTAAGGTGTTCATTCATTGATCTCATGAGTTTATTCGTCTTTGTTTCGATAATCCCATTTGATCCGATAGAATTGGTACGATTTATGGGGGCATTAACTGAATTTTGAGTTTATGAACTTTGAGAATCCATATTTTGTATAGAAATGAATCAGGTTAATACATGGAATACAATAATCCAATATAAGTACACATCATATTAGAAACAAATGAATATTTAGTAGTCATACACATTACACAATTTTTTTTTTTTAGAGTGTATGAAATAAGGCTTAAAGGTTATGACTTTTTATTGTTGTTTTTTGGTTTAGTGGAAAGCTTCAAGTAATTAACTTATACCTATTATAGAAATTATGTTATAGTGTTAATTATTTCAACAATTTTTATTAATAAATTTATTTTCATATAGTGCCCTAGAAAGTTAAAAAGGACAGTGAGATGAATTTATGTATAGAAGAGAAAACTGTATCAGTATATTAACAATATTTGTTACATCAAATAATTTCTAAGGCTTTTAGCCTGTTTTGCTCTGCCTTTCTTTTGGCCAATGCATGTTTTCCTTTTCTCATTTTTTCATATATGTTGTATGTGAAGGGTGGCATAATTCTTAGTCCTTTTAGAGCTTTGACACGTGATATTGCCACAAATGTGAGACCACTTCTTTCAATGGGGCATGTATCAATTGTAGCCTTTTGTAGTGTTATTCCCTATGATTTGTGTGTCGTTAGAGCCCAAGCCAATCTCAAAGGTATTTGTTTTGTGGTACCCCTATCAATTGTTGGAATTGGAACCCTTTGGGGGTGGTGATCATCAAGTGGAATTCCAAATTAACTATCAAAATCTACAAATACATATGATGGTGGTTGAGGTGGTGCACTTCCAAGGCTGTAGACAATACTTTGAATAATCCTAGTGCTCCATTGACAAGACCTGCTTCTATCCATAAGTTCAAAGTTAGCATCACCCTTGCATTGTGGCTGAGTAGTAATTCTATCTCCAACTCATCATTTCCATTTCTTTCTATAAAAGTAAGTGATGTTGTTTTTACAACAATGCTTCGTGCAACAAGATTTGATAACAAATAGAGTTGTCTACTGTTATGGCTATGCACATTATCATTTGTAGAGAATAAATGAACATTATCTTCGAACTTTTCATTTTCGATATTGCTCATATTGGTATTGGATCTAGACATAAGTAAAATCCAATCTTCTATTGTAGGGTTTGCATCTCTTATGTTTGATAGAAGAAGACGAAACCTTTCTTGCTCAATGTTTTGTCCATCTTGTCTAACAATGTGATCTAAAGTGATTATTGTTTGGAATTGTTCCCAAAGTAGCTTTGCACACCTTGTACTGCTATATGGGGGTTTATCATTAATTGGAGGCAATTGTGCCAAATATCCAACCAATATCATAGAGACACCTATTTGAAAGAAACATATTATAAAATAAGTATCTTGTAGATTTGGATCTTGTAGATTTGCAAGTAGTAATAACATTTGGTGGTAGGTTTCAAAGCTTCTTTTAGTCTTTGTTGCATACTTTGCAATATATATATCATACATAATTTTCAAGCCGCAATAACATTTGGTAGAAAATTATGTATGATATATATATTGCAAAGTATGCAGTGAAGGCAGAAAGAAGCTCTGAAACCTACCACCAAACGTTATTGCCGCTTGCAAATCTATAAGTTCCAAATCTACAAGATACTAATTTTATAATACGTTTCTTTCAAATGCACATGTCTCTATGATATTGGTTGGATATTTGGCACAATTGCCTCCAGTAAATGATAAAACCCCATACAACAGTACAAGGTGTGCAAAGCTACTTTGGGAACAATTCCAAACAATAGTCACTTTAGATCACATTTTTAGACAAGATGGACAAGACATTGAGCAAGAAAGGTTTTGTCTTCTTCGATCCAACATAAGAGATGTAAACCCTACAATAGAAGATTCAATTTTACTTATGCCTAGATCCAATACCAATATGAGCAGTACAAAAAATGAAGAGTTTGAAGATAGTGTGCATAGCCATAACAAGAGAAAACTCTATTTGTTATCAAATCTTGTTGCACGAAGCATTGTTGTAAAAACATAACTTGCTTCTATAAAAAGAGATGGAAATGATGAGTCAGAGATGAAATTACTACTCAACAATAATGCAAGGGTGATGCTAACTTCAAACTTATGGATAGAAGCAGGTCTTGTCAATGGAGCACTAGGATATATTCGAAGTATTGTCTACACCCCTAGAAGTGCACCACCTCAACCACCACCATATGTATTTGTAGATTTTGAAAGTTACTTTGGAATTCCATTTGATGATCACCACCCCCAAAGGGTTCCAATTCCAACAATTGATAGGGGTACCACAAAAAAAATACCTTTGAGATTGGCTTGGGATCTAACGATACACAAATCATAGGGACTAACACTGTAAAAGACTAAAATTGATATAGGCCCCACTGAAAGAAGCGGTTTCACATTTGTGGCAATATCACTTGTCAAAGCTCTAAAAGGACTAAGAATAATGCCACCCTTCACATATGACATATATGAAAAAATGAAAAAAGGAAAATAGGTGGCCAAAAGAAAAGTAGAGCAAAACAAGCTAAAAGCCCTAGAAATTATTTGATGTAACAAATATTGTTAATATACTGATGCAGTTTTCTCTTCTATACACAAATTCATCTCATTGTCCTTTATTAACTTTCTAGGGCATTGTATGAAAATAAATTTATTAATAAAAATTATGGAAATAATTAACACTATAACATAATTTCTATAATAGGTATAAGTTAATTACGTGAAGCTCTCCACTAAACAAGAAAACAACAATAAAAAGACATAATCTTTAAGCCTTATTTCATACACTCTAAAAAAAAAATGAAATTGTGTAATGTGTATGACTACTAAATATTCATTTATTTCTAATATGATGTGTACTTATATTGGATTATTGTATTCCATGTATTAACCTGATTCATTTCTATACAAAATATGGATTCTCAAAGTTCATAAACTCAAAATTCAGTTAATGCCCCCATAAATTGTACCAATTCTATCGGATCAAATGGGATTATTGAAACAAAGACAAATAAACTCATGAGATCAGTGAATGAACACCTTACAAAAATAATAAATGAAATAGAAGATGTAAGTAGAAGCATAGTAGCAATCGAAGACTTTGAAATCACTCAAGCAGAAGAACTCTTCAGCAACATGTACAAGGCCTCTTTGAAGGTTCGAGGATTTTCTGGATTCATACGAGAAATTTTCTACGATGAACAATACGAGCAAGGAAATTCCAATATTATACGTGATGCGTTCATAGACTACTTGAAAAAAGAATAAAAAGAAATATTAAATCCTAAATAAATATAGATATTACAAATTACGTAATCTATGTATTACTGTAGATACTACATATTTCATATGAACATTTTATATACTTTGTGCATGGTTATATGACTTATGGATGTTATTTATGTTATTGGTGATTATGATTTTGTGATTTCTCTATTAAACTACATCATGGATGGTTCGTATAAAAAATTTTATATACTTTATGTATGCTTAAATTTTATTTATTTGTTAAGCTCAATGATATACTTTATGGATTAAATATGTTCATATACTTTATGGTGGATTATATTGTTATGGATAATTTATTTATATTATTTACTTGATGTATTAAGGTGAATGATGGATGGTTAGACTAAACATGTTTATATGCTTTATATTTGATTATATGGCTTATGAATTTTATTTATGTGATGCATTATTAGTCTTATGTTTTATAAGTTAACATAAATTTCACGTGGTTTATATAATTTCTTTATTTTCAAACTATAAAATAGATATATTTGACTAAATGACGATACAGTGTATATTTTAAACAAATTTACATAAATTGATAGTTACAATTATTTTATCATTTCACTAAAAATTTAAAAAATATTTATCAGTTAAACAAATGTTCAATTAAATAAATATTGTTAAACCATTATATTTGAGCAAATAAATAAGCTCGATGATGATGAATTACTTTATATTGCTACCATTGAACATTCACCTTCACGCTTATAAAAGAATGAATAACTTCATCATATTCAATAACTTTATGAAATTAGTTTAAATTAATCAAATTGAAAACATATTATGAATAGTTTTATTGTTATCATTCCTAGATACTAACCTTAATTTTATTGAATTCTACTTTGAACACCAGATAATTGATATTATGGATGTTTCATAAAATGAATCAAAAATCATTGTTTCAAGCCCACATGACTTTCTAAACTCAATCAATGTTGCTGAAACCATCATGGACAAATGTGAAAGAGTTGTTTTAGAGCACTGTAGCAAAATTCTCGGACAAATTAAAAACACCAGCTTAATGATCGAAGATGTTGATGAGCTAGAAATATTGCAAAAAAGATAAAGAGGTGTATACAAAAGTAGCTCCATTTCCAAAGTTTCTCAAATCATGATCAGTTTGAAAATAAAGGGTGTAATACAGTTCTCATCAATGAAGAATTTGTCATGTATTTACACCATTACAATGAATTTTTATTTCTATAGTGTACATCTTATTTTACCTTCAACAAATCTTATTTAATTTGATATACTTTCAAAATGGTTATAAGACTTATGGATATTACTTATATGATAAATTATGATACTTATGCATTTATATATTCAAATATATGTTGCATAGTTTAGAAGAAGCTTTGTATATACATTATAGATGGTTATATGGGTTTTGAATTACATTTATGACATGGATTGTTAATGTTATGGTTTATGTACAAACATAGAGAATAAAATATTTATTTAAATTCGTACAAAAAATAGATTTATATTATCATGGATAATATTTATATTATTTATAATGTATTAAAGTATATGATGGATGGTTAAAATAAACATGTTTATATACTTTAACAATGATTATATGCTTTATAAATTTTCATTATATGATGGATAATTAGAGCTATGGTTTATGTAACATAATATAATTTCATTTTTTTTCAAAATATAAATATTACATATATATCACTAATACCTCAATATATATATAATCCTAACTCTAACCATAATCCTAATTCTAACCATAATCCTAACCCAAACTCTAACCCTAACCCTAAGCCTACCCAAAACCTAACCCCATACCTAACTATTATATACCCCTAACCCTAATCCTAATCCTAACCTTTACCCTACCCAAAAATCTCACCCTCACCCTAACCGTAACATTATTTCTAACTACATGATATACCCCTAATCATCACCATAATCCTTACCCTAATCGTAAACCATAACCCTAACCATAGTCCTAAGCCTAACCCTAACCATATTCATGATCTAAGTCCTTACCCTAACCATAACCCTAAATCTTAACCCTAACCATAATCATAACCCTAACCCTAACCATTATCTTAACCCTAAACCTAACCCAAACCCTTCCCCTAATTGATCATTAATCGTAAATTTAATTGAACCCTAAATCCTAAATTTATTTGACTGCTAACCCTTATCATTTATAAAATCATAACCAAATTGAACCCTTACTATAATTGAACACTCGCCCTAATTGAAACTGTTATGTCCCCAAAATCGTGTCACTTAAAAAGCATACTTAAAACTATTAAACAATTGAGTATCATTATAATTATAATTGTCAAAGACAATATTATAATTATAAACATTAAATAAACGTTCTAAAATATTAAAATAATATTATAATCATTAGGGTATAATAGAATATATAACATAAAATAATCTTATAATTAACGAATATAAAATTATAAATATTATGACCATTATAATATTAAAAACTTTAATCACTATAATAAATACTCACAATAAATAAATAAACATTGACAAACTTAAAATCATTATAATCATTATAATAAATAAATATATAAATTCAATTTATAAATATAATAACAAAGTAAGAAATGGGTGATCCCACAATAGTGGTTTACAATTTTTGGTCACATTGGACACTGAAATTATTATTATTTTTAATTAAATCTTCACATTCGAGCACCTATAGCAGCTAAACCATGAGGAATTTGAAGATGATGCAAACTAGAGTCTCGTCACATTTTGTCTGTAGATTCTAAAAATATTTTTTTCAAAATTTTTGGAATTAGATTGCACTTCTTTTTCCATTTCCCACGAAAACTGATTTTTTTCAGAAAACAACATTTTTAAAAAGTGACGCACACCATATAACACATAACTTTTTTTTCATGAAGGATAAAATCATAATTCTTTCGAATTTAGATTTGTAACTTCGATATCTAGTGCTTTCACATGGTTAGATAGTTTTTTATTGAATATTTTTTCTTTAATCAAGTTTCAAAGTCAAACCAATTACAATTTAGACATAGCGCGATCTTATAACGCGTAACGTGTTTTGTATATATCGAAATTCAGTTTTATTTTTTTGTTGCATCAAAGACTTCAATATCTGGTGCACTCATATTTTTCAATTTTTTTTTGATAATCTACTATTTTTCCACATGTGCAGAACAAAGACCTTCATTTTCGATTAAAACCCTATGTTTAATAAAACTAAAAAAATAAATACATAATAAAACCAAAACATATTAAAATTATATTCGTTGGATAGCGCATTCTAAGGACTACTTGATTCCAATTGGGTATGTGAAGTCTCCTCCATTTTCATCCTCCACTCGAGCTTCGAAGGGAAAAAATCTAGCAAAATTTGGTGGAAGAGGAGGAGAAGGGCAAAAAATGGGGGTTCGAGCGAACCCCCCTTCGTTCGAAAGGGTGAAAGGGGGTTCGCTTGAACCCCCCTTTTTTTGAATTTTCCATTTGTTTCTATGAGGAAATGTGACATCATAGGGTTCGAGTGAACCCACCATGCAAAAGGGGGTTCACTCGAACTAGGGGTTTGAGCAAACCCTTCTTTTGGGTTCGTATGAATCCCCTAGTTCGCTCAAACCCCTTAAAACTTGAAATTTTGAATGTGTGAGCATTTTTACAAATTTCCTTCCTCATCAAAATTGTAAACCACTATTATGGGTTTACCCAAATACATAATATATTAATATAAAATATAAAATAATATTATGATTAAGCAGTAGCGATTCCATGAAAAGTAATGATTATATCTTTAGACAAAGCAACGATTCATAAAAGGTTATTAAGACAGTTATTAGAGTCTCTATGTAGCACCCCTCCACTTTTGGTCCTTTGCGATGTGTGGATAAGTGGTTTATTTGTGACTTGTGGGGGTCTTGATGTTTTATCATCCAGGTTAATTGGTTAATTAAATCTAGATATAATAAATGATCTCCCAATTTGACTAGATATATCAAGAATTAGATATGAGAGAGATCCTTCAAACCGCCACCCTCTAAATGAGTCATGCATAATATTTTGTTATAGGAACATTGTAGGACATGTTATAGAGTTGATCTTATACTATTTCATGAATTTTATCATTGGATGTTTATATGCTCTTACACTTTGTTTTATCTATATTCTAGTGTATATACATAGATAATGTAACAATTCTAATGATAAGAAATATGCTTGTATATAATAATAATTAAGGAATGCATGACGAGAATCATGATAAAATTAGTGTAAAATTGATGATTTAAATAACTTAATCAATCACATGCTCCTATGTGGTTAAATTAATTGAACCACAAGTAATTGTATCATGAACTATGCTAGTATTTATAAATAATAAATATTAATCACACAAAGCTCTGATATATATATATATATATAGAGTATGTTAATTCCTCTCATTCTGATTATTCTAAGCATTTTACTTATATTATCTAAATTTCAGTAATTTAATCAAATTTATATTGTAAATAAACTAATGACAATAAAGTTAAATTTAAATTAGCGAAGGTAATGTCAAATTTAATATATTGCAGATAATTTAATATTCACATTAAAAAAAATAAATAAAAAAAAACAAAATCTATTTTAATTCATATGCTGCAGTTGTTGCGTTGAGAGGAGACCAAGTTTGTTTGAGGTGTTCCATCTTCAGTTCACGTGCCTTGTCCTTGCTTCCTCATTTTGCGTACGTGTCTTTTAGGCAGGGAGGCTATTGGCAAATGTTGTGCAGCCTGACCTTCCACCTGTCAATTGTATTTGCTAGGAGGTTTCAAAAAAAAAATCCCTTTTCGCCTGGAGAAGCTATGTTTTCCTTTTGGTCTAGTAACATGGTTTTTGGGCCAAGTATCTAAAATGGATAGATGGTGCTTTCAAAATTCTAAACCGGTGCGATTCTTTCTTGCCTTTTAGCTCTGTAAAAGCATTATAGTTGAGGGCGCATTCACTAACCTAAGTTGCAGCCTTATCCAAGTAATTTGATTTCTGTATTAGCTTTGTATTGCCTGATATCACATTATTTATTTTCTGCCTTCTATGATAATTATATCGTGCTTGATATTTTCATGCTAATATAATCATTCTGCCATTGTATAATGATTTGCTTCGATCTGGTTAAAAAGAGTGGAGATTCGATTTATTTGTAGCCCTCTAATAGAATTTACTGTTGCAAACAGTTGTTGTATTATGCATAGTCTTATTGCAAGCCTTTAATCTCAGACTGTTTCATTTAGCATCACCATTATTCTCCATAAGAATAGCGTCCCTTCTCATACAAAAGCAATGGTTCTCATCTCTCAGAACAATTTCTCTGGCAGCCAATCTTCTACAGTCTTCTCATTCTTTTTCCTTGCAAGTTCTGCTGGTGTTGCTGCCGCTGCAGGCTATATACTGCTAATTGCATTTTCTTAAAAGTTTCTAAGGCCTTTCAACAAATCCATTTTGTACATATCCTGCATTGATGGCGTTTCATGAGACTGCATTTCTTTGAGGCATTTTGCCAAATGGTTCATGTGCTTTGTCTATGCTTCCACAGTTTGCGTTCATGGCTAACAAGGCACTTGCATCCTCATGTTTCGATGGATGCCTGTGGCCCGTTCCAAAGCTCCCTTGTTGGCGCGGCTGGAAGGATGCTGACAAAGGTAGAAGAATTCCGCTTTATGCCTGCCAATTGCATTTGCTTGAAATTTCTAAAGCCTTTCCAGCGATTCCAGCTTGTGCATATCCTCCTATTATCGCAATCCATGAGATCAAATTTCTTTAGGAATTTTGTCATCAGATCGTGAGCCTGGCCTCTGTCTCTGAATTTTTATTTCAAACATTTCTTTGAGGTATCCTGTCAAGTAGTTTGTGTGCCTTGTCCCTGCCTCTGCATCTTTCATTTGGGTTTCGCTCCTCCAAACTCTTCCTCCCTGGTATTGACCTTTAACTTCTCCAATTTGGCGTGCAGCAGCCTGAAAATAAGGTTTAGACAATGGTTTTAGAGTATGTTTATTAAAATGAAAACTACTGTACCCTAATAATGCGCACATTTAGGTTTTAAGTGTTAAAATGAAAATTACTATATCTCTAAAAGGCTGCAAAAGTATTATATCCAGCTCAAGAATCTAGTAGCTCTAAACCCAGATATTTTTTTAGATCTACTATTTCTTTATTGTGAATAGTTAGAGGCAGCAGCTGTAAGAAGGGAGACGGTATTCGCTCCTCCAAACTCTTCCCCTCTGGTTTTACCTTTCACTTCTCCAATTTGGTGAACTGCAGTCTGAAAATAAGGCCATTGACGGTGGTTTTAGGGTATGTTTATTAAAACAAAAATTACAGCCAAGATCTTATTAATGAGCACATTTAAGTTTTAATATTACTGCGTCCTTTACCCTTCGTAGTCAAGTATATTTCAGGACAGTTTCAACTTCAACATCTGACAAAAATAAAATTAGGGCTTGGGGCAAAAGTATGTGGTGGCATGATTAAATAAAATCACTAATATCTAAGCATAATACTTTTCTTTCACGTGGTGTTCGCCTAGCCAAAAGAGAGGAGGTAAGATCATTTTAAAATTGATGTGAAAGCCACTAAATAAAATTAACTTTATCCTCCTTTCTAGCGACCTCTAATGGGCCTTAAGTTTAGGTGTTGCATGTTAAGCAAAGAAAAATTATATAAATATCCTAAGTTATCCTTGATGTTGTGTATAGAGAACTTCAAAAAATTCAGGTAAGAATGTAAATTAAAATACTTTAGACAAGGTAGAAAGAGGTTCCCACCTAAATCTCCTTAAAATATAAATAAAATCATATGAGGTTAGTTTCAAATTTAGTTCTTCATTAAATAAGAAACTAAAAAAAAAAATTATTTCCTTCCCTTACGTAGTCCTAAAATAAGGGGCTACTTTAATAAGATAAAACATTATAGTTTGGAAGGAGTTTAGAATGTTTAGGATGATAATTGATATTTTAAAATAATTTCATCCTTTATGAGAAGAGCATGTACCTCATGTTAGGATAGAAAAAGATAAGTAAATAAATAAATGATCCCTCTTCCTTTTTCCATTAAATCTTTTAATAAGGTTAGTCAATTAGATTAATGCTAATATTTAATAATTTAATAAGTTAGTAACATTAATAATTATTAACATTATTAATAAAATCGTTAATCATACTAGTAATTAGAGTAAACTTTTGTATATGATTATACGAGTTTTCAAATTTGAATGTTAATATGATCTTATGGGAAAGTGATAAATTGATGTATTAATTTATTGTGCTACAAATTATTTGATGAAATTTTATTTTGTAAAATGAACTTAAAATATATGTAAAAGGGAACACCACAAATTATCTTTGTGAACTTTACTTTCGTATAACCCCTATAGCATTATTGTAAAGTGAAACTTTAATACTAGGGTTTTGAGATAAATGCTTTGTAGATGATAGAGTTTTCTTGAAGTATCGATATATAATATTTTACTTTGATCAAGTAAGTAACTTTTTTTTTTAATGTCAATCTCTTTTGCAATCTTCAATTTAAATTCATGGCTTAAATGTTATTTCTTGTTTGATGTTCAGTCATGTCTCTTTGGATGTACTGTCGATCAACCTTGCTTTTGGTTGTTGTGATTGATCTTGTATGATGCTGAAAATCTTTTGGAAGTGGTGGCTACTATTTTCATTGTGATATTGTCTCCTTTATTCTACACTTGTCGTTTTGTGATCATGTTAGTTTAGTGATTTTGTGAGTACTCCTTTTGTGTTATTTCTGATTTAGGAGACTTTATGCAACAACTTTCTTTTAGTCATATTTTGAGATGATTGGGAACTCGAAATGTTGAATTACCTTTAGTGGGAATTTGTGGATTTTTGGTATTTTAGGCTTCCAGAGGCAATGGAGAAACTTGACTTATGGTGATATTCCATGGTGGGATCTTTGTAATTCATTGATCTTATTTCTGATTTTGAGTTCTTGTGGGTTTTACCTTATACCATGGTGTTGACTTTGATGTGGCTTTGAACGAGATGGTTTATGCCTCGCACGCACGCTCATGTTGTGAATTCTATGTTTGGTACACCCCTTGTTGTTGTGAATTTTTTTTTGAACTATTAGGGAGGGTGGTGTAACATAGGGTAATTGTTTTAAGTTTAGCTTTATTAAAACAAACAAAAACAAACCTAGCATACTATGAAGCACAAAGGAGGAAATAAAAAATAGCAAGAAGCAATATCACCAAAGCTCCTCAAGGCCTCCATGATTAACCTCCATAGCCCCTCTCTATTTGCTACAATATGATGGATGCCCTCAGCTTTTGTGTGAGCAAACTAAGTTCATGACATGACCTAACAAATGTTGAAGGAATTTGAATAAATGAATGCAAGAATGCATGAATAAGGAGAAGAAGTTTGAGAGATATTTAATTCAAAGATTCAAGAAAGATTAAGAGATAATAATAAGAGATTGATAAGATATGTCGAAATGAAGACAAAATTGGCATTTTATAGAAAATGCAATTTTGTATGGACGGATGAGATTAAAGATTGATAAGTGCCCTAGAATCTATGGTCAAGATTCAAAATAACAACCCCTTAATTAGGGTTAGGACAACTCTAGGATGAAATTCAAAATGAGTGGATAATATTTAATTTAAAAAATTAAATCAAGGAATGAAATTAGTTGTGATGGTGAGATGAGAATTAGCAAGTAGGAAAAAGATGAGTAAGAAAATCAAGTTATTTTAGAAATAACTTACTTTGTGGAGAGAAATGCTATTTTGAAATTAATATTTTAAATTAATTCCAAAATGGTAAATTCATGTGACAGTAAATAATAATAATTTAAAATTATTTACTTGGAAAGAGGCAGTTGCCAATTTAAATAAAATGTTTTTATTTAAATTTAGAAAGAAAATCAATAAGACAATTAAATAATTAAACTTATTCAATTGTGGAGGAAAATTAGAAAGTGGGTGATTTTGAATAAATGATTTTATTTAAAATTAGAAAGAAAGTTGGAGGGGATAATAATTAAATAAATAATAGGAATTTATTTAATTATGAGCAGACATAAATAATTAATGATGTATTAAATAAATAAATAAACTTTATTTGTTTAAATAATCACGAGGAAGTAATAATTAAATAAATTTAGGAATTTATTTAATTATAGAGTGACATAAGCAATTAGCGATGTATTTGAATAATAAATGTAATTTATTTATTTAAATAGCTAGGAGGAATAAAAGACGTGAATTAATTAAATAATTAATAATTATTTAATTAATAGTTGGTATTGGACTATATGACATAATTAAATATTTTAATTATGTTGAGATGAAGCATGATATAGAAGAATATGGTTTGCGGGTTTAGGCCATTTTTATGTGTCTACAGGTGGCTCTTCATGGGGGTCGGCGCACAAAGGGGCAGTCAGGATAACCCATGAAAGAGTTGGTTAAACAAGTGAAAATCTAATCAAATAAACTAGTGGGTTTGGGCAGTAACACATTAATTAATATAGTAAGATACCTCGTCCACATCGTTAGTTCTTTTGTAGACTAAGGGTGGGCTGAGAAGGCCGTGGTTAGCAAGATCGCTACTTCATCCTCATGAGAGGCTAGTGGTTTTGCACATGTCACCCTATGGGGTCAGCGCCTAATGAGAGGTAGTCAGGATAACCATAGATGGGGGTCGACACCTATTATGAGGTAGTTAGGATAACCCATGATATGACCGTGTGATGACACTCTCCCATAGTATTCTTTGTTTTCCTTTGTATGCCTTTGGAAGCAATCACCTTGTAAGTGGTTGTTGAGATTGTTGTATGTCATGTTTTGGTTGACCTTGTGATTTGGTCTCGTGATCGTTCTACTTGTCTGTCTTGGTTGTGGGTCCTTTCTTGTCATCTCCTAGCATGGGGGGTGGACCTTTGGGTCCATGTGGTTGGGTGGAACGTGCTATGCACCCCATTGGGTTCCAAGGTTGTGTTTGTGATGCATAAGTGGATGCAATCTCCAAAGCTTCACGTGGTTGAAGACTATCCCACATTTTGTACCTTATTCTCCATTATGTATCATTCTTGTACTCCATTTAATCTTTTCGTTGATATAAGGGAAGTATCATGCAATGTACGGTTGAATCCATGATATATTGTATTTGTGGAAATATGCTCCACTATTGTAATATTAAACTATGAATTGAATTGTAATAAAATGATGTATCCTTTACTTCTTATTGTTCATGGTTGGTTGCATGTACCATTATTTTATCTTGTGATTGTGTGTATCTATTGTTATCTTCTTGGCATTATCTTTAACGATGTGGTTGGTATGGGGTTTACATTTAGTAATGCCACCACGTGTACCCTAGAGGATGTAGATGAGTATGTAAATGTACAATGGCATTTTATGTAATGTATATACATGTTCATCTTATGTATTATTCTTATTTCAAAAAATATATATTGTGCGGTGTTTGTTGCCCTTTGGGGTTCACAAGGTCGGGCGTTACACTCTAAGAAGGTTGCAACAAAGGTATAAGGAAATAAAATAAACTAGTAAAAGAAGGAACAGTTCATCTATTTAGTCTGGAGCAATAATAAATATCATATAAAGTATCAATGGGCAGTGATTTAATATATCTAGAACATATGTTAGAGGTTTGTTAACAAAAGATTGTGTCTATTATAAGGGACACCTCCCTTCAAGTAAAATGATAGTTATATATATGCAGAATATAAAAGAAAGACAATGGGGGATTTTATTTAGGAAGAATATAAGAGTGGAACAAGAAACAAGAGATCAAATGTAGATTGTAGATCATCTGAAGTTTATAGAGAGAGGCAGATGGGAAGTGTATAAAGAGCAGATATAAAAGGGAATAAAAGATCATAGAATGAAGGAGAAGATTAAAAATATTATTTGAGAAGAGAAGATCTAGTGTGTGTGCAAGATAAATGATTATATCACAAATATACCAACAGATGAAGAGCAAATTATGAAGACTTGATTTGCATTTTCTATGAAAGAATTATGGAGGAAGAATGAGTAGTGAAAGGAATAAAATATGAATAAAGGAAGGAACATAATATGATTTGAAAGGAAGATTAAGAACAAGGAAATAAGGATCAACACCTATAAGAGGGTATATATATGTATATGTATATATAAAGTATATATTTGTATATATATATATATATATATATATATATTCATGCAAAGGACCTAAAGCCAAGATTTATCTTGTTTAAAGTATTTAAGGGATAAGTTACAACCCCAACTACATTAAGCTTTTGATTCTAAGACAAGATTTAGGGTCATCCCAAAATGGGTCATTACAGCCAACCCTATTTTAACCCTACTCATAACCATATCTTTAATTCTAATTATAACCCTAACCCTAATTCTATTTATAACACTAACCATAACTATATTCTATAATTCATAATCTTATTTTAAGACTAACCCTAACCTTATTTTAAATTTAACCCTAAGACTAACCCTAATTAAACACTAACCCTAATGTTATTTGAATGTTAACCATAGTTTAACCCTAACACTAACTCAAAGATTTCCCCTAATTCAACCCTAACCCTAACTCAATGGTTTTTCCCTAATTGAACTCTATTTTAACCTTTGCACTAACCCTAAACTTGAACCTTAACCCTAATAAAAGTTTGGACCTAACCATGTTTGACCCCTAATCATAACTTATATTAATTTTTTATATTAAATATACTAAAATATTATTATTTATCTAATAATATAATAAAATAATATTGTATAATTATATATTAATTCATGTTATGTGTTGCGTCGCCACTACTACTAGCATATATATCTTAAATTTAATCTATATAAATTACGTCGAGATATATCAAGGTGTTTTTTCATCATTCAACTTTAATTGAAAAATTAAACACCTCGATATATCTTGACATAATTTATTTTTTTTGGTTGTGTAGGGATTGTAGTCATTTTTCACTAAGCCAAAGGGGAGTATAATGTATTTTTTTCACAAAGTAAGAAGGGAGTATATCTACTTTAACGTCAGTTAAATTCCACTTTCTTCAAAATCTCTATAGATTTACACATTTCCAATCTTAATTAATATGAGACCATGTTTAATGTATTATCATGTTTCTTCAAAGTTTGTATAATAATATAATATAATAATTTAAAAAATATAATAATTGTTGAGTTTAAAGTGAATATAATAAATATCAAATAACTCATAAAATCATTACAACAATACACAAAAGGGATAGATAACAACAACAACACCAAATTACGTGGTTCGCCAAAGATTTGGAACAACAGGAATACAATACATCATCGTCTATCACCAAAGAAAAGAAATCTTAGTTGTGCGGCTTGTCGCCAACATAATAATTGTTATTTTTTTATATAACACCGTATGCTCTCAGCTTGCTCTTTGAGGGATCTTGATGATTGGAAAGTGTTAAACAAAAAGGGAATCAAGTTTACTTTGTTAGTTAGCATTAAATATCTTATGTATTTGGTTAAAAAAATTGTATTCTAATTGTAATATTTTAAATTTAGATCAATAATTTTATTTCTTATATAGTATATTGATGTATTTGAATTATCCCAAGCAATATTTGTGCAATTTTTTTAATTCTTGAGACATAAAATGATGCCCTAATTTTTTATTTTTTATTTTTTGCTCAAAACCCTAATTCATTGATGCAATTTTTTTAGTTTATTGAAGTATGAACAATAGCATATTTTTATCCAAAAATTGCCAAATTGATAGAAGATCATAAACAACAAGAAACCAATAACATAGGCTAACAAATATCCACCAACATAAACACAAAATATTGATATTCAAATGTTTAAACTACTGTTATAACCTAGATTTAACTAATGATGCAAACTACATAATGCAATGGGCTCCAAACATGCCCAACAACACATAGAAGTCTGCTAATATGAAGTAACCCCAACTTATGCAATAAAATGTCATAAACTAACCCTAACTAGGCGAAATTGCTCCAGCCAACTCCAATGCAAATTACAATGCAAATCTATAATGAAAATGACATTAAAACTCTATCAAAAGGGTGTGCTGGCATGTTGGTTTGCTGATAGGGTTTTCCACCCTTGAAAAGTCTGAAGAATATCACCCAACTTGCACAAATCACCCATTCAACAAGATGCCTAATACTGATGAAAAAATTGAATGCGATCCTAGCAAGAATCACCATTGAAGCCCATGTGAACCTTCGTCATGAAGTCCTCCATTGAAGAAGCTAGGGTTTTGTCCAACTCCTCCTTAATTCCTAAGGGATTTCATCCTTAAATAATTTTCCAAAGTGCGGATTAGAAGATAAAATATGAATAAGTTGATGATAATGCCTCCAAAGTGAGTGTCACATCCCATTTAATTAGCTTATCTTAATCACTTAATTAATGTATTAATCGTTCAATAACAAGTGATTAGGAAAGATAATGTGGTTACATTGGTTATTACTTGAAGGGTAATTAAGAAAAGTGATTATAATGATGATGATTAATTATGTGTTCTGATTCATAAGTGCATCATGAACTATTAACATTCTCTTAGATTGGAGAGAGAGTATCATCGAGGAAAAGGTGTTAGTCGGTGGAGGTAACTTTTCATGATGGAATCGTGTACGCACATGTAGAATCATGTAGCTAGGTTACATAAGATTAGTGTATTTGTGTTCCTTACATGTATATGGTTTCCTAAGAATGAACCTAGAGAGCTCATATTAGTATTGGGCCTTGAACCAAACTTAACACAACAATGTGCTACTGATTGATACATTTTGTATTCTAGAATTCTGTCAAAATAGGATTGTCATGGAATACAAAGTTCACCATTACAACTATATGTATGATAAACTTATAAATACGTATGTATGTTTATTACCTTAAGTGACCCAAATTCCTATCAAGCATATTACTAGTAAATTAGTATATGCATGTCGAGCTCATGAATTTTAATTTTATAGTGTGTATACACAAGTATAAGTATACATCGTTAATATTAAATATCATTATATTTAATATTAGCATTATTTTAGTATAAAATAAAATTAATGTTATTAATAAATAATATTAAATTTAATAAAGATATTATTAGTTATTTTATCTTATTTATAGATTATTTAAAATATAGTAAGCAAATATAATTAATATTAGTAATTATTATTATTGTTAGCATTCTTATTTTATTTTAAAGGAAGGCAAAATATTTTAAAAGAAACTAAATAAAATAAGCCTTCCACATATTGAGGCATGCTTCCACAAATTGCATGGAAAGCTATCATGGAGGATGCTAGGAGAGGTTGTGTAATCATTATTTATTTATGCTTGTTAGTTGATTTGGATTGGGAAAAGAGTAGGAAGTTTAAATACAAAAGTCTTTCTTCAATACATTATTCATTTAGGGGGGATTCTCTACTCATTGCTGAGAGGTGTGCTTGTTCAAGAAGACATTACAAGTGTTGCTAACACAGGAGCTTTTAAAATTTTGGTTTTCTTTATATTTAATGTTTTTGTTTGCTTGAATTTTGGCTTGTCAAGTGAATGGGGGACCCACGCATCAATATAATAGTTTGAATTTAGCAAATTCAGTAATCATCTAGCCTCAATATGCCCACAGAGGAGGAAAAATAGGCAAGAAAATATAGTTATGTTTGCAGTTATCTAATGCAGTTTTCAACATGGGAGTTGGGAGATGGAGAAAAGATAGAGGTTGGCATAGAAAACAAAGCTCAAGATAGTTACAATTTTGGTCATGTTCTAAAAGAATCAAACAAAAGAAGATCAGATCGATAGGTAGAGAAGGGATGATGCTTGGCATAGAAGGGAGATAGAATGAATAGAAATAAAGGGAGAGAAAATATGGAAGTATGGGGCATAGGAATAAGGGTGAGAAAGCACAAAGAAAATGAAAAGGGAATAAGGAAGATTTCAGCTTGGTTAAAAGAATCGATGACACTAGATAATACCCAAGTCCTTGGGATCTACACAGTATAAACCTCTGATACTTTTATCTACTCTAAGTAGTGTTGCTTCCATTCAAGTTCAATGTAATACTTGGAATTGTTGAGTAGGCGTCAACGTGTTGGATGTAAGAAGCCGATTATGGTTTGATAAACTCCCATTTCTTTTGTAGAGTAAATTCTCTTTGTGGCAAGCGGGATGACCCCACAGTGCAACAACAGGTTGCAAGCAGTAGTATCACTACTATCAGGTGTTCGGATCCCACTAGTGGATGGTGGGAAAAACAACGGAGTACTGCTGCTGGTGGAGTTGGCAGTTGGAGAACTAACGGAGGTAGTGGATGGTGGACATTGTAGATTCGGCTATGGGGTCAAAGGCAGTAAGTTGGTGCAATGGTGCAAGGGCCCAACAGACTACAACTGGAGGTTGGTGGGAGGAATGTGGCAATAGGTTGCAGGTAGTGGAAGACTTTAGGTGGAAGGATGGAGGGAGGAGTTTGGCAATAGGTAGCGGGAGATGGTTGCAAAAGGAAGTCAACGTGCAAGGGTGCCCTAGAGGAGTTAGAGAGGAGGAGATGAAGGATGGGAGGTGGAGGAGGAGGAGGGGAAGGAGAGAAGGAGGAAGAGGAGAGGAGGACAAAAATGGATATGGAAGAGCTGGAGGAAAGGAAGAGAGGAGGTAGAGGAGAGATGAAAGAGAAGGAGATGGAGGAGAGGAGAGGAGGAAAGAGGTGGAGTGGAGATGGAGGAGCCGGAGGAGAGGAGGATTAGAGGATTAGAGGAGATAGAGGAGAGGAAGAGGAGAGATGAATGACGAGGATGAGGTCCCTCAAATGTGGCCTCATTGGTTCAAAACTCCAGTCAAAAGAGTTTACCTATCAAAAAAAAATTCTCTTTGTGGCAAATACATATAATTGTCTTTCTTAAATTGAACTCTGTCCTTCAACATGATATTGGAAACTAGTTTATGTTTGTTCTAAGATAAACTACTATCTGTAGGTTTATGTCTTGCATTTCTAGTTTGATATGTATATGGTTGGTCTACAATAATTCTAGGATAGTTTGAATTCTTGGTGTCTTGCAATCATTGCCACCATTTTTGGTATCAAAGCATTGTGAGTTTGTGACTATGACATTGTGAGTTCATCATTTTTGGTATCAGAGCCTAAAAGATCTAGGAGAGTCTAAAAGGTCTGGGAAGAGGAAGATGGTTGTGTTCATGGGATTTTTGGACAAGTATGCGTTAACCTTTTGATGGGTTAAAAAGGAGGACTTGGGTACCAAAAGATTGGGCAGAAGAAAAGGAGAGAAGCCCTAGGTGAGGTATTGAGAAGATCAAAATATGCAGAAATATGCTATACAAAAAAGCCTTAGGAAGAAAGGCGAAATGAAAATGAATGTGAAGAAGCAAGATTTAGAATAGGATAAAGAAATGACATAGTTGATAAGAGATTTAGAGAACTGTAAGTAGTGGCTTGAAGAAAGAAGTCAAGAATATGGTTGGGGTTGGCCATTAAAAAATAAGTTCAAGTGGCTTGTACATATGATTTTTCATAAAAGAAGAGGGAATAATATGGCTACCTTGAAAAGAAAAGAAGCATTATCACACCATGAAGATGACATGGAAGTAGATCCTGAAGAAAAGAAAAAGAGGAAGACAATGGAAGATGGAAAGAAAAATGTTGGTCAGGAGCATGCACCAGAATATGTGAAGAAAAACAAAGATGATGTAAATGAAGATGAAGAAACAAAAGTATTTTTTGATGAGATGCTAATGAAAACACAATTTTCCATACCTTCAAGAATAGCTTGGAAGAAGCTTGAGGAGAACAGATGCAAATTGAAAGGTGAGCAAGTTGATTTGGATGATTTAAATAATGATGCTTGTGAATCTTTGAATGAAATTTTTGATGGGAAAAGTTTAAAAGATGAAGATGAAAAGGATATATATGAACGTGAGATGGAGTTTTGGAGGCTTGTGGATGAAAAAGACATAAGAAGGAGAAGATACAAAAAGAAAAAGGAAAACAAACAAAAATATGTGGAACACATGGTAGTTGTTCTAGAGCGATGTTGGAAGACATGAAATAAAAGAATAGAGACATGATTTCTAGTTGGTGACCTCATGTGTGGGAGCACATGCTTTCTTTTGTCTCCCAGGGAGCCTGACACAGGAGATTTTAAACTTTTGGTTTTCTTTATATTTAATGTTTTTGTTTGCTTGAATTTTGGCTTGTGGAGTGAATGGGTAACCCATGCACCAATATAATAGTTTGAACTTTGCAAATTCATAATCATCCAACCTCAATATTCCCACCTAGGACGAAAAATAGGCAAGAAAATATGGTTATGTTTATAGTTATTCAAAGCAGTTTTCAACATGGGAGTTGGGAGATGGAGAAAAGATAGAGGTTGGCATAGAAAAAAAAACTCAAGAAAATTACAAATTTTGGTTATGTTTTAAAATAAGCAAACACAGGAAGATCAAATTGATAGGCAAAGAAGGGAGATAGAATGAACAAAAAATAAAGGGAGAGTAAACGTGGAAGTATGGGGCATAAGCATAGGGGTAAGAAAGCACAAAGAAAATGAGAAGGGAATAAGGAAGATTTTGGCCTAGTTAAAAGAATTGATGACACTTGATAATACCTAAGTCCTTGGGAGTTGTGTAGTGTAAACCTTTGATACTTTTATCTACTCTAAGTAATGTTTCCTCCATTCAAGTTCAATGTAATACTTGGAATTGTTGAGTAGGCATCAACGTGTTGGATGTAAGAAGCTGATTATGGTTTGATAACCTCCCATTTCTTTTGTAGAGTAAATTCTCTTTGTGGAAAATGTAGATGATTTTTTGTTCTTAAATTTGAATTCTATTCTTCAACATGATATTGGAAACTAGTTTATGTCTATTCCAAGATAAACTACTATCTGTAGGTTTATGTCTCGCATTTATAATGTGATATGTATATGGTTGGTATACAATAATTCCAAGATAGTTTGAATTCTTGGTGTCTTGCAATCATTGCCATCACTTTTGGTATCAGAGCATTGTGAGTTTGTGACTGTGACATTGTGAGTTCATCAACTACCCAACTAATATGGTAAGAAAAAAAATACTTTGTTGATACAAGCATCTTTAGTTGCATATGACAGAGCTCCTAATGTAACCTAACTTCATGCCTCTAATTGATCTAATCATGAAATATCTATTTTACAATCCTCATTCTCCTGTGAATTTGCTGCAGTTTTTATAGCTTATAAAAATGGTTTCCTCTTCTTTCCATTTTTCCTTCAATTTCAGAGGAGTTCTCCAAAAATTTTGTACATTTTGTGTTCTTGGGGTTTTGTTGTCTTTCTCTACTCAGGCAAAGTGATTTATATTTTCTAGAGGTATTTCTCTTTGTATTTCATTTTTTGAAAGTGTTGGGTAAGAGCCAAGTCCCATTTTATATAGAAATACAAAAAATAAAACAAGGTAGACAACTATTATCATCCATCCAACTTGGATGTAGCTTTTGGTTACATTCTATCTACATAACTATTATAACTTTTAATTTTCTAAGAAAACAAAATACATATAATTGTCATGAAATAATAGGTTCCTTTTTACTTTGATATCTAAGTAGATAAATTTACTAGATTTCCAGTTTTGGGGTTTCTATAACTTGTCTTTGTGAAAACAATATCAACAAATATTCATAACAGTAGAGGCCTCAAAGAAGGTTGGGATGTAATATTCATGTGAGGAGTAAGGGAATAAATGATGCTTTTATCCTCAATTTGGTTTGTTTGCAGTCTACCAACAAATGTAAATTATTATACCTAAGCCTATATACAAACAATGTCCTTGTTTAGCTAGGTGCATTTTCTTCCTCCATTTGATTATTTATTTATTATTTTCCTTTTGTAAACCTTCAAATAATATTGGTAGTGGAGACAAATTTTGTAGGATAATGTTGGTTCCTTCTTGCATTATTTCATCTTTCATTGATTTTTGATGCAAAGCGGGGTGGAGGTATCAACACTAGCTCAATTCAACAAAATTTTCAATTTTGAAACCCTAACTTGGTGATTTTATCTCAAGCCCTTCAACTTCCCCTAGTAGTACTCCAAACAGGGGTTTTCCCTCATAATTTTTAGAGCAGACCCAAAATCCAAATTATGAACATCATTCCTGATACCCTTTAAGCCACTTAGAAACATATCAAGTTTGTGGATATTCTTGTTTTGTAACAACACCCTCCAATTTGGACTGGTACACTCCAATTAGGCTTAATTAGGCTAGTTTTACAAAGCAACAACAAGGATTTCAATCCTCAAACTATAAACCTTCACTGCACAACCTTTAACATGTCACATGGGGTCTGAATATGTAGATTCTACCCACTAGAACAATCACCAAATCACCTTTTAACAAAATCCTACGCCTACCTAATCACCTAAGCCTAATACATAGAGATATTAGGCTAGGGCTACCTCAAACTTTGCCATAACTCCATCCCCTACTCCTTCAAATACCACAAACATTAAAAACACCCTATCTATCTCCATTCCACCGATTAATAGATTTTTCCGCTAGTGGAATGGGCTCTAATTCATATTTCTTCAATCAAACCCTCAAAACTAGGGTTTCCTAACAATTTTCAATAAATTGCTTCTAACTCGCTCCAAACTCAATGCAAAATGATGATATCAAAAAAAAAAAGATATTTAATTCATCCCTTCATTAATTCCAACACAATTTAGATCTTTTGCAGGCCATATAGGGCCATACAAACTGTTGTAGCACCAAGAAATCACAAAAAATGCAAAAAAATAGAGTTTATCTTATTGCTTGATCACAAAATCATCACTAGAAGTTTTCTTCAAACAAAACAAACATATTTAACATTTTCCAATCCAAACCAATGATTCCAAACTAAATTTTGAACATCTGATCGTTCAACTTCCACATAAGACCAAAAATGCAAAGTTGCTTATGCAACTTTTGCAAATCTTGACATTCTTTTACAAAATTGACCCTACATGACCAAAACCATGAACCATGGTCTAAATAGACCTTATTATACCAAAAATGACTAAATAACATAAAAACCCAACATTTACATATTTTCAGCACATGGGTGCCCCTGCACCATACTCCCAGACAAAACAAATCTCAAGTTCCACTTGAGAGCAGATCTTGAACTGATGCACCATGATTTTTTATGTCTTCCCCTGTCATCTAGGTGGCATCCTCCATAGGAAGGCCTTTCCACTTGAATAAGTACTCATAGTACACCGTGTGCCTTGTTCTTTTGGCTTCTTTTGTATCCAAGATGCACTCTATCTTTAATGGTTGACTTGGTGGAAAATATTTGACCCAATATTCATCTAGAACATCTGATGTACCTATACCTATACCTACAATCACAACCCCTTTATAAGGGTATAGGTCAGAAACATAAAAAATTGGAGAGATAGCAACTTCAGGAGGGAGTTCTATCTCATAGGTATTTGCTCCAAATTTATGGACCACCCTACATGGCCCTATCTTCTTCATCTAAAACTTTGAATACTTCCCTTTAGGAAGCCTTTCCTTCCTCAAATGTGGTAAGACTAAGTCCCCCGATTTAAAGTGAACCTCTCTCCTTTTCAAGTTTGCATGCTATTTATATTTATCAACACTCTTTTGAAGGTTCTCTCTAACCTACTAATGTATGTATTTCGTTGCCACTGCAAACTCTTCTCCTTCAACACTCCTTCTCTCCATGCCACTCAAATCTTTGAGTTCAAACAATCCCCTAGGCTACAATCCATACACAATCTCAAATGGGTTTTTACCGACACTTCAATTCACAGAGTCATTATATGCAAACTCAGCTTAGGGAAGGATCAGATCCCATTGAGTTGAGTGTTCTTTTGTCAAGCATCTCAAGATATTTCCAAGACTTCTATTGACTACTTCAGTCTACCCATCGGTTTGGGGATGATAGACAAAGCTAAAAGTCAAGTTTGTGCCCAACTTCTTCCAAAGGGTTCTCCAAAAGTGACCCACAAATTTACTGTCCTTGTCTGAAACAATGGTTAATGGTAACCCATTAATCCTGACCACCTCCTTGAAAAACAACCCTGCAATGTATGCGACATCATTTGTGATTTTACATGGTATAAAATGTGCCATTTTTCTAAATCGGTCTACAACAATAAACACACTATCAATGGGTAACCCCAACACAAAATCCATGTTGATGGACTCCCATGGTCTATTTGGGATTGGAAATGGTTGATAGAGACCTGCATTAGTACTATAACCCTTTGCTTTTTGACAAACAACACACCCTTCTACAATTTTTTTGACATCGCTATGCATCTTTGGCCACTAGTAATACCCTCCTACCTACTCCAAGGTCTTGTCAACACCAAAATGTCCCCCTAAGCTACCACAATGCTTTTCCTTAATCAGATTAGTCCTCATAGAGAATTTGGGAATACAAAGTTGAGCCGCTTTAAAAAGTAAGCCTTCTTGAATCAAAAAATTAGAATGTTCTTCATGAAAAGTGTCATTGAATTGATTACAAATAGCATAAATTTCTTTGAAATCATCATCCCCTTCATACATACCTTTCAAAGCATCAATACCCACACTTTGCAACTGAACTTCTTGGATCAACAATTCCCTTCTGCTCAAAGCATCTGCCACCTTGTTTGACTGGCCCTTTTTGTGTTTGATGGTAAAGTTGAAGCTTTGTAGGTACTCCACCCACTTCACATGTTTGTAGCTAAGTTTGTATTGGCTATTTAAGAACTACAAAGCATGATTGTTAGTAAAAACAATAAACTCTTTAGGAAGGAGATAGTGTCTCCACTTCTTCAAGGATTGTACCATAGCATATAACTCCAAGTCATAAGAGGAATACTTTCTCTTTGCATCATTGATCTTCTCATTGAAAAATGCAACAGGCCCACCCTCTTGGCTCAAGACTACCCCAATTGCATACCCACTTGCATCACATTCAATTGTGAAAACTTTGTTAAATTCAGGCAATGCTAAGATAGGTTATTGTGCTACCCTTTGTTTGAGATATTAAAAAAAAATTCTTGCCTCATCATACCATACAAATTTATTTCTTTTATCCCCTTTAATTGTATCAATGATTGGAGAGAATATATGACTGAAATTCTTCACAAATTTTATGTAAAAGCTAGCTAGGTCGTGTAAACTTCTTACCTCACTCACCGATGTAGGAGTAGGCCAACTGAGAATTGCTTCCACCTTGTTGGGATCCATCTTCAAAGAGTCTTTTGAGATCACAAAGCCAAGATATACCAGTTCTTCCTTCATGAATTCACACTTCAAATTTATCATCGACTTTTCTTCATTCAAAATTTTCAAAACCAAGTCTAGATGCTGCAAGTGTTCCTCTTTAGTTTTTCTAAAAATAAGAATATCATCCAAATAGACAACCACATATTTACCTATGAAAGGCTTGAGGACTTCATTCATTTATCTCATTAAATTTCTTGGTGCATTTGAAAGCCCAAATGGCATGACAAGCCATTCATACAACCCCACATTTGTTTTAAAGGTAGTTTTCCACTCATCCCCCTCTCTAATTCTGATTTGATGGTAGCCACTTTTGAGGTCGATCTTAGAAAAATAACAATACCCTCCTAAACAATCCATCAAATCTTCCATTCTAGGTATGGGAAACCTATACCTTATGGTTATCTTGTTAATTTACCTTGAGTCGATGCACATTATCCAATCTCCCCCTTTCTTTGGTACCAAAACGGTAGGAACAACACATGGGCTAAGACTCTCTTATGAGGCCCTTGTCAAGCAACTCTTGGACTTTCTTCCTAATCTCTTCATTATGTTTTGGCGTCATTTTATATGTTGCTTTGTTAGGTAGGTTTTCCCTTGGTATGAATTTTATGTGGTGGCTCACATCTCTTATTGGTGGTAAAGAATCAAGAAGCTCATCTACCACAATGTCTTTGTATTTGTTCAACAAGGCTTGGACTTCTCTAGGCACATCATCCACCTTTGATGTTGTCATGAAATATTTTGGTCTGATTACAATGGTATAACCTTGTCTACCCTCTTCCTTCATGGTTTTAAAAAACTCCTTTTCTCCTACCAACATTATGTTAGGAAACTTGCATCCATCTAATGACAATTTTCACATAACCCAATATAGAGATCTATGCAAATAAGTAATCAGAATCCACATGCAAGAGAATAGACGACATACCCATCAAAGATGACACAAGATATGCCCTGGGAAAACCCTCAAGAGGGAAAAACCTAGCCTCCAAAAGCGTCCACACTCCATGTATTATTCAACAATGAAAACCCATTACAATACATCTTTAGAGACTCCATGAACACTTTTGAAGCACAAGCTATCCATTCATTTCATGTGACCAAGCATGAGCCCAGACATCCCATGCCATGCTTCAAACCCTCACACATGCACTAGCTCAACCTGCTAATTTGCAACATACTCTCCAACCTTAAACAACTACCCTTATGGTTGCTTTTATAGAAACAAGCTTCCACAAAACCACCAAGTGGTATTACATAAACCATGTGCCCAAAACCATGAACTTACAAAATCATGTGACCCCACATTTAATATTGGGTACTTTATTATATTTTATTTTTCTCCAATATTAAATAATTATATTTTGCAATTAATTCCCAATGTTACATACAACATAAAGTGGCCCCAACATTATAAGTCCTAGTGATGCACATCCATCTAGGTACCCCTAGGTGCACTACACACATAATAATAAATTAAACATTATAAGCATTATGCAAGGTGTACAACACCTAATTATAACAATCTCCCACTTGTTGTATACATTGCATAAGGGGGTAACAAGTAAGCTCAAGCATCAAGATAATAATTCCATAGGCAATGTACCATCCTAGAATATGAGTGCTCCATGTGCTCCATCAAGCTACCTATAACAAGACCCAAGGTGACCACCATCTCATCCATCGATGCTCCCATCCACCATCATACCAATGCACAAATATAAGAAGCCATCCAAAGAGAATCCACACAATATGTCACAATGAAGCATAAGTCCTGCCTCAACTGATATCCCAAACAAAAACACTCAATCCAAAGGTATCAATATGCACTTGTAGCTATCAACATACACAAACACATAGCTGAAATAACACCCACTTCAAGTGCCAACACATCCAACTATCCATACCTCTAAGGTATACATAACATAGTAAACTCATGCCATCACATATCCACCCATAAACCACAATAACAAACTCCATGTGCAAACTTGTCAAAGAGTGATATAAACGTCTAGGAGCTCCCACTGCATGGGTAATGTCTAGATGAATGCAAACCTAGAATGAGCGCATTCAACACGTCGCTTCGTTAACATTCCAAAAACAAGGCACCATCACAAGTGATCAAGGCATACCAAATCTACTAGCAACGTCACATAGGAGATGTCAACATGTAGTACCAAGGAACATCCATAATGATATGCAAAACCTGCAAACCAAACACCTGTAGAATGTCCTCCTACACACACCTCTAAATGCCAAATGTGTCAAGTATGATCTCCTTAATAATGCCCCAACTAAAAAGCCTCAACAACATCCATAACACCCAATCTCATGGATCAAGTATGACATATGAATCAATGTAACAATGCCAACATGGATGTAAGCCTCTCTGACAAGAAGATCAAACTCAAAGTAACCATCCCCATAACTAGAAATCAGCCCATAAACCATCTCCTAACAATCCTCAAATGCACAAGGAGATAACCATGCCATAACATCCCTCAAAATGAATCCTCCAGAACTAACTAACCTTAGCTCAAGATCCATATCTATGAAATATAAAGCATATAAAATCATGCTAACCCATCCTCAAATGAGTATCCATAATCACCATGAATCAATTCAATCCCATGAGAATCAAAGCATAAAACATAACACCTCTAAAAGATATAATGGGAAAATACCTCTCAAATCGTAACCTATTGAGTAGACCAAGAGTGGGGAATGAGAATGCTCCTCCAAGATATCCAAGTCATCATGAATCAACCAAGAACACTCTCCTCATAGGTCCATGTTGAACTCACATCCAACCAAGGTGTAGGCTCCTCAGACTTCCTGCTGAAATATCATCAAGAGTAGCTATCTCAAACACATGTCTCTAATCACAATAGAACTCAAGCCTCACCTATGTCTCCAAGCATCCATGAGTACCTATAACCAATCAATTCATACCAAACTCCAAATGCAACATAAAACCAACATGAAGTAATCAAGTAAATGATCAATGTATGCAATACCAAGAGAACTACCAAGATCAATGTCAAATCTCCAACTGCAGAATCAGGAACCTAAACATGACATCCATGATCTAACCATGTCCTCCTATGAGATCACATGCACCATAACATATATATAAACATCTTGGTCTCAAGAGAACATGTACCATGCCAAACTCTAATCTAGAATCAAGAGTGTACCATGACATCATAACAACCACTCTAAACCAAGAAACCATATTCCCAATCATATGAAGATAACCATACCAATGATGCATCCACGTCACTGCCAACAACTCCCACTAAACCGTGGTACCGAGCCACACATGGTATCATGATAGCCATCCTCTCCATGAAGATCATCCAGGTCTACACACAACTGAAGTTTCAGTAACATAACAAGTAGAACCGAAATCTCCAAGCCAAAAAGATACCTACAACCACCAAACCATCATAAACATATCCATCACCAACAAACCATCACCGCCAAAAGCTCCCACTAAAAAGTGTAACCAAGTAACAAGCTAACATGACATCATGATACCAATCTCCTAATGAATATCAAACATGAGATACCCTCATACAACCAAAGAACTACAAATGCAACATGAGCTCCTCAATAAGAAAGCAAAGTAAACCACGATCCTCATACCAAGAAGATTCACTGCCACAACCTGAATCAATAACCTATCCAACACCACCAACAATGCACCTGCATAAACCATCATGACATGCCAAAGTCTCTAAAGAACAAGAAACATTCATGACACCATGATCACCACCAAATGTACCAACATCACCCAACCGTGTCCACATATCTACATAATCATAGTCAACTACATAGGTCTCATATCATGACTGTACCTAGTAATACCATCTCACCTCCTCAACATGACATCAAAACCAGCAAACCAAGTGACTAAACCAAGCCACCAAAATTGAACATGCATCAACACTGAAACATCAATGGGCAAAGACAACCCATATCCAAGTCATAGGTGCAACAAGTAAGTATAGACCACCTACAACATTGCACAACTTGTAGATACAACAATACAACATACAGATCCAACCAATTCTAATAACCATGTAAAAAAAAGAGAATAATTTGATATGTACAACTGAGCATACAATGAATCCAACATCAAATCTCCCAAATCTGGCAATCTATAAGCTCATAGTATCACCATAATCAACATAACCCATAAACAACTCAAATAAATAAAACAAAAATAAACCATGCCAAAATAACTCCAAATCTGATCCAATATGTATTTCTCTGAACAAGCTTTCCATTGATTATTCGAAGTCCAAAATCTGACTCCGTATGCACCCGATATGCCCTCTCGAAGCTCAAAACAAACATCTGACTTTGACCAAGCAAAACACTGTCAAAACTGCAAAATCTGGAAAAATATCTAATACCACAACATAGATCTCTGAGTCACCTTTCCAACGAGTCCAAGAAGTCAAAAAACTGACATCGTGGATGAAAGATATACCTCTAAGAACAAAAACTGTCCAATTTGACTATATAAACAACTTTTGGTGGGTCCCACTCCAAAGCAAAAAATTAAAAATTTAAACCTCTTTCAATAGTGGCGGATTTTTCATTCATTTAATATTTAATGGCAAAGATTTAATGAGGAGGAGTGGGCAGATGGTTTAAACTTGAAAGGTTTTAAATATTAATGAGAATCTTTTAAGAATTTATTCCCTCTTTTAAACCTTTTTTCAACAAAGAAGGCCGACCAATATATTCAACTCGCAGTCTCGAGTACATACAGATTGGGGAAAGGTAAAGTATGGGTTTAGTTTGCAGGTACAGGTCTGCGGACCCTATACCCCCACTACTGTATTATATTTTTATTTCTTTTCGATTTTCAATAAAAATTTTCAATGGCATATTTTCTAATAAAGTTTATTTTATTTTGCAGGTTAATTTTTCAATGGACGGGAGTGAATTTTATTTTATTTTTGTGACGATTGTACCGTCGACATCTGTACGGTCAAATAGCATTTTTTTTAATAATCTAAATAGGTCGAAATATATATTAAAATTCGTCTCTGGGCCAACTTGAATCCAACCATGAGATCCATTTTGTCTCAAGAGGTCATCCATGAAATTTCCCTTACAAAACCCTCATTTTCAAACTCAAACCAAGAAACCCTTTTTGCCCAAAATTTCTCACACCCCAAATCTGCAAACAACCCATCAAAACAACAAACCCAAAACCCTCAAATCTGCAATAAACAACCTACAAAACCCTCATATCTTGTCATACCTTTCATTCTCTCATCCATTACATAGATTCAAACTTAAACAACATTTTTCTCATCCTAGAGTTATCCAACCATAACCATGGCTCTGATACCACTTGTTAGGAAACATGCAACCATCTAATGACAATTTCCACATAATCCAATATAGAGATATATGCAAATAAGTAATCAAAATCCACATGCAAGAGAATAGACAACATACCCATTAAAGATGACACAAGATATACCTTGGGAAAACCCTCAAGAGGGAAAAACCCAACCTCCAAAAGCATCCACACTCTATGTATTATTCAATAATGAAAACTCATTACAATACATCTTCAGAGACTTCATGAACACTTTTGAAGCACAAGCTATCCATGCATTCCATGTGACCAAACATGAACCCACACATCCCATGTCATGCTTCAAACCTTCACACATGCACTAGCTCAACCTTCTAACTTGCAACAAACTCTCCAATCTTAAACAACTACCCTTGTGGTTGCTTTTATAGAAACAAGCTCCCACAAAACCACCAAGTTGTATTACATAAACCATGTGCCCAAAACCATGAACTTACAAAATCATGTGACCCCACATTTAATATTGGGTGCTTTATTATATTTTATTTTTCCCCAATATTAAATAATTACATTTTGCAATTAAATCCCAATGTTACATACAACATAAAGTGGTCCCAACATTATAAGTCCTAATGATGCACGTCCATCTAGGTACCCCTAGGTGCACTATACACATAATAATAAATTAAACATTTTAAGCATTATGCAAGGTATACAACACCTAATTTTAACATATTATATTAGACCCTACTTGTTTGTCTAGGCCTTCATCTTGCAATGGTGTGAGTGTAAATGAGATCCCATCATTTTCTATCACATAGGTATTCTTTTGCCCATCATGTTTATCCTTCCTATCATACTTCCAGGGTCTCCCTAAAAGCATATGACAAACATTCATTGGGATGATGTCACACAACATTTTTTCTTTATACCCACCTATGTTAAATTCCACCCATGTTTGCTCATTAACTAGGATCCGTTGTCCCTTATTCAACCAGGAGACCTTGTAAGGAGTGGGATGTGGGATTCTCTTCATTTTAAACTTTTCTACCATCTCTAGAGCAACTAAATTATCTATGGAACTCGAATCAACAACTTTACACACCTTACCTTGAGATTTGCAGGTGGTTCTAAAGAGGGATTTTCTTTGTGGAGGCTCTTTACCTATAAAAACTTTGATTAATGTTCTCCTCTACATCGGAGATTCACTAATTTCTGGAGCAGCATACTGTGATGGAGAGTTGACACTCTCATTGTCTTCTTCTTGCACCAATTGAGTCCTTCTTTCTCCTCCATGTGAAGTAGAAGGTTGCTTATCCAGACATTTCCAAGCTTGGTGACCAAACTTATTGCATTTGTAGCATCTTCTAAGAACCCACTTGATCCTCTACCTTGACCACCAAATTTGCCTCTACTATTTGATCTTCTACCTCTAAAACATCCTCTTTATTTTGAGCTCTGATTTTGATGACCACTTGTCTCTCCTTGTGGTTTTTGAGATTGTCCTCTTCCTCCAAAGGTTCCTTTGCCCTTGAAGCTTCTTCCTTTGCCTCTACTTTGTTTCTCCTTCCTTCTCTTCATCCTTTATTCTGCCTTGACTGCCATTTGAAAGCATTCTTCCACCATTCTAGGGGTGGTAAGACTTAACTCATCTTGTATATTGAACTTCAACCCATTTATGTACCTTGCTAATTTCTCCACCTCATCCTCAGCATGACTTGCCCTTATACTTAGCTTGTGAAACTCCTCTGTATAAGCCATTACATCCATCTCCTTTTTTTTGAGGTTTTGTAGCTTCCTAAATGTTTGAATTGCATAATCACCGGGTAGAAATTGACTCTTGATTTTAGCCACCATTTTGTCCCAAGAATTTATTTTTCACTTTCCCTTCTTCACCCTCTCTTCCTACACATAATTCCACCATGTTGAGGCAGGGCCTTTCAATTTTGTTTTGGAAAATTTCACCTTGTGTTCTTTTGCTACCTCGTCATACTCAAAATAGTTATCAAGTGCATCAATCCAACCTTGCACCTCTTCACTATCCATCTTCCCACCATACATGGGTAATTCCGTATTCACCTTAGGAGTGTCTCCTTTGATGGCCTTCAACATCTTAACCATTCTCAATTCATTAGGGTCCAACTCTTCCTCATCTTGAACTCCTCTTTGAGGGTTTTCATTATCACCCTCTTCCTCTTCCTCTTGGTCACTTTGGTCTCTGGTGACCACACCTCTCCTTTGGTTTGATTCAAGTACTGCAAGTTTGGATAGGATGCATTTTTTAGACTCGTTTACCTATCTCAACTCATTGGCATGCTTTTCTTTCAACTCTCTCACTTCTCTAGCAGTTGCATTACTTTTAGGAGGCATCTTTGCTTCTTTCAAACTTCAACGTTTCCCACCTATTGACCAAAACCTATGCTCTGATACCAATTTGATGCAAAGCAGGGTGGAGGTATCAACACTAACTCAATTCAACAAACTTTTCAACTTCCCCTAGTAGTACTCCAAATAGGGGTTTTCCCTCATAATTTTCAAAGTAGACCCAAAACCCAAATTGTGAACATCATTCATGATACCCTTTAAGCCACTTAGAAACATATCAAATTTGTGGATATGCTTGTTTTGTAACAACACCCTCCAATTTGGACTGCTACACTCCAATTATGCCTAATTAGTGTTGAAGAAACGAAGATCAATTCATTAAGTTTGAATTGCTTCCCTTCAAATGTGATCTATAAGAGCAGAATATTTATGGATTTCAATATCTACTTTTATGGATCAGATCTGCATTAAGTATGTAAGAAGGAGACACATCCCATGAGCGAACATGTCTCCACAAAGTGGAGGCATGTCCATTCATGGGATGTGTCTTTCCATTTTAACTAAGCTCCTAATCTTTAATCGGGTTAGTTATTTAATAAACATAACTTCTTACTAAGTTCGATTTGTATTTATCTTGCACAAATAAATGATATCCAATCTGGAAATGATCACCGATAATGATGCTCGATCGAGATCCTATATGACACATAAGAAACCATTAATCTGCAAGTAATAACCTCTTGCTTGCAAATTGATAATATAATTGGAATAGTAGTTCAATCAGATAAGTGATCATCGATATCTTTATCTGACCAAATCTACCATAATTCAACACTCCCTCTTAGCTAAGGAAGATAACTCCAACCAAGTATAAAGTGATATCACCTTACTTGTGATATCAGAAGATATGGTATACTAAAAGTGTCAAGTCACATGACATTCTTCATAACACATCTTCATTATGGTATGTGCACTGACATCAAGTCACATGATGTCTACCAAAATAGATCATGGCATATCCACGAATATATATACATAACCA
Organism: Sequoiadendron giganteum; assembly: GCA_007115665.2. Classification (NCBI taxonomy): domain Eukaryota; kingdom Viridiplantae; phylum Streptophyta; class Pinopsida; order Cupressales; family Cupressaceae; genus Sequoiadendron; species Sequoiadendron giganteum. Next base: position 861,240,237 of record CM021101.1, read on the forward strand.
CCATGAATAAGGATCATAATGATCTTCAAATTTATATCAAGTCTAATGATATCTATCCAAATTTCCAAGAGATACTATCATGACATATCCACAGATATCAAGTCGCATAATATCCATCATGATAGTGAAACTAATCATTGTAAAAACATCACCTTACAATGTCAAAGTGTTCATTATCAAAAGATCGTCAACTTTCAATAATGTACAGTTTAAACATATTAGTACAAAATAAATAATTTGAGTCTCAATCTCAAAAATAACTTACATTTCAACCATACCAAGTTTCTTTCTAAAGTGTTCAATTTTGACTCTAGAGAGAGTTTTGGTGGATATCGGTTGGTTGATCGCTTGTACTAATATACTCCAACTGGATCACAATCCTTTCTACCATGTCTCTCACATAGTGGTAAGGAATCTCTATATGCTTTTTGATCAAATAATTCCACAAGCAATTTTCGGAACCATATTGCTTCTCTTGCTCCCATAGAGGCTAAAATATATTCGACTTTTGTTGTACACAGTGCCACAAAAGATTGCTTCCTGTTACACCAAGATATCATTGCAGACCTCAACCTGAAACAACATCTAGAGGTACTCTTTTGATCATCTTCTTTAGGTTCAATAAGCTCCCTCTGAATCTTCAAGCACTTGCATCAACCTCCTAACTTTATCATCCAAGCTTGCCTGCAACACTTGCTTTTAGAGAAATGGTTTCGAACACACATCTTTGAAGGGATTCAAGGTTGTGCTCTTTGACCTTATCTTAGATCACTCTAATCAGAATAGGTTTGTGAAGCTACCAATGTTAAATCTAGGTTGACCTGACTTGAGCAATTCAGAACCCAACTACTAAAGAGGTACTTCAATAATCTGGCCTTGCAAAACTGCAACCCTTACTTATTCTTAGTGAGTCATAGAACTCCCTTTTAAGGTTAATTCTTCTTCTTGGAAGAGATGTCTTCATCCATTTACTTAGTCTCAAGCAATGGCTCCATTCTCTTCTTCTCTTGAAAGCAATCTCTTGGTTCATCCTAATGCACATTAAGAACAGATTACTTGATAGTTCATATAACTCAACTATTTTGAAGAGAAATACCAATGCTAGAAACATAAATGATTTACTATCTTAATGACACTACATAAAATTCATTAACATTATTCAACCATGAAATACTTATCTCATGGAACTTAGAATTCTATACATAGAAAAGAGAGATCGAAATCCTCAAGCAATGAACACAAAAAACTGCTCTCTCTGCCCTTTCAGTGGCATCGATCACTTCAAAAATACCGATCATAGAAGTGGCTCCAATCCAAAATTCGCAGAGGCGCCAACAATCATAATAATCAGATTATTCATGTCTAGGTTTTCATCCAACCATGAACTTCAATTTATGAGAGGTATCAGCTAACAATAATTATGCTACTCCTGTTATCGACGATGCAAGCAACTCGTGAATTTCATTCTATCCACATATCACATGGCTCTAATAAATATTCAGGTCGATTTAGCATTAGCAGCATTTCCAGGAAGGAGTAGTGATTTCTAAGATTGATCTGTGGCTATGTAGCCTTCAGCTCTTGCAACTCGTCCGATCATAGTATTTAGTATCACATGGATTGCAATGTCGAACGCCTTTACTCTAAGATCATAAATCCACACACACTCATTCCATTGCGACTCATCTGCTAAGTTTTGAGTCAGTTCTAAAGCAATGTAGCCTTCCCATATTTGCTCCCGAACGATATTCTTTGTGCCGCACATGTGAGAAAGGATCATGTTCATCATCTCGGCATTATTACCTTCTTGAATGGAGCCTTGATCAATCTCGTGCGTAGTACCATTCTCCTTCCTTCCGATCGAGACATCCTCAAACACAGGGATCGTGAATCGAACAACAATATGCAAACAACCGCCGCCAATGTCTTTCCTCCCGTAATGATGAATGTTGAGTACAACTTATCATGATGCCTGAATAGATGCCCAAACACTTAGTTCACCACAGATTTTCCTCAATGCGCCTTCCTATAGTGGCATAGAGTCTTGAATTCCCTGATGGTCACACCTTAATCGCTGAACGTATATTCGTCTTTATGCACAATTGTTCACGACACATCCAGGTAACCTCGATATGGTTCAGTGAGATGAGTCGATGATTTAAAGAGACAATATGCTAGCAATCCATATATTTTGATCTTTGCTACTTTCCCCTATATGGTCACTGGCAAACACATTGATTCCTTAAGACTTTGAATACATACACGCATCATTAAGCCTGGAGTTTCCACTTTATTGACTTCGTAGGTTTATAATCACCCATCATACTACGACCAATTATGTGAATGTTGGTGAAGAATGCACTATGCAATTAAACATCACCAACATTCATGAATACCAAATGTAAACTTAAGACAACCAATATATATATATATAGATATAACCTTCGACTTCCTCATATACATTAGCAAGATATCGTTGGTGGTGTGAATGCAGGACGTATAGAGTTCCCCGCATTGTAGCGAAGATCTTCCAGCAATTATATATTTCTTCGCTAAGTTCCAAAACATCCAACCTCCCAACACCACCGATATACTTGTCTATATCCTTCTCGTGGCCTTAATATTGCATCTTTGAAATTCTTGACAATCGGTCATATAATCGATGCCATATAAGTTCTTTTGTCCGAAGAATGAAATCCCGATATCAGTTGCCTCCAATAATACTCCCACGATATCAGCAGTGAAGGCACAGACAATAAGCATATTTTTTGTGGGAATAATCCCATCGCGGGAATGTAAGAAGGGTGCCACGATCTCAATACTCTTCTGCCTTTGTATTTCCGACACAAAACTTATCAATGAAAACACAAATTTAGAGGATGCCTTAGCAGAGAGCTTTACAACAAGTCACCAGATTGTCTAATCAATCCATCATAACGATCAACCAAAGATACAGTATCCAATCACATTGGGTTTTCATCCATCATGACTCCCTGAGAGTTTCTCGATCCCAGGTTCCTTCGCTACCAAATCAGATAACTTCAATTTCCCATGTGATCTAGCAGGGGCGACTCCTGCTACAATCTTCAAAAGTCTTAAAGTAATCTAATATCTTAAATTTAATAGGATCTTCCTTAACCAAGGCTCTGAATCCATGTTGAAGAAACGACCAATAATTCATTAAGTCTGAAGTGCTTCCCTTCAAATGCAATCTATAAGAGCAAAATATTTATGGATTTCAATATCTACTTTTGTGGATCATATCTTCATTAAGTATGTAAGAAGGAGACAAGTCCCATGAGCGGACATGTCTCCACAAAGTGGAGGCATGTCCGTTCATGGGATGTGCCTTTCCATTTTAACTATGCACCTGATCTTTAATCGGGTTAGTTACTTAATAAACATAACTTCTTACTAAGTTCGATCTGTATTTATCTTGCACAGATAAATGATATCCAATCTGGAAATGATCGCCGATAATGATGCTCAATCGGGATCCTATATGACACATAAGAAACCATTAATCTGCAAGTAATAACCTCTTCCCTACAGATCGATAATATACATGGAATAGTAGTTCGATTAGATAAGTGATCATTGATATATTTATCTGACCAAAGCTACCATAATTCAACAATTAGGCTAGTTTTACAAAGCAACAACAAGGATTTCAATCCCCAAACTATAAACCTTCACTCCACAGCCTTTAGCATGTCACATGGGGTTTGAATATGCAAATTCTACCCACTAGAACAATCACTAACTCACCTTTTAACAAAATCCTACGCCTACCTAATCACCTAAGCCTAATACATAGAGATATTAGGTAGGGTTGCCTCAAACTTTTCCCTAACTCCATCCCCTGCTCTTGAAAACACCAAAAACATTAAAAAAACTCTATCTACCTCCATTCCACTGATTAACAGATTTTTCCACTGGTGGAATGAGCTCAAATTCATATTTCTTCAATCAAACCCTCAAAACTAGGGTTTCCTGGTAGTTTTCAGTAAATTGCTTCTAACTCACTCCAAACTCAATGCAAAATGTTGAAATCAAAACCAAAATATATTTAATTCATTCTTTCATTAGTTCTAACATAATTTAGATCATTTGCAGGCCGTACAAACTACTGTAGCACCAAGAAATCACTAGAAAATGCAGAAAAATAGAGTTTATCTTATTGCTTGATCACCAAATCATCACCAGAAGTTTCCTTCGAACAAAAAAAAGCATATTTAACCTTTTCCAATCCAAACCAATGGTTCCAAACTAAATTTTCAACATCTGACTGTTCAACTTCCACATAAGACCAAAAATGCAAAGTTGCTTATGCAACTTTTGCAAATCAAGACAACTTTTTTACAAAATTGACCCCACATGACCAAAACCATGAACCATGGTCTAATAGACCTTATTACACCAAAAATGACTAAATAACACATAAATCCAACATTTACCTCCTTTCAACACATGGGTGCCCCTGCACCAATTTTTAAATTTACTTCAAAGCAATTTGGCCATTTTGGTGCAGTGGCACCCATGTGCTGAAAAGAAGTCAAGTGTTGGGATTTTGTATTGATTGAGTCATTTTTGGTGTAACAAGGTCTTTTAAGACCATATTCCATGTTTTGTGTCGGTTTTGGTCATGTGGGGTCAATTTTGTAAAAAGTTGTCAAGATTTATGCAACTTTGCATTTTGGGTGTGTATAGGAAGTTGAACGGTCAGGTATTTGAATTTTTTTTGGTACCATTGGTTTTGGCCTGTAAGTGTTTAAATATATCTTGGGATGTTCGAGACAATCTTTTGGAGATGTTTTGGAGAAAAAGCAATATCAATATACTCTATTTTCTGCATTTTTAATTGAGTTTTTGCTGCTACAGAGGTTTGTACGATTTTGTATGACCTGGACATGTTCTAAGTTGTATTGGAATTTATGGTGGATTTAGTTAACTCTCTTTTACAATTTATTTCATTCATTTTCATTGAGATAGGAGTGAGTTAGGGCCTTTTTACTACAAACAACCAAGAAACCCTAATTTTGAGGGTTTGATTAAAGAAAACATGGATTAGAGCCCATTGGACACTGGTGGAAAAATTTGATAATCGATGGAATGGAGGTAGATAGGTTGTTCTTGATGTTTTTGGTGTTTGCAGAAGTAGGGGATGGAGTTAGGGCCAAGTTTGATGCAGGCATATCCTAATATCACTATGTATTAGGCTTAGGAGGATAGGTAGACATAGGGTTTAGTAGATAAGTGATTTGGTGATTGTTCCAATTGATGAAAATTGCTTGTACAAACCCCATATGACATGTTGAAAAATTTGGAAAGAATAATTGAATTTTGGAGAGTGTAAAATCTATTGGTGCTTTTTTATTCAACCCTAGTTAGGCCTAATAGGAGTCTAGCACTCCAAATTGGAGGGTGATGTTACAAAAAATCCATATCTAAAAATTTGATATGTTTCTAAGGGGCATAAAGGGTATCTTGAATGGTGTTTAATTTTTTAGTTTGAATTCTTCTTTGAAAGTTATGATGGAAAACCCCCGATTGGAGTACTACTAGTGGAAGTGAAGGATTTGTGAGAAACACACCAAGTTAGGGTTTCAAAGTTGCAAAGTTTGATCATTTGAGATTGAGTTGATAACCTCCACCCTGCTTTGCATCAAATCGGTATCAGAGCATAAATTTTGGTCAATAAGAGGAAAGGGTTGAAGTTTGGAAGAAGCAAAGATGCCTCCTAAAGGAAATCCAACTGCTAGAGAAATGAGAGAGATAAAGGAAAAGAATTCTGAGGAGTTGAGACAGGTAAAGGAGTCTCAAGAAGTTGTCCTAGCCAAAATTGTAACACTTGAATCAAACCAAAGGAGATGTGTGGTCACCGGAGACCAAAGTGACCAAGAGGAAGAGGAAGACGGTGAGAATGAAAACCCTCAAAGAGGAGTCCAAGATGAGTTAGAGTTGGACCCTAATGAATTGAGAATGGTTAAGATGATGAAATCTATCAAAAGAGACACTCCTAAGGTGAAGATGGAATTATCCATGTATGGTGGTAAGTTGGATAGTGAAGAGGTGCTAGGTTGGATTGATGAACTTGATAACTATTTTGAGTATGAAGAGGTAGAAGAAGACCAAAGGGTGAAACTTTCCAAAACAAAATTGAAAGTACCTATATGCAATTCAAACATTTAGAAGGCTACAAAATCTCAAACAAAAGGAGATGGATGTCATGGCTTATACTGAGGAGTTTCACAAGTTAAGCATTAGAGAAGGTCATGTTAAGGATGAGGTGGAGAAAGCAGCAAGGTACATAAATGGGTTGAGGTTCAATATACAAGATGAGTTAAGTATTACCACCCTTAGAATGGTGGAAGAATGCTTTCAATTGGCTATTAGAGTAGAAGAAAAGTTGAAGATAAGGCAGGAGAAACAAAGTAGAGGTAGAGGAAAAAACTTTAGGGGTAGAAGAACATTTGGAGGAAGAGGACAATCTCAAGAACCACAAGGATAGACAAGTGGTCATCAAGAACATAGCTCAGAATCAAGAGGCAGTTTCAGAGGTAGGAGATCAAATAGTAGAGCTAGATTTGGTGGTCAAGGTAGAGGATCAAATGGGTTCTCAAGAAGATGCTACCAATGCAATAAGTTTGGTCACCAAGCTTGGAAATTTTCGGATAAGCAGCCTTCTACGTCACATGGAGGAGAAAGAAGGAATCAATTGTTGCAAAAGGAAGACAATGAGAGTGTCAACTCTCCATCTTAGCATGCTTCTCCAGAAATAGGTGAATCTTTGATGGTAAGGAGAACACTAATCAAATTTCCTATGGTGAAAGAGCCTCCACAAAGAAAATATCTATTTAGAACCACCTACAAATAAAAAGGTGAGGTTTGTAAAGTTGTTGCTGATTTGGGTTCCACAGATAATTTAGTTGCTCTAGATATGGTAGAAAAGTTAAAAATGAAGAGAATCCCACATCCCACTCCTTATAGGGTCTCCTGGTTGAATAAGGGACAACAGGTCCTAGTAAATGAGAAAACATGGTTTGAATTTAACATAGGTGGGCATAAAGACAAAATATTGTGTGAAATCATTCCAATGGATGTTTTAGGGAGACCCTGGTAGTATGATAGGAAGGCTAAACATGATGGTAAAAAGTACACCCATGTGATAGAAAATGATGGGATATCATTTACACTCACACCATTGCAAGATGAAGGCCTAGACAAATAAGTAGGGTCTAGTATAATGCTAGTAGGAGAAAAGGAGTTCTTGAAAACCTTGAAGGAAGAGGGTGGAGAAGGTTTTTCCATTGTGATCAGTCCAAAAACTATGATGACAACAGTAGCAAAGGTTGATGATATGCCTAGAGAAGTCCAAGCCTTGTTGAATAAGTATAAGGAAATTGTGGTAGATGAACTTCCCGATTCTTTACCACCAATAAGTTATGTGAGCCACCATATAGATTTCATATAAGGGGCAAACCTATCTAACAAAGTTGCATATAAAATGACTCCAAAACATAATGAAGAGATTAGGAAGCAAATCCAAGAGTTGCTTGACAAGGACCTCATAACAGAGAGTCTTAGCCCATGTGTTGTTCCTACCGTTTTGGCACCAAAGAAAGGGGTGATTGGAGAATGTGCACCGACTCAAGGGAAATTAACAAGATTACCATAAGTTATAGGTTCCCCATACCAAGAACGGAAGATTTGATGGATTGTTTAGGAGGGGCTTGTTATTTTTCCAAGATTGACCTCAAAAGTGGCTACCACCAAATCAGAATTAGAGAGAGGGATGAGTGGAAAAATGCCTCCAAGAAAAATGAGGGGTTGTATGAATGGCTTTTCATGCCATTTGGGATTTCAAATGCACCAAACACCTTTATGAGATTAATGAATGAAGTTCTAAAACCCTTCATAGGTAAGTTTGTGGTTGTCTATTTGGATGACATTCTTATTTTTAGCAAAACTAAAGAGGAACACTTGCAGCATCTAGACTTGGTTTTGAAAAAGTTGAATTAAGAAAAGTTGATGATAAATTTGAAGAAGTTTGGATTCATGAAGGAAGAATTGGTATATCTTGGCTTTGTGATCTCAAAAGTCTCTTTGAAGATGGATCCCAGCAAGGTGGAATGAATTCTCAGTTGGCCTACTCCTACATCAGTAAGTGAGGTAAGAAGTTTCATGGCCTAGCCAGTTTTTATAGAAAATTTGTGAGGAATTTCAGTCACATATGTTATCCCATCATTGACACAATAAAAGGGGATAAAATGAAAAGGGTTGTATGGTCTGATGAGGTAGAAAAGAGTTCCCAATATTTGAAACAAGGTGTAGCACAACAACCTATATTAGCATTGCCAGACTTCAACAACATTTTCATAATTGAATGTGATGCAAGTGGGTATGCAATTAGGGCAGTCTTGAGCCAAGAGGGGAGGCTTGTTGCATTTTTCAGTGTGAAGCTCAATGAGGCAAAGAAAAATTATTCCTCTTATGATTTGGAGTTGTATGCTATGGTGCAATCATTGAAGAAGTGGAGACACTATCTCTTTCCCAAAGAATTCATTTTTTTTTACTGACAATCATGCTTTACAGTTCCTTAACAGCCAATAAAAACTCAACCATAGACATGTGAAGTGGGTAGAGTACCTACAAAGTTTCACCTTCACCATCAAACACAAAAAGGGGCAGTCAAACAAGGTGGCAGATGCTTTGAGCATAAGAACATTGTTGGTTCAAGAAATGCAGTTACAAAGTGTGGCTATTGATGCTTTGAAAGATATGTATGTAGAGGATGATGATTTCAGAGAAATTTATGCTTCTTGCAATCAGTTTAATGACACTTTTCATGAAAACAATTATGATTTCTTGGTTCACGAAGGTTTACTCTTTAAAGGGGCTCAACTTTGTATTCCCAAATGCTCTATAAGAGACAAATTGATTAAGGAGAAGCATTGTGGAACCTTAGCAGGTCACTTAGGTGTGGATAAGACTTTAAAACAAGTAAGAAGGCATTACTATTGGCTCAAGATGCAAAGTGATATCAAAAAAATTGTAGAAAAGTGTGTAGTGTCTCAAAAATCCAAGGGTTGTAGTACAAATTTAGGTCTCTATCAACCATTTCCATTCCCAAATAGACCATGGGAGTCCATCAACATGGATTTTGTGTTGGAGTTGCCCAAAACTCAAAGAGGATTTGATAGTGTGTTTGTTGTTATAGACCGGTTTAGCAAAAGGATGCTTCATACATTGTAGGGTTGTTTTTCAAGGAGGTGGTCAAGATCCATGGATTGTCATTAACCATTGTTTCAGATAGGGATAGTAAATTTGTGGGTCACTTTTGGAGAAACCTTTGGAAGAAATTAGGAACAAATTTGGCATTTAGCTCTGCTTATCATCCCCAAACAAATGGGAAGACTAAAGTAGTCAATAGAAGCCTTGGAAATCTCCTTAGATGCTTGACAAAAGAACACTCAACACAATGGGATCTGATCCTACCCCAAGCTGAGTTTGCACATAATGACTCTGTGAACCAAAGTGTTGGTAAAAGCCCATTTGTGATTGTGTATGGATTGCAACCTAGCAAAGTGTTTGAACTCAAATATTTGAGTGCAATAGAGAGGAGTGATGAAGGAGGAGAGTTTGTAGTTTCCATGAAAGATATACATCAGTAGGTTAGAGAGAACCTTCAAAAGAGTGTTGATAAATATAAACAACATGCAGATTTGAAAAGGAGAGAGGTTCATTTCAAAGTGGGGGACTTGGTCTTAGCTCATTTGAGGAAGGAAAGGCTACCTAAAGGGAAGTATTTAAAGTTGTAGATGAAGAAGATAGGGCCATGTAGGGTGGTCCACAAATTTGGAGCAAATGCCTATGAGATAGAACTCCCTCCTAGAGTTGCTATCTCTTCAATTTTTAATGTTTCTGACCTATACCCTTATAAAGGGTATGTGATTCCAAGTATAGGTGCGGGTACATCAGAGGTTCCAAATCAAGATTGGGTCAAATATTTTCCACCAAGTCAACCATTGAAGCTAGAGTGCATCTTGGATACCAAAGAAGCCAAAAGAATAAGGCATAAGGTGTACTATGAGTACCTAGTGAAGTGGCAAGGCCTTCCTATGAAGGATGCCACTTGGATGATAGAGGAAGACATCAAAAATCATGGTGCAATAGTTGAAGATCTACTCTCAAGTGGAACTTGAGATTTGTTTTGCCCAGGAGTATGGTGGAGGGGCACCCATGTGCTGAAAAGAATTCAAGTGTTGGGTTTTTGTGTTAATTAAGTAATTTTTGGTGTAATAAGGTCTTTTAAGACCATATTTCATGTTTTATGTCAGTTTTGGTCATGTGGGGTCAATTTTGTAAAAAATTGTCAAGATTTGCAAAAGTTGCATAAGCAACTTTGCATTTTTGGTGTGTATGGGAAGTTGAATGGTTAGGTATTTGAAAAATAGTTTGGAATCATTGATTTTGGCTTGTAAGTGTTTAAATATGCCTTGGGATGTTTGAGGCAATCTTCTGGAGATATTTTGGAGATAAAACAATATCAATATACTCTAATTTCTGCATTTTTAATTGAGTTTTTGCTGCTATAGAGGTTTGTACGATGTTGTATGGCCTGTACATGTGCTAAGTTGAATTGGAATTGATGGTGGAATTATTTAACTCTCTTTTAAAATTGATTTCATTCATTTTCATTTAGTTAGGGCCTTTTTATTGCAAACAACTAAGAAACCCTAGTTTTGAGGGTTTTATTGAAGAAAACATGGATTAGAGCCCATTCCAATGGTGGAAAAATCTGATAATCGATGGAATGGAGGTAGATAGGTTGTTCTTAATGTTTTTGGTGTTTGCAGAAGCAGGCGATGGAGTTAGGGCCAAGTTTGATACAGCCCTAGCCTAATATCACTATGTATTAAGCTTAGGAGGATAGGTAGACATAGGGTTTAGTAGATAAGTAATTTGGTGATTGTTCCAATGAATGGAAATTGCTTGTACAGACCCCATATGACATGTTGACAACTTTGGAAAGAAGAATTGAATTTTGGAGAATTTAAAACCTATTGGTGCTTTGTTATTCAAGCCTCGTTAGGACTAATAGGAGCATAGCACTCCAAATTGGAGGGTATTCTTAAAAAACATCCATATCTACAAATTTGATATATTTCTAAGGGGCATAAAAGGTATCTTGAATGGTGTTCAATTTATGGGTTTGAATTATTCTTTCAAAGTTATGATGAAAACCCCCTAATTGGAGTACTACTAGGGGAAATGAAGGATTTGTGAGAAACCCACCAAGTTAGGGTTACAAAGTTGTAAAGTTTGATCATTTGAGATTGAGTTGATAACCTCCACCCTACTCTACATCAAATTGGTATTAGGGCATAAATTTTGGTCAATAAGAGGAAAAGGTTGAATTTTGGAAGAAGCAAAGATGCCTCCTAAAAGAAATTCAACTGCTAGAGAAATGAGAGATATGAAGGAAAACCATGCCAAGCAGTTGAGACAGGTAAAGGAGTCTCAAGAAGTTGTCCTGGCTAGACTTGCATCACTTGAATCAAACCAAAGGAGAGGTGTGGTCACTAGAGACTAAAGTGACCAAGAGGAAGATAGTGAAAATGAAAACCCTCAAAGAGGAGTCCAAAATGAGTTAGAGTTGGATCCTAATGAATTGAGAATGGTTAAGATGATGAAGGTTGAAGAGACACTCCTAAGGTGAAGATGTAATTACCCATGTATGGTGGGAAGTTGGATAGTGAAGAGGTGCTAGGTTGGATTAATGCACTTGATAACTATTTTGAGTATGACGAGGTAGAAGAAGACCAAAGGGTGAAACTTGCCAAAAAAAAATTGAAAGTACTTGTCTTAACTTGGTGCAATTATGTGTAGGAAGAGAGGTTGAAGAATGGAAAGTCAAAAATCAATTCATGGGACAGAATGGTGTCCACAATCAAGAGCCGATTTCTACCCGGTGATTATGCAATTCAAACATTAAGAAGGCTACAAAATCTCAAACAAAAGGAGATGGATGTCATGGATTATACTGAGCAGTTTCACAAGTTAAGCATTAGAGCAGGTCATGTTGAGGATGATGTGGAGAAAGTAGCAAGGTACATAAATGGGTTGAGGTTCAATATACAACATGAGTTAAGTCTTACCACCCCTAGAACAGAAGAAGAAATCTTTCAATTGGTTGTTAGAGCAGAAGAAAATTTGAAGAGAAGGTAGGAGAAATAAAGTAGAGGCAAAGGAAAAAACTTTAGGGGTAGAGGAACATTTGGAGGAAGAGGAAAAACTCAAAAACCACAAGGAGAGACAAGTGGTCATCAAGAATAGAGCTCAGAATCAAGAAGCAGTTTCATAGGTAGGAGATCAAATAGTAGAGCTAGATTTGGTGGTCAAAGTAGAGGATTAAGTGGGTTCTAAGGAAGATGCTAGCAATACAATAAGTTTGGTCACCAAGCTTGGCAATGTCTGGATAAGCAGCCTTCAACTTCACATGGAGGAGAAAAAAGGACTCAATTATTGCAAGAGGAAGACAATGAGGGTGTCAACTCTCCATCTCAGCATGTTGCTCTAGAAATAGGTGAATCTCTTATGGTAAGGAGAACACTAATCAAAGTTCCTATGGTGAAAGAGCCTCCATAAAGAAAATCTATGTTCAGAACCATCAACAAATCTCAAGGTAAGGTTTGTAAATTTGTTTTTGATTTGGGTTCCACATATACTTTAGTTGCTCTAGATATGGTAGAAAAGTTAAAAATGAAGAGAATTCCACATCCCACTGCTTACAAGGTCTCCTGGTTGAATAAGGGACAATAGGTCCTATTAAATGAGAAAGCATGGTTGGAATTTAACATAGGTGGGTATAAAGACAAAATATTGTGTGACATCATCCCAATGGATTTTTTAGGGAGACCTTGATAGTATGATAGGAAGGCTAAACATGATGGGAAAAAGTACACTTATGCAATAGAAAAGGATGGGATCTCATTTACACTCACAACATTGCAAGATGAAGGCCTAGACAAATAATTAGGGTCTAGTATAATGCTAGTAGGAGAAAAGGAGTTATTGAAAACCTTGAAGGAAGAGGGTGGAGAAGGTTTTGCCATTGTGATCAGACCAAAACCTATGATGACAACATCTATAATACCCCTCTGTTTTGCTTCTCGTTCGATTTGTTTTATGCTATGTTTGGTTGCAGTCACTTTGATACTATATACATTTTGTTATGATGTTTTGATCACTACTATTGAGCGACAACTATTATTGTGGGATGTGGTTATCTGATTATTGTTTCACATGCATTATGGATTAATGATGTTGTAGAGTTAGCATGAGATGTTATTATGAGATTATTGGAATTATGATGGAAGTGTCAGTTTTGATGAGTGTATAGGTGAAGAGGACGGGTTCGCATCACTTGCTTGCGAGTGCCCTGCGAATCCGTAATTTCTTCTTCACGGTCTGTATTATATGTTGGATATATTGTATGATGTTGTTTACTTGGTTTCAGGATTGCAGGTACATGACATCGACTCCACCTAGTTTCACAGGTTTGAGCATGTCAATCCAACGGTTAATTTGAACGAGAGGTAGTAGCTAGGTAACATGTGTCAAGTTTACACCCTATCCTTAGTGTGTCGTCAGTCGTGTGTGTCGAGTCATTGTCTGTCTTGCTTTAATGTTATTTAATTCTGAAGGATTCTTGATTTGGAAATAGATATTTAGAATAATTGCATTTAAATCATGTTGATGGTTATTTAATTTAAATTATGCAATGTGGATAAAAGTTTATATTTAAATTAATTAATTATATTTAATTTATTTAATTAATTAAATTTAATCCAAGGGGGTTGAATTTAATTATTAAATAATTAAATTAATTAATTAAATGTGATGCAAGAAAATGAAAGGAAATAAAAGAATTAAAATTAATTTTGGAATTTAATTTCAACTTGTGGGGATTAAATTAGAAATTGTAATTAAATGTTTATTTGGGAAATGAGTTTCAACTTTGGAAATTAATTTATTATTTGAAATTGCATTTTAAAGTGAAAGTGGGTTTTCGAAAATTGAAATTGAAATTGAAATTAATATCTAATTTGCATGTAATGTGAATTAGGGTTGTATTAGGTATTTTTGATTTATAAAGAATGCATGTTTTAATTTTGGGGGAGAAGTTTTGGGGAAAATTCGTTTTTATAGCAGAGAAGAAATTTTGGAAAAATTTGCACCAAGAAGGGTTTGAAGAGAGTTTTGATTGTAGAATTGATTGGAGGAAAGATTGTTTGCATTTTTTGGGTTTTGGATTGAATTCGTTGGCTGATTGAAGAAAATTCAGGAGATCTTTGGAGGAGGCTTGCATCTGAAATCCATCTTTTCCTGTAGCTTCTTGAACCAGGTTTTCTTCCATGTTTTTTTTATTATTCTTGGTTACTTTTAAAATAGTAGTGATTAAAAATTTGTTTGATAAATCTGTTTAGAAAATGAATGTTTGATTAAAAGAAAGAAAATAAATAAATGTAAAGATTTTGTTTTTCCTGGAAATTTCTTTAGGGAATTTGTGAAAACCTGTTGAATTTAATTTATTTGAGGAAATTGTAGTTCTGTTGCTAAATCAAACTTAGAGATTGAACAATACAGTTGGATCTGTTTTAGAAAATTTAAACCTTTGTACAAAATCAAACTTATTTCGAAAATCTTTGTGGAAATTAGCTAGGAGAAACCTTAGGGTTTTAGAAACTTTGAGTTTTAATTTTTATCCTTTTTAACTTTATTGTTCAAGAATTCAAAAAATGGTTTAAGGTAATTAATTTTTTGAGTTTTTATGAAAGTTGAGATTTTCTGAAGAAGCTTTACAATTTTGCCTCTAAGTGTTTATTTTCACAAAATTTCTTCAATTTATTCATCATGATAAACACACACACACACACACACACACACACACACACATATATATATATATCATATAAATATAAATGTTTGTATTATTGAAAATATTAATTTAAAATCCAAAATTGCCACTGTACGGCCGTCGAAATACGAAATAAGACTGAGGAAAATTCTTAATAAAAAATCCCGTTTTTTGTTCATTCACTGTTTTGAGCAAATTTTTTATTTGGTTGTTAATGGGGGATGGGGAGGAGCTACCTCCCCACCACTGCCCCATATGGGAGCAGCTGTGTGGAGGGAGACCTCCCACCGCAGCCCCCTTTTTCCTTAACCGTTGTCGCCACCCAATACATTTGGGAAGAGGGTCATCGGGGTTTATTCTACCGCCCCTTCTCCCCAAATGCATTGGGGTTACCATATTGCTTCCTGCGTATAATTTCGCCTGCGAATTGGGGGTATTTGGATTTTTCTTTTCTTTTTCTTTTTTTTAAAATTTTTTTATTTATTTTTATTATTATATCCTTTTTATATATTTGGTATATGTTTACAATGACCTAAATTTGAATAAGATAGGAAGGATATATATGATATATATTTATAGTTATGGCATATATATATATATACTTAAATTCAGACTAATTATATGTATATGTATTTTGGAGTTATTAATACAGATTTATTGTATTTTGAGAATTACAATATGGGTATTTTGTGAAGGGGTGGTAGATATATTTAATATATATATATATACAAGGAATAAATGTATTTATTTATTAGTGTATATTTGGTGTATTTATATTTAAGTGTAAAATTGATATTTTATTTTATTTCAAGTTTATGCATGCAATTTCTAATGGAGGTTTTAAAAGAGTTGATTTGCATGCATGGAGGAATGACATAGAAAAATTTAAATGAATTTTAGAAATTAGAAGAGTTAGTTGTGTATCTGAAAGAAATATTTTATTGGAACTGATTAGTATGCATAATTCAGTTTAATAGGAAAAAGGTATTTTATATTAAATGATTAAATTATTTGAGTTAGTTGAAAAACGAAAGGAATCCAGTTAATAGAGAACTGATGTTAGTTTTAGAAGTAAACATTGAATTTGATTTAAATTGTTTAAATTAGTATTTCTTATATTTGTAGATTGAAGACACTTGTTTAATTATTTCAATTAAGTTGAAAGAGCAAAAGTTTATATTATTGTGGGATTTTAAAAGATAAAATTAGAATGTGTGGTATAGGTTTTGAATAGAAAATTGAAAAGATGATTAGCAATAGTTTTACGTTGTATTAAAAGTAAATTAAAGAATTATTTAGTTTGATGAGGCAATTAATTATATTTTATTTATTTCCATAGAGCAATTTATTCGTTGTGAATGGAATATTAAAGAATATATGTAATTAAATTTATTAATATATATATTTGGTGTCTATATAATATGGAGCATATATATATTAAGTGTAAATTCATTATCGTATTTTATTTTAATAAGATGCATGCAATATATTATTGAATAGAGATTTAAAATGGATTGAGTAGTGTATATGGGTAAATGGATAGAGAAACGATATTTTATTATATTAAAGTGATTGTATGTTCTAAATAGGAAATTGAATGAGATGTAAGTTTTGGTTAGGAAATGGAAAGAGTTTACTTGCATGGATTTGTGTCGATTTAAAAGCAAATTAAGGAGTTGTTTATATTGATGAGGCAAATAACTATTTTAATTTATTTTATTTCTATTAGAGCAACTAATTTATTGTGAATGAAATATGAAAGAGATATGGTTATAGAATATCCAAAAATAGTAATTTTCTCGTGATTGTCTTAAATGTTCTAGTTTCTCTGTATTTTGTAAGGGGATGTAAGTTTAAATTGTTTAAGATTTCCTATAATGGAAATAGAAATATGGGTACATTATTATTTGAGTTAACCCTGTAAGTGTGTCTTTGACCTTGTTAATGTTACCTAATGATTGAAGATGGATTTAGAAAATCCAAATATTAGATTTGATTAATGACTTGAATGCTTTTGTAGCTATGTCATCATGTTGTGTTTTGGGATATGGGATTTTGTGTTAGTCCAATATTGTAAGTCTTCCAGAAGAACTTAGAGGATAAGGGTTGTTGAATTTTTATGCCATCTAGTTGTATTCCCTTGGGTAGTGCATGGCATCTTTTCAGTTTTACCCGATTTCCACGAACGGGGATGTTTTGTGCCTCCTGTGAAAGGAGTGGACTATGTGTTATGTTGCCTCCAAGATGTTTGGAGTGAGTTCTTTTATTTGTTTCCTCCTCGAGTTGGAGTGGTTTGATGCCTAGGTTGCATGCACTTGTGATTCTCTTGGTGATAAGTTTGGTATGGTGTGTTGTCCATTAGAAGGGTGGTTTTTGTTAGAGGCCAGAGCCCAAAGTGGTAAACCAAGTAACCTTCAAAGTGAGTTAATCAAGCGATAATTAAATTAATTTACTTAGATGATTAGGGTGCCTTCCATATTAATCAAGATAATTTAATCCTCACTCGTAGACACAAGGGCTCATTTATACTTGGGATGAGTGGGAAGGCCTGGAATGGCATAGTCATTTATCTTGTCAATACGAGAGGTATTTGATGCCGCATGAGTGAGTATGAGGGCCGGGATTCGGTTGAGGCCACCAGGATTACCAAAGCCTATGAAGGATGCCCAAAGGAGATCTCATGACTACTATACGATGACACTCTATCTAGGACAGTTGTTGTTAATTATTTTATGTGTATGGTTCTGTGAACATACTTAATTAATATTATGTCTGAAAGCAATGTGACCTATATCAGTGATGTGAATGTTGTACTTGTATTGTATTTGAGTTGTACTTGTTTAGTTCATTTGTTTGGTTATATCAATATGAGTCAGTATGAGTCTACCTTTGGTTAGTGGATTGTAGATCTTTGTCCATGTTACGTTGTTACTATCTCCTAGCATGGGGGGTGGGCCTTCGGGTACCACTTTGTTGGGTGGAACATGCACCAAAACTGCTGGGTCCCCATCTATCTTCAGTACTTGGTGGCGAGACATCCAAATGGACAGCTCGTGGTTCTTGTTGTAATTCTTGCATTGTAATATTTCATTTTGTGTAAATTATTTTATCCCTCTTATGTTTATGAGGTCGAATTTTGTAATTGTAACCTTATGTACTATTGCCTCATTCTAGGAATGAGTGATGTAACTATTGGATTAAGTTAATGATTATGAGATTGTATCTTGGTTGATTATCTTATTATGTTATGTGGTATTCTTATGATGTATGATGTTGATTTCATAAAGTTTATAATGCTATGGTTATATGTAATATGTGTGTGAGGGTTTAAGTAATCCTAACCTTGTAGCCTTAGAGGTTGTTGTTAATTAGTAAGTGAATGTGTATGTTAAATGCACTTTATAAATAAAAAAAATTGGTTCACTTAAGACGTTAATTGCAACTTCCTTTAAGGTTACTTGGCAGGGCATTACAGCATCAACAAAGGTTGATGATGTGCCTAGAGAAGTCCAAGACTTGTTGAATAAGTATAAGGACATTGTGATAGATGAACTTCCTCATTCTTTACCACCAATAAGAGATGTGAGTCACCATATAAATTCCATATGAGGGGCAAACCTACCTAAAAAATTTGCATATAAAATGACTCCAAAACATAATGAAGAGATTAGGAAGCAAATCCAAGAGTTGCTTGACAAGGGCCTCATAATAGAGAGTCTTAGCCCATGTGTTGTTCCTACCGTTTTGGCACCAAAGAAAGGGGGTGATTGGAGAATGTGCACAGACTCAAGGGAAATTAACAAGATTACCATAAGGTATAGGTTCCCCATACCAAGAATGGAATATTTGATGGATTGTTTAGGAGGGGCTTGTTATTTTTCCAAGATTGACCTCAAAAGTGGCTACCACCAAATCAGAATTAGAGAGGGGGATGAGTGGAAAATTTCCTTCAAGACAACTAAGGGGTTGTATGAATGGCTTGTCATGCCATTTGGGCTTTCAAATGCACCAAACACCTTTTTGAGATTAATGAATGAAGTTCTGAAACCCTTCAGAGGTAAGTTTGTGGTTGTCTATTTGGATGACATTCTTATTTTTAGCAAAACTAAAGAGGAAAACTTGCAACATCTAAACATGGTTTTGAAAACGTTGAATGAAGAAAAGTTGATAAATTTGAATAAGTTTGAATTCATGAAGGAAGAATTGGTATATCTTGGCTTGGTGATCTCAAAAGGCTCTTTGAAGATGGATCCCAACAAGGTGGAAGCAATTCTTAGTTGGCCTAATCCTACATCAGTAAGTGAGGTAAGAAGTTTCCATGGCCTAGCCAGTTTTTATAGAAAATTTGTGAGGAATTTCAGTCACATATGTTCTCCCATCATTGACACAATAAAAGGGGATAAACGGAAAAGGTTTGTATTGTCTGATGAGGTAGAAAAGAGTTTCCAATATTTAAAACAAAGGGTAGCACAACAACCTATCTTAGCCTTGCCAGACTTTAACAAAGTTTTCACAATTGAATGTGATGAAAGTGGGTATGCAATTGGGGCAGTCTTGAGCCAAGAGGGGAGGCTTGTTGCATTTTTCAGTGAGAAGCTCAATGAGGAAAAGAAAAAGTATTCCTCTTATGATTTGGAGTTGTATGCTATGGTGCAATCATTGAAGAAGTAGAGACACTATCTCTTTCCTAAAGAATTCATTGTTTTTACTGACAATCATGCTTTACAGTTCCTTAGCAGCAAAGAAAAACTCAACCATAGACATGTGAAGTGGGTAGAGTACCTATAAAGTTTCACCTTCACCATCAAACACAAAAAGGGGCAGTCAAACAAGGTGACATGCTTTGAGAAGAAGAACATTGTTGGTTCAAGAAGTGCAATTACAAAGTGTGGGTATTGATGCTTTGAAAGGTATGTATGTAGAGGATGATGATTTCAAAGAATTTTATGCTTCTTGCAATCAGTTTAATGACACTTTTCATGAAGACAATTCTAATTTCTTGATTCAAGAAGGTTTACTCTTTAAAGGGGCTCAACTTTGCATTCCCAAATGCTCTTATAAGAGACAATTTGATTAAGGAGAAGCATTGTGGCAGCTTAGCAGGTCACTTTGGTGTGGATAAAACTTTAGAGTAGGTAAGAAGGCATTACTATTGGCCCAAGATGCAAAGTGATATCAGAAAATTTGTAGAAAAGTGTGTTGTTTATCAAAAAGCCAAGGGTTTTATTACAAATGCGAGTCTCTATCAACCATTTCCAATCCCAAATAGACCATGGGAGTCCATCAGCATGGATTTTTTGTTGGGGTTGCCCAAAACTCAAAGAGGATTTGATAGTGTGTTTGTTGTTGTAGACTGGTTTAGCAAAATGGCACATTTTATATTATGCAAAAGTATAAATGATGCTTCATACATTGTAGGGTTTTTTTTCAAGGAGGTTTTCAGGATCCATGGATTTCCATTAACCATTGTTTTAGATAGCGATAGTAAATTTGTGGGTCACTTTTGGAGAACCCTTTCAAAGAAATTAGGAACAAATTTGACCTTTAGCTTTGCTTATCATCCCCAAAAAAATTGGCAAACTAAACTATTCAATGGAAACCTTGGAAATATCCTTAGATGCTTGACAAAAGAACACTCAACACAATGGGATATGATCCTACCCCAAGCTGAGTTTGCATATAATGACTCTGTGAATCAAAGTTTTGGTAAAATACCATTTGAGATTGTGTATGGATTGCAGCCTAGGGGAGTGTTTGAACTCAAAGATTTGAGTGGAATGGAGAGGAGTGGTGAAGGTGAAGAGTTTGCAATTGCCATGAAAGACATACATCAGCAGGTTAGAGAGAACCTTCAAAAGAGTGTTGATAAATATAAACAACATGCAGATTTGAAAAGGAGAGAGGTTCATTTGAAAGTGGGGGACTTGGTCTTAGCACATTTGAGGAAGGAAAGGCTACCTAAAGGGAAGTATTCAAAATTGCAGATGAAGAAGATAGGGCCATGTAGGGTGGTCCACAAATTTGGAGCAAATGCGTATGAGATAGAACTCCCTCCTGAAGTTGATATCTCTCCAATTTTTAATGTTTCTGACCTATACCCTTATAAAGGGGTTGTGATTGTAGGTACAGGTGCAAGTACATCAGAGGTTCCAGATGAATATTAGGTCAAATATTTTCCACCAAGTCAACCATTGAAGCTAGAGTGCATCTTGGATACCAAAGAAGCCAAAAGAACAAGGCATAAGGTGTACTATGAGTACCTAGTGAAGTGGCAAGGCCTTCCTATAGAGGATGCCACTTGGATGATAGAGGAAGACATCAAAAATCATGGTGCAACAGTTGAAGATCTACTCTCAAGTGGAACTTGATATTTGTTTTGCCCGAGAGTATGGTGCAGGGGCACCCATGTGCTAAAAAGAAGTCAAGTGTTGGGTTTTTGTGTTGATTAAGTCATTTTTGGTGTAATAAGGTCTTTTAAGACCATATTTCATGTTTTGTGTCACTTTTGGTCATGTGGGGTCAATTTTGTAAAAAATTGTCAAGATTTGCAAAAGTTGCATAAACAACTTTGCATTTTTGGTGTGTATGGGAAGTTGAACTCTCAGGTATTTGAAAAATAGTTTGGAACCATTGGTTTTGGCTTGTAAGTGTTTAAATATGCCTTGGGATGTTTGAGGCAATCTTCTAGAGATGTTTTGGAGATAAAACAATATCAATATACTCTATTTTCTATATTTTTAATTGAGTTTTTGCCACTAATAGAGGTTTGCATGATTTTGTATGGCCTGTACATGTGCTAATTTACATTGTACTTGATGGTGGAATGAGTTAACTCTATTTTAAAATTTATTTCATTCATTTTCATTTAGTTAGGGCCTTTTTACTGCAAACAACCAAGAAACCCTAGTTTTGAGGGTTTTATTGAAGAAAACATGGATTAGAGCCCATTCCATACGTGGAAAAATCTGATAATTGGTGGAATGAAGGTAGATGGGTTGTTCTTAATGTTTTCGGTGTTTGTAGAAGTAGGGGATGGAGTTAGGGGCAAGTTTGATGTAGCACTAGCCTAATATCACTATGTATTAGGCTTAGGAGAATAGGTAGAGATAGGGTTTAGTAGATAGTTGATTTCGTGATTGTTCCAATTGATGGAAATTGTTTGTCATACCTTATATGACATGCTTACAACTTTGGAAAGAAGAATTAAAGTTTGGAGAGTGTAAAACCTATTGGTGCTTTGTTATTCAAGCCTAGTTAGGCCTAATAGGATCATAGCACTCCAAATTCGAGGGTGATGTTACAAAAAATCCATATCTGAAAATTTGATAAGTTTCTAAGGGGCATAAAGGGTATCTTGAATGGTGTTCAATTTCTGGGTTTGAAGTCTTCTTTGAAAGTTATGATGAAAAACCCCTAATTGGAGTACTACTAGGGGAAATGAAGGATTTGTGAGAAACCCACCAAGTTAGGGTTTCAAAGTTGCAAAGTTTGTTCATTTGAGATTGAGTTGATAACCTCCACCCTGCTCTGCATCACATTTGTATGAGATGTCATTTAACCACATAATGATGAAAATGAGATATGACTACCTTTCTTTGGCCAAAGTATGTAATTGTTGTCATGGACGTGGAGCCTTCCAAGTAGTTAAATGCAACTCAACAAGCATTCTCAATAATAATATGCTAGCCCATTCAAGTTTCTTTTGTATAGTTTCATTTCTAATTGGTAATTTATTTTCTTTAGCCCCATCTTTGCTTATTAGTTGAATAGATTTGAAACCAAAATGGAATACATAAATGGGAGATCGTAGGATTGAAGGATTTGAGATGAAATCTAAATATTAGAGAACTAGATTCTCTCAGTATATACAACTTAGAAGAGGGGCATCATTCATGATATTTGCATTGCAATTAAAAACCAAAGTGACATTTAATATTATATATGTTCTTGATGTATGAAGTATGAATACATTTTATGCTTCACAATTGGAGACTTTAAGTAAAACATGTGATTGTGTAATAGCTACCTATTTAAATAGATAACCCTCAAGAACTGCTGCTAGTTATATGTACATATAATTATAATTAAAATTGGTCTATATTATGAAACTGCTGCTTTGGGTAACTAGTGAGCTATAGTGCTAATAAAACTGCTCTTAAGTGGTTGGGATTCTTGGAAAACCATTTCTGGGTTTTGTTCTCCATCCTTCCACATTTCTAGAACATATCAAAGTTTTAAATTTGACCTAATAATGTGGGAGTTATCATGGTTTAAATGCTGCCATGTTTTTCTGTAATCAACAAATTGGAAATTGTTAAGTACTATATGATGAAAACATAGGATTCCAAGGGTATTATCATTATATGCAAGGGTATTATCATGGAATGGATTGAATTTATTAATCGGTATTATCCCTCTATTGATTCTAGAAGGATTCTAGATTGGAAAAATAACAATGGATGATAAAGACCTCTTGTCCCTAAGTCTACTTTTTTTATAGAATCAATAAATTTGATAGTATTGTAGATTGTATTTGTTGGTGGATTGAGTCGTAAACACCATTACTTTGGGATATATTATTTAAGCTAAAGTTTGAAAGATTAGAAGTTAATTATGGCCTTCTTTGATGGTATTGCTTATCCATATTTTTGAATGTCTAGTTATCATAGTGAGATGATGGGACATTTCATACTATAAACATGGATTATCATTGAATCATACCCATGAGAGTATTACTTAGATTGAGTTATATTATCTTTCACATAAATATGTTCATTGGACTAGTTCATTAGATATATGTTGCATGGACATATAAGTATGTTATCTTGAGAGTGTTTAATGTAGTGAACTAGATTCCATCATGCATGTTGCCACATATTGTTAGATCCTTGTGATGGATCGAGCTTCTCCAAGTGGAGTAGCATGGGGAAGCTAATGCTTCGTGGTAGGGTGGATATCACCTTGATGATGCTCTCTTCTACATCAGATTACAAATAAAGGAAATATAGAATGGTTTGTAATGCAAGTGTTCATATATTTACATATTTGCATATATTGTCCCTTACAGTTTGAATTTTTTATGGGAGAGATTGGTTATTGTAATTAATTTTATTGTGTATGTCATCAATTAGTTTGTAAGTGTGTGTATCTGCATCTACATATAAAATGATTGAGTTTTAAAGTTACATAAAGTATTGTAAATAGAGTCATGTTCATAAGTAGCCATTATAGAATCATTTTATATGTTAAGAAACCCCTTTCTTTTTTAAGTCAATGATTGACTCCTAGATTAAATCTAGGTTATCTCCATGTTATTCACTAATTTCCATACTTTATTAGTTATTATTTGGGTGTTTGTTACAATGGCCTTGTATTTATACAAATCTCCTTATGCCTCCCAATCTGGTCGACCCAACTCTAGGCACCAAACTTGCAATTTAAATTTGTTTTTATTTAATTTTTCCCTCCTTTGGGGCGTCCAAATTGACTTTTGCTTCTTTTTATTATTATTATTATTATTTATCACCCTTGTTCCTCCAAAAAGGGGCCACCCAAGCTCATATAAAATATATAAAATATTTGGCATAAAATATTCAAAAATTAAATACTATTTTCCCTCCCTTCCTGAAATTTCTTTTCCTCAAGTAATTACAAGCATATCACCACCTAGATCCCATATCATCTCACTGCCATGTGTATAAAAATTGAGAAGATAGTTGTACCTCAAGGAGTTGTCAATACCAACCCATTCTCCAACCTCAAAGGGTTCTTCATGAATGTGCAAGATGTCCCTTGTAGAAGCATAGAAGAACATATCAGCCCCTCCTATGTTGCTAATATCAATCAGAACAAAAACCTTCCAATTGAAAATCAAACCCAAGTGAGTACAAATGCTATCACCAATGATGGAGATTTGTGATTCAAACCTCCTCAAAACACCCAACAAAGGCAAGTGCCTCTATGGAATGCATCACAAATATTTGAACTAGGGAAACCTCCAATGCTACCTAGGAATCAATATGATGATGGGATTATACTTCGTTATTGACCAACTCTACATCTTCAAGGAAGACCAATGAATCACCACAAATTGAATCACTTATGAATCCCTCTTCTTGTGAACATTTGACACTAGTGGTTGATCCACTAAGTGTATGCTCAAATACTCTAACATCCTCTAGGATTTGGGCCTTCAAGGGGCCCTCAAACAAGCGCAAATCATGATGCAAATCAATCACATGGACAAAAATATTGGAATCATACCTTTCCACTTGTCCACCCAAATCTGCATACTCTTCTTGCTTGCTTTCTTCAAGAGACCTTCCCTTTGCTTGCTCCATTTTTATTCCTTCCTCTCTCCAATGAAATAGAGATCTAAGGTGTGACTCCCTTTTCTTCTTTGCCTGATCTAGCTGATTGCATTGTTCCTTGACCTCTTGCAAGGGTATTTTTGCTTGGAAAGCCAACATCTTTGCTCTCCTAGCTCTCTGAAACCACCCATTACACATATCTTGTGTCTTTCCACATACTTCATAGTATGATATACAAAATCAAAACTTTTTGGCTTGGATCCACCACACATTCCTCATTTTTGATACTCACATCTTGAGTGCTAACCTTGGTGAATCCCTCAACACCATTCCCTTCATGTAACATGGCTTCTATCTCATGGCTATGCACAAAAATATGACTTTCATAAAATAGAAAATCAAAACTTATATTATACCTCTTTGTAGTGTGCACAAGGGACTCAATCAAGTCATCATCCTTGGTGATTTTTCCATTGCCAAATGTTGATACAAGAGGTGTATCTAGCTAAACGTTGCATGCCTCTCTAGTTATGATAAGGCTATCTTGAACCTCCATCCTCTTAGTTGTCATTCCCTTAGGTATATCCTTATTGATAGCTTTCAACACTATTTGTTTTCCTTTTAATGTGAATTCTAACTCCATCCTTTCAAAGTCCTGAACATATCAGCCAAGTGATTGTAACCATTGGATCCCTATCACAATCTCGGTTCCACCAATGCCAATTACATAGAATTCATCAACCAATGAATAGTCATCCAATTGAATGCCTAATTGGGGTATTCTCCTAGTGTAATTCATCTTGAACCGATCCATCAACATGACACCAAATTCCAAAAACTCTTCTACTTGCAATCCTTTCTTAGCCACAATACATTCATCAATGAAATTGTGCGTTTCACCACTATCTACTAAACATGAGATTTGTTTCCCCCTCACAACTCCCCTCAAGTAAAAGGCATGATACTTAGGGACAACTAAGAGAAAATAAATAGTACCTTGTGCCTTAGTATCAAGATCCAACCTTGGCACAATATCCTCATCACTATCTGAACTAGTGCCTTCAACTGCCTCATTCTCCACATCGTAAGTGACTTCTCTGATATGCATTTTTCCTTTCCAAGGAATCTATGACCCGACTCCCATGGTTCTTTGCAAGAGAAGTAAAGCTTCTTCCTCATCAATTCATTCCTTGACTAATTTTCCATCCTAGGAGGTGTGGACTTAAGTTGGTTAACACTTCTTTGAATTGATGTATCCTCTCTAAAATATTTATTTGGTGGTCGAAGTGGTGGAGGAGTAGTATCAAGATCAAGAGAAATCTGAATAACATCATTAAGTGTACTAGGATTATGAACTTTCACCAACCCTCTCAATCTATCATTCAATCCCTCAACAAAGAGAATAGTCACTCTCTCAGAAACATTAAGAACCATAATAGAAATCTTTTGGATCTCATTGACATAGGATTCTACTCTACCAACCTATTTCAATTGTGCCAAATCTTGGTAGTAGACCTCCACATTCTTTCTATCAAATACTGCAATGAGTTTTCATGTGAACTCATCATATGAAGTGATCATCTCATGATTTTGTGAAACATTCCCATGATACCACAAATCATATGCCAACCCTTCAAGATGCATAATAGAAAATTGTATGGCCTTCACCTCACTCATTGGCTTGAGTTTGAGGAAGGTATCAAGCTTATGTACCCATGCTATAGAAATTTTATTATCGTTGCCATCAAAATTGGGTAAAGGAAAATTTTTAAATGCATCCTTAAACTCTTTAGGCTACCTTGCTAATTCTTTAGGTCTTTGCCCCATCCTTGTTCTTCTTCTATCCTTCTTTTGATTCATGAACAAATTGAAATTTAGACGTGCCTTGACCTCATCAAAAATTTCTCTATATTCAACGTGTAGTATATCCAACTCCTCCACAAGGGTTGGTTCTTCTTCTTCATCTCTAATGGTTTCTTCTTCCCGAGAAAGGAAAGAAGGATGCAATGGTCGATTTAAGGTGGTTGTGCGAGCTCTTCCACCATGAGGTGTTCCTACAATACATCCTTCATTGGTAAGAGTTGCATTAACTCTCATGTTTTCTAATGCGTGTGCCATCACTTGCATCATTTGTTGGTGGGACACCATCTTTTGAGCTAGTGCATCATGTGTTTGTTCCTGCCTTGTTGTCATATTCCTTTATCTACCTTCTATCTCCCTCAAAATTTTAGCAATAGACCTATCATCCCTTGGTGAACTTCCACCTCTCCTATTCTTATCCATGGAAAAATAATTTGTGTCAACAGTTAGAGCTCCTTGTTCTTGATAACCTTGATGTCCTGGCCTTCTTCAAAAGTAATACCTATTAGAACTAGATGGTTGCATTCAAACTAACCCTCCAGGATGGCAGGATCCAAGCTCTGATACCACTAAAGTATCCCAAGCAATATTTGTGCAATTTTTCTGATTTTTGAAACATAAAATGATGCTCTAATTTTTGATTTTTTATTTTCCACTCAAAACCTGAATTCATTGATGCTATTGTTTGAGTTTATTGAAGTATGAACAACAGTAAATTTTCATCCAAAAATTTCCAAATCGATAGCAGATCATAAACAACAAGAAACCAATAACATAGGGTAACAAATATCCACTAACATAAACTAAAACTTCTGATATTCAAATGTTCAGACTAGTGCTATAACCCATATTTAACTAATGATGCAAACTACAAAATGCAATGGGCTCCAAACATTCCCAACAACACATAGAAGTCTATTGATATGAAGTAACCCCAACTTATGTAATAAAATGTCATCCTAAACTAACGCTAGTTGGGTGAAATTGCTCCAACCAACTCTAATGCAAATCTATGATAAAAATGACATCAAAACCCTATGAAAAGGGAGTGCTAGCCTACTGGTCTATTGATAAGGTTTTCCACCCTTGAAAAGTCTGAAGAATATCACCCAACTTGCACAAATCACCCCTTCAACAAGATGCCTAAATGCTGATGCAAAAACTAAATGTGATCCTAGAAAGAATCACCATTGAAGTCCATGTGAACCTCTGTCATGAAGTCCTCCATAGAAGAAGCTAAGGTTTCATCCAACTTCTCCTTAATTCCTAAGGGTTTTAGTCCTTGAATAATTCACCAAAGTGCAGATTAGAAGAGAAGATATGAATAAGTCGATGATGATAATGCCTCCAAAGTGACCTTGTATTTATACAAATCTCCTTATGCCTCCCAATTTGGTTGACCCAACTCTAGGCACCAAACTTGCAATTTAAATTTGTTTTTGTAATGGCATGAATTTGCACCCCCTTGAAAATTCCTTGTTTACGCTACCTCCTACATTAGAAGATTAAACCCAATAATGCAATTCATATTTTTTCCACCTTCCCTTGTCCACTTGGCAGTTGTTTTACGTGTTGGTGGGGGATATCCTGTCTAGGATGCTAGTGTAGCACACAGACATCTATGCGGTGTGTTGTTATCTTGACATGATTCTTGCCTCTAAAACCTATAGAGGCATTGCAATCCTCCATTGGGGGTGAAGTGTAATGTTTCCTACCCTCCAGATCGACTTTAAATGACCCATTTTCCTCCATTGTTGCCTTCAAATTTCTATCTCATTATTTCAACTAATCTTCTTGGCAGTCCACTTCATCATCCTCACTTCTACACACTCACCCTCCGCTCCTTCAAGCTCTACAATCTCCATTGAAGCTACAAGTTGGTGTTTTGTTGGCTCACTCTCCTCGCTGTTGTGGCAATGTGGATGTCTAAAAGATTGTGAGCTCACTCCTTCTCCCATTTTCCTTGAGTGCACATGGTTGAAGCTGATATCACTCCATCTTCTTTTTATCTTGCATTATTTTTTTAATATTGTAGCATATTGTTGTTCAAAATATAGCTTGGTAGTGCTCTTTCAATATCTTTCTTTATCATATTTCTCCAATCGTTTCTATATTGGTTGTTCGTGGAGGTGGAAACACCAAAGCGGGGCATTGACTGTGGTAGTCTTCTAAACATAGCCCCGACATTTTCTCATTCTTGTGTGTGTAGGTTGTTCTTCGAGTGAAGTCCTTGAAGATATCAACTAGTGGGTAGGGAGGTGCGCTTTCCTCATCTTTCTTCATCATTTTGTAATTACATTAGTCATAATATTCCTTTTGATTATCTTGTAATTTAGTTAATTTTTGTTTTTTATTCCATCAAACTATATTCGTTAGGTCATTAGTAAGTCTCCTTTAGTTTTTTACTATACTTTACACTTTTTGTCCATACAGACGCCAATACCCTCACCGAGATGTCAATGCACCATGTTGTTGTCTATGTCTTGCGTTGTATTCCTCTGGTAATGAGTTGCCTATGTTATGGTCTGGACTTTGGAAACTTTCCACCTGACTTCCTAAAACATTTGGGCTTGTAAAAGGACAACAACACCCTGGTTGTTCTTCCTTTCAACCTCTAAACTCTAAACTCTCTTGAAAAAATTATGTTAGCTTGGGGTAGATCAGGGCAGCCTATTGTTCTAGACCCTCCCATGACCTGTGGTCTTGAGTAGTCGTCCCCCTCCTCTACATTTTGGTGAACCTAACGTGAACTACTTTGGTTTCATTTTATAGTGTTAAAAGAATCTAGTATTGTGCTCTAGGTGTGTGCATTGTAGCGCGCCTACCCTTGCAACCCAACCTACAACCCCTAGCAACATAGTTAGAAGAATCCCTAAACGTTGTGAAGCAAACTCTAGAATATGTCACTATTTTATTATTAAACCTTTGGGGTCTTCTGAGATAGTCCTTTTTAGTGTATGTAGAAGATGGCTTCTTTCATGCATCTTCTCATCCTGTTTGTGCACCTTTCAAATGGGTCTCCTACTACAACCTTTACATCATAGGAATTGCCTATGAATGCTAATAGAGAACCCTCTCCTCTGTACATTCTCACTCGTATCGACGGAAATTTCGTGACTAGCATTCTCATTGATCTTATGTGTTGACTTAATGTTATTATAGAGGAGATTATTCTAATAAAATTTCTACACAAGGATGGGTACAATGAATCTAAGAGCATGATGCGTACGCATGATGAGATTTTTGTCCCTCCCATCGGTTCCATCACCCTCTCAGTCTTGGTAGGGCTCAGGACTATGAATGCCCTTTTTCATATTATCCCAAAGTCTAACTTGTTCAGAGTGAAGCTAAGCATTCCTTGGCTAGTTTCCATGAACACAGTCCCTTTGGTGATCCATAAATGTTTTAAATTCTCTCATGAGGGTTCACTGCACATTGTGCATGATATTGGGTATAAACCCCTGGTGTTGCATGGAGCCTATTCATTAGATCACTTCTAGCTTTCCCCTATCAGTTCACTTTCTCCAAGGAAAGACCTATTTTATTGCACTTACATAAAATACAAGAATGGGGGCATAGCACTGAATGTGACCTATCCTCCTTCCCCTTAAGCTATTTTGGTTAAGAATTCTATGATAGCGTAATAACAAGATACCTCTTCCTCCTTTCAAAAGGGGAAGGGGAAGTATGCTTGCACTCAGGAGCCTTCCTCTTCTTCTGTTATTCCATCAACTTTCGCCTCACTCTGTTGTGGCTGTATAGGAGTGAATTTTCACCCCTTACGCAAATTTCCATTTTACCCTTCCTCACTTTACAAAACCAAATCCAAAGGTGAAATTCCACCCAAGTCCACTGCCTTCGTTCCACTGGGCATCCATTTTGTGTGTCGAAAAAGGAATAACTGTCAGGGACACCCGCGCGGTGCACAGACGTTCACACGGTGTGCTTACATCCCTAACAGATTCCTGTGTCTAGAGCCTGTAGAGGCATTACACTTCCCATTGGGAGTCGACTTGTAATGCCCTCTTCAGCCGACCAACCCGAATATGGCCATTTTCCTTCACCTCTCCTTCAAATTCACCTCTTCTTCATCCATTTGGTCTCTTCGAGCTCTCTCTAGCTCTCTCTTAGCTCTTCATGAGTTCCCCTTGACAATCTCTTCTACAACCTCTTCTATAGCTCCTACAACTTCTATAGCTTCTAGAAGGATTCTAAGCTTTCAATCCATCACTCTCAAGCAACACTTTACACTTCACAGCAACAACATCAACACTTCACCAACTCAATAGAGCAAGTGTGGAATAAAACACCATTGCAACAGAGGCTTGAGTTCCTCTCATTTTCTCCCCCATTAGCCTTGAGCACTCTTGGTGGAGGTGGAAGCTTTCACTCCTCTCCTCTATTATTTGGTTGAGTAGAATAACACTATTTTGTAGTGCTTTAGTTCTCTTTACTTCATTTCCTACTATTCTCTCTATCTATCTAGCTACCTGTGGAGGTGGGAACACCAAAACGAGGGTTTAATTGAGGCAAACCCCTATACAACCCCAACAATTTCTCTCTCTTGTGTGTATTTATTGAAGATATTCATGAGCTGGAGGCTTCATCATTCGCATGTTTGAAGCATTTCCTTTCCCTTCTTCTCCTTATCTTTATCATTTCTATTTCAGCCTATTTTAGTTTTATCACTTTCTGTCATTTTCCTACATTCTAGAAGTTCTCAGCAATCAGATTTGAAGTAGTCACTTAGCTATTTTTTGTGACATTCTCACTTTATGGTCCATATGAGACGTCAAGATGCCTAGGAGATGCCAGCGCGTTGCGTTGTCATATGTATTCTTCATTGTCATCCTTTGGTCGAGAGCTTGTCAATTTGTCCAGAGAATCTCTATGACCTACTCTTCCCTATTCTAGAACTCTTGCCGCTGGTCCTTGAGGTAGTTTAGGATAGTTTTCCCCATGAGGCTCTCTGAACGAAGAGAACTCGTGAGTAGTGAATCCCCCTTCTCTACATTTTGGTGAACCCAACATGAAGTGGAAAACTAGGAATTTATTTACCCCTACTTGGTGGGGTCATAACTTTTGACTCGGTGCTCAGAATTCAGAACCGTTTGCACCGTTGGAAAGGCCTCCTAGAGAACTACTTAAATCCCTAAAATACAAGTGCCTTTGACAATTGAAATTTAGGGACCGACGCAAGTTCCGACCTTAAATTCCACTCCAAAGACCTTTGAAAATGCAAATTACTAGAACATAGAAAATACCAAAAAATCCAAAATGAATTTAATATCTTCTTTTATTAGTTCAGTATCTAATTTTGTTCAAAATATTAATGATGTCCCATTTCATGCATGTGATAGTGATTTGGCTTTGCCCATGTCACTTTGTATCTTTGATTCCTCTCATGAGAGTCCTCTTGCTTTGAAGGATATTTTGTGGCAAGAAGATGAAATCATTGATACCTTTCTTAACATTACTCTACCTTCTCTTCATTCCAATGCACTCTCTTCCGGAGATGATGCATTTGTGAATGATGACTCTCACTCTCATTCCAATGCACTCTCTTCTAGGGACGTTGCATGTGTGAATGATGAATTTCTTATCTATTCTAATGCACTGTCCTCTAGAGATGATGCATTAGCGAATGATGAATCCCATTCCACATTTGATCCTGTTGAGATCGATGTTGAGAATATGTCTTCAAGTAATTATTCTACTAGTTGTGATGATTCTATAAATGTAATCTATGTCTTTGTTGCCCCTCAAAGGCCTAAGAGACCGGTTGTTTACCTACCTTTAGCTAGTCCTTCTCCTAAAAGGGTTTGTTCTATTGATGGTGTTCCATTTGATAGTGATTCCCTTGATCTTTCTAAGGCTCCCTCTTATAGAGCGGTAGCCTGTACCTATGATACTAGAATGAACAAACAACTAAGTCTTCCTCAAGCAACTAAACCTACAACTAAAGCACTTGGTGATTACGATCTTGTCGAGCAACTTTGAGTTACTTCGATTAAGATCTCACTGTGGGACTTGCTTCAGTCTGCTTCGGTTTACCAAGGTATGCTTCAAGAAGCCTTGCAAAAGATCCTCTTTCTTTCTTCTACTAGGATGACAAATAATGATGCATTGATAGCTTATATGCATGCAGATTCGTTGAATATTACGTTATATCCCTAGGAACTCTTGCCTCTGAAAGTACAAAAGCAAGTGGACCCTCTAATGATTATAATCAACATTAACAAGATTGGTATTAGACGTACTCTCATTGACACTGGTTCGGTGCTCAATGTATGCAACATTGATCTGTTGCCTAAGATTAATATTGATCCATCTTATCTTAATGCTTCTTCTATTGTCATTTATGGGTTCAATAATGTTGGGCGACAAGCTCTAGGTACGATAGTATTACCTTTGCAGCTTGGACCCATTACCATCCCTACCCTTGTACATGTTATGTTAGATAAGTTAGCATATAACCTTCTTCTTGGTAAACCATGGATTCATGCTATGGGTTCGGTCTCATCTACCTTGCATAAATCCATTAAGTTCATTGCTAACAATAAAGTAATCACAGTCAAGGCTGACCCTGATGTTATGCACTTATGTGAGATGGCAGCTGCTAGTCAAGTTTCAGTTGTGCCTACTCTTATTCCTTTAGTATCTTCCAATGTGTCAATGTTTACTCCAGTAGTTCCTACTACAAAGGATACTCTTGAGATAAATTTCCCTAAAGAAGATCCTTCTAAAGTAAGGAATACTAAGTATGTTCCTTCTACCTCTTCTCAAAGGAATGCATGTCTTGGAGATGATTGGGGTTCTTTAGACTTTACAAATTCCTTCATTCAGGAATATAAAGTCGACCCAATCTGCTTAGACCTTTCGACAACATTATTCACACCCACTATCAAAGATGGTTATTCTTTTGTATCGCAGGATAACGTGAATGCGAATTGTAATGTTCTTAGTATTGTTCCTCCTTCCGAGGAAGATGACTATGCCATTGCTAAAGAGGATACTGTTGGCAGTCATATTAAAGAGAATGATGGCGATCCTATAGAAGGGTATGTTCCCCCTTGCTGGAATAATACTCTCTATGTAGATCCCCCCTCTTCTCAAGATTTGCAAGCACGTTATGGCCCTGGCTTTAAGCTCATCTCTAAACATGGTTATGGGCGTAATGAATAAGGCATTCAAGTCCCTATAAAATGTGCACCTTGTAAGCGTAATTTGGGGCTTGGTTGCTCGAATGAATAATCTAAGAGAAAACCATGATTGAATGTTGACGTGATGTCCACTCAACCTCGTTCTCGCGTATTGGTCTACCTTCCTCTATCTTCTATCTTTGTATCTTCCTCTTGTGAGAAGATGATTCTTTCTCCACAAGAGAAAGGGTTACTTCTTGCTCCTCATCCTTTGTCTGAGCAAGAGTGTATTTTGTTGAGCCTTCTTAAAGCTCACTTAATTACTCTTCCTCCTTCTACACACAAGGAATCTCATGAGCATGATAAAGCAAGGAACTCTTTCTGTGCATACCATCGAGTGCCTGGCCATTCCACTAGCAAATGCAAGACCTTAAAGGTTGAAATACAACTTCGTGATTCAGGTGCCATCCCTCATTATTTGTTGATGCACCTGCCTTTTCTTCAAATGACAAGTGATATTGAGGTTTAACTCTATCCCGTTCTAAGTATCTTGCATGGTTCTCCTCCCTTGTACATTCGGGGCAATGATAACTAGTTCTAGAGATGTGTGTCCTTCTTAAGGATAGCCTCTCTTCTCTCTATCTTTCGAATGAAGCATCCCTTGAGTGGACCCCCTTTCCTTTTGAAGGGTTCCCGAGGGACGCCCTTCAAAAGTCTTTATCTCAAATGGATTCTTTCACGTCTAGCTTAGGGGCATCCTGACTAGACTTGTTTCATACAGTCGTGTCTAACTTGGGGGCAGCCTGACTAGATGTATCTTTTATGTGACTATCTCGCAACACAACTTGCAGTAGCCACATGCTTCTCTGATTTGTCTTTCTCTGTAGGACCAAGAACCTGTAGAGCTCCTTTACATCCTATATTTTGTGATACGAGTTTTCCTCCTCGAGCAGGGATTGCTTTTATCATTTTTACTCTGTGATACATTTTTTCCTCCTTGAGCGGGGATTGCTTTTATCATTTTTACTGTCTGATATAGGTTTTCCTCCTCGAGCGGGGATTGATTTTATCACTTTTACTCTATGATATGGGTCTTCCTCCTCAAGCAGGGATTGCTTTTATCACTTTTACTCTGTGCTACGGGTCTTCCTCCTCGAGCGGAGATTGTTTTTATTACTTTTACTCTATGATACGGGTTTTCCTCCTTGAACAGGGATTGTTTTTATCACTTTCACTCTGTGATACAAGTTATCCTCCTCGAGCGGGGATTGCTTTTATTATTCTTGCATTCATTTCTATCTTTCTCTTCTCAATTGTATATACCGGATCAAAGATCAACATCTTCTTCATCTTGAGTATATGCTCTTTCTTCAGCTTCATAGTTCTGCGAAACTATGAAGTCCTTTTTTGATCTTGCACTCTCGAGTTCGCCAGATCGTGGTATGCTTCCTCAACGGTTCAAGTATACATTTCTAACTCTACTACTTCTTCAATCTACTTTATTGAAGCACTCATTAGTATTTGTGCTCGGTAAAGTGGGGGCAAAATGTATAGGAGTGAATTTTCACCCCTTATGAAAATTCCCCTTTTACCCTTCCTCACTTTAAAAAACCAAATCCAAAGGTGAAATTCCAACCAAGCCCGCTACCTTTGTTCCACTTAGCATCCATTTTGTGTGTCGACAGAGGAATAATTGTTGGGGATGCCCGCGTGGTGCACAGACACCCGTGTGGCATGCTTACGTCCCTGACAAATTCCCACATCTGGAACCTACAAAGGCGTTACACTTCCCATTGGGAGTCGACTTGTAACAACCTCTTCGGCCGACCGACCCAAATATGGCCATTTTCCTTCACCTCTCCTTCAAATTCAACTCTTCTTCATCCATTTGGTCTTTTTGAGCTCTCTCTAGCTTTCTCTTAGCTCTTCATCATCCCCCCTTCACAATCTCTCCCACAATCTCTTCTACAACTCCTACAACTTCTATAGCTTCTACAAGCAATCTAAGCTTTCAATCCATCACTCTCAAGCAACACTTTACACTTCACAACAAAAACATCAACACTCCACCAACTTAGTAGAGCAAGTGTGGAACAAAACACCATTGCAACAAAGGCTTGTGTTCCTCTCATTTTATCCCCCATTAGCCTTGAGCACTCTTGGTGGAGGTGGTAAGATTTCACTCCTCTCCTTTATTATTTGGTTGAGTAGCATAACATTGTTTTGTAGTGCTTTAGTTCTTTTTACTTCATTTCCTAATTTTCTCTCTATCTATCTAGCTAGTTGTGGAGGTGAGAACACCAAAACGAGGGTTTGACTGAGGAAAACCCCTATACAGCCCCAACGATCTCTCTCTCTCTCTCTCTCTCTCTCTCTCTCTCTCTCTCTCTCTCTCTCTCTCTCTCTTGTGTGCAGGTATTGAAGACATTCACGAGCTGGAGGCTTCATCATTCGCATGGTTGTAAGTATTTCCTTTCCCTTCTTCTCCTTATCTTTGTCATTTCTATTTCAGTCTATTTCAGGTTTATCACTTTATGTGATTTTCCTACATTCTAGAAGTTCTCAGCAATCAGATTTGAAGTAGACACCTAGTTGTTTTCTATGACATTCTCACTTTTTGGTCTGTACGAGGTGCCAGCACGCTGTGCTTTCATATGGATTTTGTGTTGTTGTCCTTTGGCTGAGAGCTTGTCAGTTTGTCCAGAGAATCTCTATAACCTGCTCTTCTTGATTCTAGAACTCTCTTCGTTGGTCCTTGAGGTATTTTAGGGCAGTTTGCCCCATGAGGCTCTTTGAATGAATAGAACATGTGGGTAGAGAATCCCCCTTCTCTATAGTGGCACCTTCAACTTTCACCTCCATGCATCTCATGGGGAGTTCGATGGTGCCCTCTTGGTGAAAGGCCAAGCATCGGGTGTTCAACATTCCTGTCTTGCCCACAGTGCCTTGGCCCATCGTATATGGTAAGGGGAAGGGTCCCCATGGAATCACCCCTATCTCTCGGCCTCCGTGACCTCCTAGTTCTCCTGCCCCTAAGATAGTGAATGGGAAGAGGCCTACCACTGAGGTGCTTGAGTCTGCTTCTCCACTAGTTGTTGCATTTGTTTCTACATCTCTTCCTCCTAGTTCTATCGAGGACTCACTCCCTCCATTGACAACAACTATGATGGACACTCCCATGGAAGAACATGAGCCTCTTGCTCCTCCTCAAGTTGCAACTTCCAACTCTTTGAGCCAAAGAAACCGCCTTGTCTGTGAATGTAAGCATTGGAGGAAGGTGTTGGTTGCTAAGCAGGTTATTTTGTAGAAGGTGGAAGGGGATCCAACAACTCTAGTTTTGGTGTCTCTTGTTGTGCCCACTCTTCTACCCCTTTTGCTTCGGTTCTCGATGGCTCGATCTTACTTTTGGCTCCCCTCGCGAGCGCGGATGACCCTCACCCTAAAAGAGTGCAAGTGTTCATCGCTCTCTCGATTGAGCCTCTTTTCCTGATGTCCCTTCCGTACATCCCACCTTTTCTTAAGCTCATGGATATGTTGAATACTTTAGTGGTGACCACCGCAGTTCTATCCTCTTCTTCCTCACCTTCCACTTCCTCTATGGGACTCTCGCATCCTCCAATTAAGTACAAGTTGGAGGATGAACCTGCTTCTAATGGGGTCAAAAGAAGGGATCACAAGCCAAAGCAGAACCAACTTTTGAAGAAGGCAATCCCTTCTTTCGACCCCCATTAGAAGCAGGGTTGTCCTCCAACTTGCGCTTCATCGGAGGATGTGAGATCCCCACAGATGAAGTAGAAGGCGAGGAGGAAGAAGAGAAAACCACATCGAACACCACCAAGGTATTCAACATATTCATGGGTTTGGGAAAAGGTGAGATTTCTAGAAGGGGCATCAGAAGAGGAGGCTCAACCAAAGGAGCAATGAACACTTGCACCCTTTTAGGGTGAGGATCATTTACGCTCACAAGGGGAGCAAGAAGCAAGATCGAAGCAGAGGGAATTGAAGAATAAGGAGAGGAAGAGGAGGACACAGTAGAAGACACTGAAACAAGAGTTTTTGGCACCCCTTCCTTCTATAGGGCAACCTACTTAGTGGCCAGAGCCTTCCTCCGCTGCTTATGCTTGCATGCAAGGTGGTTTCTTTGGCTCAAAGGAGCTAGAGGTTGCAACTTGAGGAGGAGCGAAAGGATCATGTTTAGTCATCAAAGTATCCATCACAACCATTTCCAGTGGAGGGAGTGACTCCTGAACATAAACAAGAGGAAGAGATGGAGAAGCTGAAGCAACAATAGGTGGAGAAGCAAACTCAAGCACCTCAACAACGGGCCTTTTCCCATTTGCTACCCTAGGGGCAAGAACAGTAGAAGGTTGTGGATGCCAAGACATAGAGGTGACTCCATGAAGACCCTTCCCCTTACCATAGACAATGGGTCAAGGCACCATGGGTAAGATAGGAAGGTCGAACACTTGAAACTTGGCTTTCCACCAAGTGGGCACCATCAGACTCCCCATGAGATGCATAGAGGCAGAAGTCAAGGGTGCCACAATAGGATGGTAGGAAAAGGTAGGTAGAACTGTAGAGGAGGAAGATGAAGGGACCTGAGTGGACTTCTCCTCCTTTTTTGAGTAGCAAAGGTAGCCTTATGTTGCGCCATCATGGAAGCCTTAAGTGAAATATCATTGGGAGAAGGAGGGTAGGTCACCTTCAATGATATGCTCCCATTCTTGTATTTTACATAAGTTTGATACAACACATCCATCTTGGGAGGGAGCGGACCAATAGGGGAAATCCATAAGTGATCAAGTGAGTAGCCTCCATGTGCCACCATTGGTTTGTAACTGGTGTCATGGACTACATGCACAAAACCCTCATGAGAGAACTTTAAGAATTTATGGACCGCCAAGTGGACTTCATTCATGGACACTAGCCAAGGAATGCCTAGCTTCACTCTAAACAAGTTAGACCCTGGGATGATATCAAAGAGGTCATTCATCATCCTAGGTCCAACTAGGACTAGCAAGGTGATAGAACCGATGGGAGGTACATAAAGCCCATCATGTGTACATATAGTGCTTTTAGACTCACCGTACCCACCCTTATGTAAGAAGTTTATTAACATGATCTCCTCTGTGATAACATTAACCCAATATGTAGGGTAAACGAGAATTCCAGTTACGGTGTGCTCATTGATACGAGTGAGAATGTACAAAGGAGAGGGTTCTCTATTAGCATTCATCGACAAATCCTACAAGGTAAAGGTTATAGCGGGAGACCCACTCGCAAGCTGCAAAGATGGGATGGGAGGATGCATAAAGGAATCCATCTCTACGCACACTAGAAAGGAATATTTCAAAAGCCCCCAAGGCTTTCACGATTAGACAGTGAACTATTCGAGGTTTCGCTTCACAATGTTTACAGACTCTTCTAGCTACATCGCTAGGGGTCATGGGTTGGGTTGCAAGGCTAGGCGCCCTGCAACACACACACCTACAACACGAAAAAGGACTCCTTCAACCTCACAAAACAAAACTAGAATAGTTCATGTCGAGTTCACCAAAATGTAGAGGAGGGGGACTGACTGCCCAAGAACCCAGGTCACAAGAGGGTCTAGAACAATTAGACACCCTAATCTACCTCACGCTAAAGGATTGTTTAAGATATTTTCGATGCATTAAAGGGGTGAAAAGGAAGGGAAATCGATCTACCTCTTTCCTTTTGTCAACCCAGGAGGTATAGGAAGTTGAGTGAGCAAATTCTTGAGTTTGAACTGTAACCTAGGCAACTCTCTTCCAAAGGACTCCAACACAGAAGACGGATGACAACGTGGCGTGTTGGAATCCCACTCAGGCGCTAGCATCCGTATGGATAGAGAGTACAAAGTATAATCAAAACTAACAAAGAACTTACCAATCGACCTGATAAGTGCGGTTTTATACAATGACAAAAACCAAAATACAACTAAAAGACTAAAACAACGAGAAGAATTTACTTTTAACTTAAAGGATAGATTGATTAAGCACAAAATAACAAGCTAGGGTGATAGAAATGCAACTTACGGTTGGTCCAACCTCCTACAAGCTCCACATGAATGAAAACACCT
Organism: Sequoiadendron giganteum; assembly: GCA_007115665.2. Taxonomy (NCBI): domain Eukaryota; kingdom Viridiplantae; phylum Streptophyta; class Pinopsida; order Cupressales; family Cupressaceae; genus Sequoiadendron; species Sequoiadendron giganteum. The sequence goes on from CM021101.1 coordinate 861,280,572, forward strand.
ACACACAGAAAAACAAGGAAAAATTTTGGGGTTGTTTTGGGGCTTGCCGTAGTTAAACCCTCATTTCAGTGTTCCCACCTCCACGGACATTTAGAATAGCCACAATAGAGAAAATATGATAAAGAAAGTGTTGAAAGGAAGAATAAAAATAAATACAAACAATAATATGCTACGTAAAATGAATACATCAATGCTAAGTGAATGGATATCACCTCCCCAACAAGATGCTCTCAAGGCACATGAAGGGAGATGCGAGCTCGCAAACTTGTGGATGCTAACATTTCCACAACAATGAGAGGAGTAAAAACCAATAGAGTTTTGACTTGGAGCTTCAAAAATGGTGAAGGTGCTACGAAATGAAGTGTGTAGGAGTGAGTGTGATCAAGTGAGATTGATGAAGATGAATTGAATGAAGAAGATAGTCTTTTGAAGATGAAATGGAAGCCAAAAGAGTTGTTCAAGGTCGGTCAAAGGGGAAAAGGCATTATGCTTCATCGCCAATGGAGAAGTGTAACGCCTCTATAGATTCCAAAGGTGGGAATCATGTTAGGATGACAACACGCCATGTAGATGTCCATGTGTTGTGCTCACATCCCCGATAAAAATTCCCCCACCGACACTATAGACAGTCAGCAAATGGATGGAGAGTGGACGAAGGATGTGGAATAGCATCATCGAGTTTTATTTTTTTAAGGTAAGGGGTGTAAATGGGGAATTTATGAGGGGTGCAAATTCATGCCATTACACCCTTAATCAACCTAATTGAGCATTCACACACTCACACCCTAGTTGTTCTAGTTGATTTAGTTCATGAAACTGATAGGTAACCTTCAGTCATTAAATGGGAATGCTTTGAAATGGTTTTGTTCTATGGATGTTTTGATTAGGGGTATGTGATTGAGTCTTTTGAGTGAAAGTTCTTCCTTGTGTGTTCATGTTGGTATGTTAACCAATGAAAACATGAATATATGTTGAAAGGGAAGAATAAAGAAGACATAATGAAGTTGATAGACAAAGAATATATTCTAGATGAAGGGAAAAAGTAATAGTAGAATAATTATAAATTCAAAATAGAGATGAAGCAAATGTGAATAAAAATGGTCGTCAACGAACATCTGAACAATTTTCTCATTTTGAAAGAGAAGTAATGCAACAAGTTGATCCCCCATAAAGTGAGAGGTACAACCATCCATCTAATGCAAAAATTCAGTTCAATCTTGAAAATGAAAATTCAAGATTAATAAAACGTGTGCCAAAAACACCTTAGCATGAATAGGAGGCAATATACAAAACATACCAAACCCAAATGGAATAATTCAAATTGATTTTAATAGATTCTAGATGTAGTTTTGACATCAATTAGACAGCATTAGAATGCCAAACATGTGTTATGTTTGTCAAAAATATTATCTAGGAATAAAAGTATATCATACCTCTCAAGGTCATGTATGTAATAGATGTTGAAAATAGAGGAAATAATATATTTTCAACTTCAAATAATATGGATCCCGAGTCACAACCAAAAGAGCTTGCAAAATTGAGTCAAGTAGAAGAAATGTTGATTGCACATGTCAGCCCAATACTACAAGTTACACATGCAATAGGTGGTTAGTATAAATATAGAGGACACATGATAAGTTTTCCACAAAATATGGAACATGTTTTACATGTTTTTCTACATTTAATAAAAAATTGGCAATCATTATTGTTTTAAGAAGTAATCAATGTGGCACAAATTATAACTTTACATTTAATATCTGGATTGTGTGTATAAGGCACTAAAATACAAGTAGACCATGGAATTTTTTATTTAGATGTCAGAATTGATGAAAATGCTCTCAATGATATATCAAGAAATTTTGATGAAAATATTTTCAACATATTAAATACAATGCATATGGAATTTGATTTTGATGCAAATGAAAACACATGTGTGGGTCTAATCATGGAGATAGATGAAGGTAACATAATTGAGCACATAAAATCAATGGCTTCTAGACCACCTAAAGCCCAAAGAGAAATAGAATTGATTCATACATGGGTTAATAACCTTGATACAAATTCAACAACATTCATTGATTGGCTAGGAATTAGTGCATCTCCTATCATTTACTGTGGGTGCTATTTCTGATCTCAAGGGTTTATCAATTAGATAAGGGCAACATTGTTTGGTTGTTGTTCTAGTTAATGGATTATCTTATTCTTTAGAGGATTCTTCATCTTCAAAATTGTCTTCTGGTTACGGGCTTGGAGTTGGTTGAACTTTTGTTTAGCTCTAGAGTATAGTGTAGTTATGGTAGTAGCCTATAGCCTTTTTTAACACTTGGATTTGATGTTTGTGTTCTTTGGATTGGTGCATATAACCTTGGCATGTTCATTTTCTTCCATAGGTGGCATGATTGGAAGATGACGTGATTTTTTTTGTTTGATATGGTGGACATCTTGGATGTTGTTGTAGGTATCTTGTTAATGCATGAGAGCATGTTGGAAATTCATGTGGTTTCATGGATGGTTGTGATGATGTTGGTTGGACCTTAGTAGTTGATTACCTAATTAGATTGGCTCTTGAAAGGTGTTCGACAAGTGGGAGAATGTTGGAAATTAAGGTGTCTCAACCTTTGCATTTCCTAACATTAAAATATTAATTTATTAATGCTTATGTTGTAATTTCTTTCTCCTATTAATTTGTCATCTACTATGACTTGGCACGGTGAATTATCAGCATATTGGGCGGTAACATCGGATGTGACATGGATGTTATGGTATCCACATGGCAATGTAAGGCATCCCACTTTGGGAAGAGATTCCTTGACATTTGTCAACATCTTTGAGGGATTCTATGACAGATTCTTATGACGGATTCCTATGACGATCTAATGATGCGTAAGAGCTAGATTCTATGAAAGGTGGGACAAGTGTTGGAAGGCATCTTTGAATGAGGAATCTAGGCACCCAATTTTGACCTATGATAGGTTGTAAGAGAATGTAAGAGGCATCTTCTATATTTATTCAGTTATGACAAATTCTCTTATAGCTGTAAGAGTTGTCATATATGACAAATTCTATGACATTGTAAGGGATCTATCATACCTATTGGGGAGGAATTTGGGGTGCCCAAGTATGGAGGCATGTAAGGGGGGTTAGGAATCATGTGACAAGTGTCACAGGAGTCAAATATGTGTGAAAAATGTGCCACATGGATTTGGACACCCATCTCTTGTAGCTTGTTCTAGAAGCTACCGTCATGCTTGTATTCTTTATATATTAGATGTCTTGGAGTGGGTTTTGTATGTTGAATATTGCAGGTATCGAAGTGCTATCAGATTTCCTCCAAAAGACAAATATGTAGTCTCCATGTTAAGGATGCAAGCCTGCAAGTGTATTGTAACTTTATTGTTGCAAATTCATACATTGGTTTGATGCTTTGGAGTGTGGGGTTTTTTACCTGAAAGGGTTCTCCCCATGTATATCGTGTTTTATTCTCTTTTGTCTTTATTTCTTCTATTCTTCATGTTTCTCATTCTTGAAATGTTAATTTACATGTCGTCATGCTACTGAAATTTTCCTAGATTTGAAACTACATCAACTTTCATAAGGGTTAATGTGTGGAATTTAACTGTCTATTTTCGCTTTATGACATAGTAGTATGTGTTTGAATCAAGATGATTGAAATCTGATTTATTTAAAGAAGCATAAGATATTGAAGGTGCATACTAGTTCTTGGAAGGCTTTCCGAGTTCATCATTTCCCTTTCAATTCTCAACCCCCACGATGACAGATCAAACTTAAACACCTTAATTTATTTGCTTGGTGGGTGGTTACTTCACACGAGCTATGGGTGAAGTGTAAAAAAATAAAATGATTTGCCCTAAAATCTCGAGTCTTGATGTGCGAATTATTAAGGGATGTTCCTTCCAGAACAAGGAATATTTTTATCTGCCTTTTTTCTTTGAGATGTGAGTGCTCTTTATGCTTATTCTATTTCTAGAACGAGTGAAGACTGTTCATTTTATTTGGGTGTTTGTATTTGTGGGTGTGGGGTCCCAATTTCAATCACATATTTGCAAATTCAAATTTGTAGAGTAGAAATGAGGGGACCCAAAAAGAGATCGAATTCATTGTCATGTGTCCCCCTAAGACATAATGTGGACATCTACAATTTTTTCAAGGAGGCGGGTATGTCCTCTTTCTTCCTAGCAATGAAAGGCTTTAACAATGAACTGAATTATAAATTTTGTTAGTCATGGTGAGAGGATAAAGTCAAGATTGGCAGTATTAGCTTTGTTGTCACCCTAAAGCTAATTGTTGAACCCACAGGTTTGGAGTGTCGAGGACTTAAAGTTACAAAATTTAGTAATGGAAACTATCAACATTTTATCGACAACTTTCTGGAAGGGGAAGAGAAGCTAAACAAATGCTAGAACTGCTACAATAGGGAGAAACTTGTTGATGAGTTTTTTTGCACTGCACAACATAGATAAAACACAAGTATTTTATCTCTCTTGATAAGGTGACTTCCAATAGAAAATATTCAGAAAATGACCCCAATTTTTTTGATGTAAGGTCTTGACGATACAAAATAGCTCAGTAGTTGATGCGATTTGCTGGTATCACAAGGGGAATTTATGGTTTACAAAGGATGGAAGCTTATAAGACTAAATAAGGGTTTATAGAGTCTAAATATTGGTTAAAAACCCTAACTAGATTTTCAGAACAACAGTATGAAAATAACCTTTTATCATCAAATATAATAGCTTGAGTGATGCTTTGATCTTAAAATATCTTAGATTTATAAAGAAATTACCAAAGATAAGGGTTTGAGAGAAATCCTAATTTTGAAGACCTATGGACAGCTGCAACAATAGCATATGCTTTAGATAAACAATCTCCCAATGAACTAACATTTGCTTAACCAAGGACCAACCTATAATGCCACAAAGATAGTGCAATATTCTAAGGTAAAAATTAGGTTTTCAGACTGTAATATTCACACATACAAGAACAAACATTCACAACTAAAATTAAGCACATGATATTAGCTCAAACTAATCTTCATTGCAATCCATAATCAACAATTACAAAAGGTATGAGTAGGAAGCTCATTAAAATACCTTAACACTGCCATTATTAAAGTTGAACATAAACTAATAATGTTGAAATAAAACTTGGAAGATGGAATCATGCATGCATTCAAAAATAACAAGGAAGATCACCAACACTTTGATGCCTTCTCTTATATTACTCCAAAATTCTTTGTTACAACAATTCTCTTCAACCTCTACAAATGAGAGGAGGTTTCCATTTTATAGAAAAACTAAACAAATCAATGGTGGAGATCATCTCAACAACAATGGCCAAGATTCAATTTACACTTAGGGTTTTGGGTTCATTAAATACATATACAATTATCCCCAATATAAAATAGAATTACATGTGAACCTAGAAGAATACAAAATATCCCAACATATTTTATATTTGAAATATTCTACAAAATCCCCCAAAACTAGGTGCATGCACTTTAAGGTAACTAATTTTATCCTTTAGTTATAATTTATATATTTTTCATCTATTATACTATTTCCAACTTATTTCTCCTTTACAACATATTTAACAAAATTAGATAATGCTCCCATAAGTTGTCCATGTGGTGGAAGATGAGCCTTGTTAATTTTGAAGCTGATAATTTTATACTCTTGTAGTAGCTCCTTATGCAGATTTACACATTTTTTTCTTTGCCTAATTAGCTCTTATGATTTGGAAAATGCCCTAACATCCATATCCGAGAAATCACTATCTAAGCTATTTGCAGATCGCCTTCGAATCCTCACTTGCCAAGCTTGTTTGACTGTATTATCCAATTTTTTGTAGAGATTATAACTCCCGCCATAAGTTCCAAAAGTGGATCACACTTAGATAGCAGATCATCAATTCTATCAACAATTATATTCAACCCCATCAAAACATTTGAGAGGATTTCCCTGTGTAAATTGATTATGTATGCCCATAATTTAGGCTCCTTTATTTCATTCTGGGCCAAAATTTGTTCCCTTTCTAAGAGTTGTGCAGGCAAAGTCTTGATAACCTACAGTTTCAAACATGTGAGCTCATGATACTTCAAAAAGAAGTGCATTCCTTGATTTCTTTATCGACCACCTCCTTCAAAATCAAATAATTATTATGCATCTCCACTCCTACATCAACGAATTTTTCTCCCATAGCAATAACACAATCAATCCAGTTTGTAGTGGCCTTGGTCTAGTTCTTCATGTGTTCCACCTTATTTACCTCTTCTTTGGACCAAACCCTAAAATTCATCAATTTCTTGTGCTCTATTTATTAGGCCAATGTTAACAAAGGTCACCTTATACTTGGAGGGAAAAATTGATGCATCATCCTTAACCACAACCAAGGTGGCAATGTGGACAATCCAAGACTCTGAGGCATCCTTAGTGATGTGTGATTTGACCTTCGCCTTCTTCTTTTCTCTTGGTTTTTGGTTTGTCCTAGCTAGGATAGCCTCAAAATGATCTTCTAGGTCATGAACCACATAAGCTTTATCTTTTAACTATTGCTTCAACCAAGGAGTGGATTTCTATTCTACGGATGATGTAGCAGTATCTTTAGGTTGTTTTGTCTGTGGATCCTCTTCTCTCCTCTCTTCTGTCTTCTCAACCCGTTCTTCCTCAACCCTTTCTTTTTATAGTTTTTCATCTAGATTTGAATCAATATTTGCTTCCTTTTCCCTATTATCTTCTTCTTCCTACATCTTGGGCATCCCTTCTTCAAGTGCACCATTTATGCTATCATCTTTCAAGGTCTCCTCTTTTTCTATTAATTGTATTGGTTTTATCCTCTCTAGAGGCCTTTTCTTCTTCATCCTCATATGTATCTTCTTCTTCGGGCTCAAAAACTTTAAATCCCTCACTTGGTTCTTTAGTATATTCTTCATGCTCAAGCATCCTAGAATCCTCCTCTGTAGCAACTGCATCCTTGAGTTTCTCTTTTCCTTGTTGCTGCATTTCTTCCCAAATCCTCTACATTTTCCATCTTCGAGAGTTCAAGAATAGGTAGAGCAGGAGCAACAGGGATGAAGCTAGCAGTTTGATCCATGAGAAGTCAATTATCTTGGGACAGCAAGGCTTGTGATGATTCTATTAGCATATTCTTCAAGTAAGCAACAAAGGTCTCGGGTAGAGTAGTGGGAGGGATAGAAGAAATGGTAGGTGACAATGTTGGGAAGGTGAGTTGGGGTGAAGGAAGAGTAAAAGAAGGAGAAGATGAGGTGAAGGAGGAGGACTCGACCAAGATGATAGAGGTTGCAGGATTACATGATGGAAAGGGGACCGAAATATCCACTATGGGTGGAGAGGATATTAAGGGTGAAGGTGGAGCGGAAATGGAGTGAAGTGGAGTAATGGAGTGAGGTGGTGAATGCGGAAGAGGTGGAACCTGAGATTCCTTGAGTGGTGAAGGCTCCTCCTAAATGGTCTCCATGACCATTGTGTCTATCTTCTTTTCCTTTTTGGATGTGAGCCTGCTACCCTCTACACCCTTTCTCTTATATACCTGTTATTTTTTCATCGGGTGTCTTTCCTATACATCCTTTTTCATGACCTTGTCATGGGAGGAGATGGAACACCTTTGGTAGATGGAGTCATTTTTGAAGCCTCTCCATCACATCCTTTATCATCATTCTTCTCATCATCATCACTTCCTTAGGCCTACTTTTTTCCCCACCCATCATAAGTGAGTTCCACCCCTTGTTTCTCCAATCAAGCAACCTATGTGTCGATCCAAATCTTTTTCCTTCTCAACATCGGATAGGTAACCACATTGATGTATTTCTCTTCCTCCTTAGTCTAGTCTAGCAAAGGAAGGGGTATCTTAGATACCTTACTATAAGCATCTTCATCAATGTTGTCATCATCTTCCTTTAGTTGGTCGAGAATAGTAAACAGGTCAAGACTTCAAATGAACTCAAGAGACATCCTCATATACATCCTTTTTTGAACCTTGTGATCATCCCCACAATTTACTCAGAAATATTCAATATGAATGTGGTGGGCATGCTATTTTCCAACTTGCTTTTGCATCTTGCTCAGGGGATCAACAAATCCCCACACATTGTTGGTAAGGAGCCCATACTCTCTTATCTCATTATCATAATTCTCTACATATATGGCTGAAGGACATGCATATAATTCTCTACCAAATGTCATAGGATATGGGACCATGGCTATGTGTTTCGATTGTAGCAATTGATGAGAAGCACCTAACTACCTTGTTAGCTCTAGTAACACCATCTTATCAGTTGGGTACCTAGGCAGCCTGTACAGAGCACTAGAGAAACCCTCAATTTTGAAATATATAATTTTTTGGAATTGGATGAACCAATAACCAAAGCTCTTCACCATTCCCTTCACTGAATATGGCATTGTGTTCCCAAAGTATCCTTGCAAGGATCAAACTATGTGCATGATGTAGGCATCATTCACCCTCTTGTAGTTCCGTTTGAAGTTCCTGTATTGCCATTGAGGGTAACATTTGTAAGCAATGCAGTCATTGGGGCATGTCCTTAGATTTCCTTTGCAAGTCAAACCTCTATACAAAAAATTAGCTGCCAGTAGATAAACAAGATATGAGGTCATATAGAATTCGGTTGTCTTCTTGAGTGTTACATAGTGTACGTGAATATTGCCGTTGATCTTCACCCAGTCAAACTTGATTTATCCTCTTAGTATTTCCTCAATGAAGTATTACATCCATTCTTCAAATACATTAGAAGTGGGGAGGCCTGCAATTCTACTTAACAAAGCCACCAAGTCGTTTACTTCTGTAACAAAATCACTCCTAAACAGCTTCTTGGGTAACTTTCTTGCACTCGATCGTGGGGTGTGCATCCATTTCTTATTGATCACTTGAAGGAAACTAGTAGGACATGTTTCCAAAGTTTGGAGACCATACTCCTTGGAGACCACATCCATTTGAGAGAATGAAGGAATGCCAAGCAATCTCATGATATATGGGGTCAACAAGTCTACCACCACTCTTCCCTCTATTGTTACTATTCTTCTAGAGTCCTTGTGATAGAACTCTCGCCAACCATGAATGAGCTCTGGAATAATCAACGACGGAGGAAAACATGCTTCATGTGCAATACCGCTTCACTTGATTCTCCTTGAGAGGTCAGTGTTGTCATTTCATGTCACCCTTTTATAACCCATCATTGATAACCAATCTGAGAGATCCTACATGGGATATCTTGCATGAATTTTCCTTGAGGAGGTTCTTAAAATTGGTTCTCCTAAGTTTTCAAGCTTTTGCCTACTTCTCCACTTGCATGCTTTCTCCATTGCTCCCACTCCTTCTCTACCTTCCATTTTTCCCCAAGTGTTTCGAGTTTCGACCTTCGAACTTATCCTTAAACCCTTATCACTTATTTCTAGTAAGACATAAGCCTTACCTCTTATCACCGAAGTCCCAAAGATACTTTTCAAGATTTGTCTTTCTTGAATAGTTGAACTTTGAGGGTCAGGTTTCCCTCTTACCTTTTCCATCTTCTCCCCTTTTTTCTATCTAACTTCAGGTGTTGGCCTTTATCCTTGCCTCTTTCTCCTCATAAGGTGTAAGCCTACCATCCGACCTCCAAAGCTCAATCAAGATCCTTTAGGATTTGTAAGGAAGCTAAGTTAGTGGAACAACTTCCTATACTAATCTTGAGAGGAGAATATAATGCAAAACTTTTACAGATCTTTAACAGTTACAAAGACTTAAACAAAAATAAACATAAATATTATGCATACTACAACACAATGATTTACGTGGGGAAAACCTTTTTGGGAGAAAAACCTCACACTCCAAAATTTGGCCAATATATTATTTAGAAATCACAAATATTACAATATACTTGCAGAGAAAGCTTCTCATAGGAGTATCACCAACTAGAGATCAAGAGGCAACATGACCGCTGTCAGACTCTCAAAATACATCACAATATACAGTTGTAATAAAATGCCCTCAAAAAATAGAGTTGCCTTATAGGGCAAGTCAAGCTAGTCAAATATCGCTCATCAGATCTAAGACCTAATGATGAACAATCTAGATTTACAATAATAAAATATAAATAATTTTTTCTTGAAAACCTGCCCACACCCCTATCACTGACGTATCAACAATACATTATGTAATTAAAAGGTTGAGACATTTTCCCAATTGGATTTTCCTATTTTTTGTCTTTTTGGACTTCGTGGATTGACTTTCCTTCTTTCTCCTTTCATCTCTTCATCACAAGTGTTAAGCCTTCCTCCTGACCCCCGATCCCTGAAATATCATCTACACATTTTGGACATCAGACTTTCATCTTTCGCCTTTCTTCCTTCTCACTTTCACTCCTTTCTTTGAAAATTTGACTAAGTGACAAGTTTTCGGACTTCTATCTTCGACCTTATTCTTTACCTCTTACCTTTCTTAGTAAGAGGTAACTCTTCTCTTCGATACCCGACATGGGTGACCCTTTCGGACTTCACGGTTCACTCTTGTTGCTCTCTTCCTTCTTCCTTCTTCTAGCATGCAGTAAGTGGTATGCCCGAAGCCCGATCCCTGATGGTTTGATGCCAATTTGAAGCATAAAGCGTGAAGTAAGCCAAATTCCCAATCCCCAACGAAGGTTCTCTCTTCACGGATCCAAACCATTTAATGCTTTTCAAAGGTTCTCTTTCAAGCCTGATGCCCTGACCGTTCCACATTATTTTGACGTGTTTTCTGGCCTACATCATTAGTGCTCGAGCCACCCTTTTGAGTGACTTGTTTCAATTTTTGGACTTCAAGGATGTCATTTATTGCTCCCTTGACTTCTACAAGTGGATTTTATGAGTGCCCATACTCAGTTATTGCTCATTGTTGACCTCTCTAATGGATCCATGCCTCAATCGTGATTTTTACATAATGGCTCCATCCTTTCACGCATAGACTTCATTGATAACCCTAGTTAGAGTTAGGGTTCAGTTTGTGGTTCCATGTTATGCCTGATCTATAAAGTCAATAATCGTATTCCTTCTGAGGGTTCTTCCTTTGGCTCCTCTGGGGTTTTTGTTTGGAAGACTTGCATTTTGCACTTTGTGATTGTAAAAATTGGCTCTATGCCTCTACATTAATGAAGTTGATCATTGTTGCCTCTTCTTGCTTTGTTTGTGTTTTTGTAAGTTCATTACTTGCATATCTAAGTGTTTGCTTGTCTTTTTCATGCATATGTGTTGAGTTAAATTGTTTACAGTTATTGTTTGAGAATCTATCTTTCCTTCCAGCACCCTGTCAAACCCTAACCTCCATGTTTACCTCTGGAATAGACCAAATAAAGAACTACATGAGTCTTTTGATCCTCTTCTTCAATAACTGAGTAGTCTTGGTCAGGAAGAAACACTTTTCTATCTTGGTGTACCACCTCCCATTTTTCTTTCATGCATTTCTTCTACCCCTTTTCCCTTGTGAGACATTAGAGTAGGATAGTGGTAAGTTTTCATGTGTTGGGTTGGACCAGCACATTGCACTTGGATAGAAAAAGGAAGTTGGCCTTCTCCAAAGACTCAAATTCATATGTGCAAAGGTCCCACACCTCGAGGTTGTTTCCATTGTGTCATTGGAATGTTGAACACCATGTTCAATAGGGTGTAAGTTCAAATGACAACAATCAGTCTTTGGAGTGGTGATGGCGCATTTTCTAAATTCATCAATGTTTATATGCTCAAGGTCCATGTTGGATATCTTGTCCCATGTAGACATGATCTTATATATCACTTCAACATCATGAAATTCGTACTTCATTTTGGCTAGCTTTTCTAGTTTTCCTACCTTTTCAACTTTTTCCCTATAACCTACAAAATGTGTAATGATATTGATCAAGCAATGAAAAGTGGTTAGAATGATCAAAAAATGCATCATTATGATCAAATCATCATAAAGCATTCAATGTTAGAGAAAAATCATTAAATTTGGCAAATTGGAGCAATTCCTGATAGTTTGTGGGTTATGAGTCAACATGGGCCGAAGCAATGCTTCAACCTTTTGTGGGCTAGGAAGTTGTGAAATTTGATGGGTTGCGGGCCAAAGGATTGTGGAAGCCAGATGAACCGATGCTATTGCATTGGAAATTCACATATGGAATCCTGCATCAAATTTTCTACATGGTTCCAACACCTGATCATTTTGGATTCATCTTATTTGAGCATGTGGGGAACTAGATTTTTGAAGTATTGATGCTTGATGTTTAATGATTTTACCCTTTTAGATTTTTATGGAAAACAAATTTATGGATGTCATCAATGTGGAAGCCAAAGGGTTTCATGCCATAGCATTTGGCATCTATTGGATGGAGTCCCACTGGAGGATTCCCACATGAACATTTTCATGACTAAAATTTAAGGTTTCCAAGCCTCCAAAGTGCATTCATTTTAAACTCTCAATACTTAGCAAACTTTACTCAACCCATACCTAACACAGGAAAATGAACTTTGGATGCCCTAGACACTCATGCTCAGAGTTTTGGCACATCGTCCACAGGAACCTGCAAAGGGTTTTCCACAAGGTGGGTTCAAAGGTTCATAAGTCTTTTCAACTACCATCAAAGTTTAACACTTAAGCATCTAATCGCTTGACTCAATGCTTTGTGGGAAATGGCGGTGCAGAAGCCACATAATGGTAATGCCAGGTGTTGTGTCGCTAAGGCAATGGATCCATACCATGTAAATCCTATGAAGACTTTAGCAATAGTTTAGGATACATGACATAAGGTGATGCAAAAGCCACCTTTGGCCTAGCCATAGTGTAGGCAGAGTTGAGATGGAATCCCATGAAAGGATCCCCATGGGAAAACAGATCTCTCAAACCAGGGTGTGGTTTCTTTAGAAATACTTTGCAGGTTTACAAAATGATCACAAACATTTCACAAACTATGGAATTGATTATAGAGGGAAACACGAGCTTAATCAACCAAAAATCCATACTCAAGAAACAATAATTTGCAGGGTTTGTGAAGATAAATATGTACCTGGATATGGTAAGGTGCGAGGTAATCAGTGGCAATGAGCAAACCTTCAATCACCGATTGGCGGGAGAGCACCCGAGCAGAAAATTCTTAAACAAGCAAGGTGAAAATGAACTATATCGACCCCATATTTATAAGCAACCTTCCATTAATGTAGTCATAAATGTGAAAAATGCCTCAAAAAATGCATAAAAACCCTAATTGCGAAAACCCACGGTTCGAAAGCCAAATCAGTGTGAAAACGCCAAATGCAGAAGCCAACCTTGTGCTGGACAGTTAACTGTAGGTGCCAAAGTTGTGCAGGAAATGTGATTGCAGAAGCCATTGCCATGCAGGCCGTCAAGCTAAAGAGGACAACACTAATGGCGCCACCATTGTGGAATTCCGCTGGTGGCGACCTGCAAAGCAAAACGGTCTGCAATGACAAACTAGGGACCACATCCGCCTTGTGGAATCCTGCAAAGGGATTCCTGCAAGGCAAAACCTACAAATAAACACTTGGTCAAATTTTCAAGGTTTCCTAAGAGCACCAAGATTTTGAAGGTGAAAGCAAGCTAAGGAGAAAAAAGTGAAGGGAAAAAAGCAAAACCAAATAGATGTGACAAAAACATTGAAGTGGTATTATGGTTATTATTCTTAAATGTTCAAGAGGATCACTAGCTCTAATTCTATTTAGATAATTTTCGGCAAAGGTTTTTAGACTTTATTCTTCTTACTCTATCAAATCTTCTAAAATCATGGGTTACCTTGCATAATTTACTCTTCCCTTATGATATTTTCTTAGCTTGGTCTTTAATGGATCCTTCTATGATTTGTAAGTTCTCTCTTATGTTATTAATACCATTAATCCATTATTTTTTTATTATACACATCAAACACAAAATTCCAAGAAGAAAGGGATATTAAAACAAGTGTAACTTTGGTGGGTCATTTTACCTTTGCGTTTGTTTATTTGACCATTGAGCTAGTCAACTTATTTAATTTTTGTGACTTTGTTGGTGCCTCATCATGCTACCAAGAGCTTATATCTTCTTTGTTTTCTATTTTTGTGGTGTTTACAACAAATCTTTTAAATGAACTAGATTATATGAAAAAGTAAATCCGATTGATTATTTTATTCTTTTTTAGAAATCAAATGTTATATAATTAAACTACTTGCAAAAGAAACTCTTTCTCATATTTTTTAATTGCAACTAAATGAGAATTTTTAAGTATCAAATAATAAAATAATTTTATTTATTTGGTTTTGGAATGTGATAGTTTGGATTTTGTTTTCCTCATGGTAGAATTGAAATATTTTTCAATAGCTTCCTTGTGTTAGGATTAAGTTATTTTCCAATAACACGAATTGAAATAAATCCAATACAATCTATTGTAATATAGAAGATAATCATGTTTTCCTAATCTATAAAAGTAGTAAAAAAATAGTCTAACTAAGGAATAATGATGATGTATTGCTATCCTTACGAAAATTCAAGTTTTCTGAATACTGCTTAATTTAAACTCTTATTAAAATGAATCTAACTTAAAACAAAAGAAACTGTGAAATTTAGAAGGTTGAAAGAATCTTTGGAGAAGCCTTGCTTTGGTAGTGCATTTCCCTAGGAATATAACCATCTATAACTTCTTTTGTAACAATAGGGTGATCTTTCTTGATGATAGTGGGATACAAGGAAAACTAGATTAGGGAAACTAAGAAACTATTTGGATGATTGAGAGAAGATTTTAAGCTTCTATGCAAAAACTAGAGATAGGCATGTGAGTCTTGTGTAGAGCATGAGAATACTATGGGGACTACAATTGTAAGGATAGCTTATTCTTCTAAAATTGATTCAAAATCCTCGTTGTAAGAGAGAGGAAAAGGAATAAGAGCTTATTGCAAATATCTAGATACATATACAAAATAAAATATCTCCCTTTGGAAAGCTAGGGAAAGGAAATTATATCCTATACTAAAAATGGATATGATGTGGGGGTTACTAAAGTAAAGAATGTAAAATGAACAAACTCTATCTAGAAAGTTAGGAAAAGGCATTTATGTCCTACACTAAGCATGAATATGTTATGGGGTTTGTTAAATAAAAAAATACAAAATGAACAACCTCTTAAATTCCAATGGCAAGAGGGATTACCTCGGGTAGGAAGCTTCAAAATTAAGGGGAGGCAATTGGGAGACAACTATAGAGATGATTTTGAGTCAAGAGGAGAGGAGAATCAATCAGAAGAAGATAAGGTTCAATCAAGACTAGAATCAACTCACAATTAGAAATGAAAATGATGGAGAAAAAAAAAACTAAAGCAATCACACATCCTCCAAATATGAAAAGTTTAGCCATTTTAAGGGTTTGGGTTGCCCGTTTTGTTAATGTAGGTTAGCAACCCTACAATTTAAACTATGTCTCTTGAGTGACAACTTAAACTAGATCATCGAGGTGAACCTTAAATTGAGGCCTAATAGTTTGGAAGACAAACTAGAGGTTGAGAAAGGTGGAAAAGGAGTTATGAAAGACTACTATCAAGTGTTCAGAAAATGAGAAGTGTATTTCATGCCACATGGGTTTTGAGTTGGACCATTGAGTCATCATTGGACTACCATGTTGGCTCATGCAATTTTGGGCACTTACATGATGCCAAACACTTAATATTGTAGATGTAAGGCTCTTGATAGGCATAATTTAATATACCTTTGAGATTGTATGTTGTCATAGGACACATCGAACACTGAATTTTAGTTTCTTAACTTGCAAACATGCGAATTAAATTAATCATGACATATTTGCATTCTTAGATCTGATAACATATCATGTCATCAAATTTCAAACATAAGAGTATGATTGAAATAGAAAATATTAAAAAAATGACCTTGAATTGAACTTACATTGATTAATGATAAAGTTTCATTTGATTAGATTACAGTGAACACCTCTAATTTGAAATATAATCAATAATTATGAAACTTTATTTCTTAAAAAAAAAATGTATTCATGTAATACATCCATTACAAATACCTATCAACATGCCCATGTGCTACTTTTAAACATTTGTTTTTTATTAAGGTAAAAACAGGTTTTGAACAGACCCTGAAACCCTTTACAAGCAGATTTTGAATGGATCTGGAACCCTTAGCTAGAAGGTTGTCAAAACTAAAAGACATGAAGGCACAGACAACCAAAGAAAAAAAGGCAACCAAGGCCAAGAGCCACAACCGACTACAAAGCCGCAAACAGCTAGCAACCGGCCAAAAACCAGCCCCCAAACAAGAACCATCAAGATTAGCATTTAGAATTACTCTTGTGGTTGCGGAGAGTCATGTCAAAAGGAGGTTTAGAGGACTTATCTTTTTTGCCCTTTACAGTGATCCAGCCCTCTTCCACTTGTGCTGCCTTATCAAGCCAAGCCAGTGCACAATTATCCTAAAGAGGAAAGCCAACAGCTGTTGTTTTAAAGATTGATCTATATTCCTCTCAGCAGGCATGGCCAAATCATTTGTTACCACTTTGATGTAAATCCTAAAGAAAATGGAGATGATCGTGCATTGCCTATATGATATATTTAAACCTTGGGATCAACAAATTTGGTTAACTTCCTCAAGATTAAGTGTTTCAAACTCTGTAATGTTATTTATCATGCTACAACTAGCACTTGCACCAAGAGGAGTGCAAGGGGCACACTGATAAAAGAATATATGTAACTGAAAATGTCAAGGTGGTATTTTTATTGTCTATATAAATTTGTAATATAACAATATTATCAATAAAATTTTAGAAATATTTGTATTACATATTTTCTTGTAGCAAATTGAAGACAAGATTTGTAAAAATATAAGTTTTGAGGAATTTTAGTGAACAATTCACTTTGTTGACATGCACCATCGTACAACTCAATGTATTTTTGCACAACACCTAGTGGACATCATACAGTCCTCTTCCTCAACTACAGGAGTGAAATGCCAACCATCAAGGAATACAAGACCCTAGGGTGGTGTATGATAATAAACAAATGTAAAGGAAAATAAAAATTTACTTATGGTTAACCTGGCTTAATTAAGTAAATGGAATCTATTAAGAATATATCAACCTACATTTACTAAAATATAGTTGCGATTACATTTGATAATTTATAATAGCTAAATTAGGAAACTAAATCAAGGATAAGACATCACTTACCTCTATGATGAAAAAGATGATTATCCTTGATATTAGAATTGATTGTATTTTGGAAATGTGACCTCTCTATCAAATGAGTGCCTTTGAATCTATGCTAGATTAGATCCACACTCTATAAGAAGAAAACTTTAGGAGTCCAGGACAAAGTTGTGGTCATAGACTGTTGATTTTCTGTAGCTCGAAAGGTGGAGTGTGGAGTTGCTTAAGGGAAATTCGAGTTGCATATTCAGCAAAAGAGGGATTTTTATTTATTAATAGAATGTTTTCGGGTTTGTGAGGTTGAGATAAGACCAAGAGCGATTTTATGTGTGAGTTAGGTGGAGTTATGTAAGGAAAGTTTATTTTCTTGCACATTGATGTAAATTAGCAAGGCTATATATGTAAGATTCTTGTAGCAAACCAATATTGTATTTTGTAAGGAAAATTTATTGTTGAGGCTAAATAGAAGATCCAACATTTGCAGGTTTTTCCCCACACTGGGGTTTCTTGGGTATATCTATGTTATTTTGTATCTGTGATTGGCTTCTTGTGATTTTTGCTTCCGTTGTTATTAGTAGTTAATTAACCCAGTGTATTAATTGTTATAAACTAGATAGATAAATTTTTTTGGTTCTATTTTGTGAATTTTATTGAGTAATTAATCTGTAGTTGGGTTATGGGAAATTAAAATGGTATCAAATCACTAACTCTAAATACGAAACCAAGATTTGTGACATAGATTTCAAGAAAAAAAAATTAGAATTTCATCTCTAGTTTCTTCTATGACTATGGCAACCAATGTTCGATATGAGGACAAGCTTAAGGGTGCGACTAACTTCTTATAGTGGAAGGTTCGGATTACATCCGTTCTCAAGGAGAACAGGTTGTGTATCTATGCTAGTATAGAGGTGACGCCACCAAAAAATGATCCTATTGCCCTAGCTTCGCATGAAGTCAAGGAGGCCAAGGCTCAGAGGATTATTCTTGATGGGGTAAGAGATCATTTGATTCCTCATCTATCGAGGAAAGACACCGACAAGGAGATGTGGGATATGCTCACAAAACTTTATCAAAGTCATTAGACAATGCTCAAGAACAAATTGCATAACACCTAGATGTCCAAGGGCGAGAGTGTGACCTCTTACTTGTCCAAGCTAACACAGGTCAAGGATGAGTTGGCTACTATTGGAGAGATGATTGTTGATGAAGAGTTGGTGTGTATAGCCTTGAATGGTTTTTCGAAGCACTAGGAAGTGTTTTTCAAGTGTGTTGGTTAAAGAGATTGCCTACCCGATTGGGCGAGGCTTTGGGATAATTTTATTTAGGAGGAGATCTGTGAAAGTGCACATCGGGGAGATCAGACGAAGAAAATCCTACTCTTGCAAGCAAGGGTAAGCAAAATTCCAATAAAGGGAAAACAAAAGGTTCTTCTTCCAAGAATGGGAAGAAGAAAGATCTTAGCAAGATAAAGTGTTTTGGCTGCCATCAATTGCATCACTATGCTAGTCAGTGTCTGAATAAGAAAAATAAGGACAAGCAAAAGAAGCAAGTTGCTGCTAATACAGAGGTGGACGAGTTTGAAACATGATTTGAGAATGAGTTTTCACTCATTGCCTGTCTCTCAAGTTCAATTGCTAACAGGGTATTGTATATCGATAGTGGGGATTCTTGCCACATGATAGGATTCAGAGAATGTTTCATCAAGTTGGAGGAGAAGAAGTTGGATTTCTATATTGAGCTTGGAGACAATGCCAAGTACCATGTATCTGGTGTTGGTACAGTCAAGTTTGAGAGGGAGTTTGGCAAACCTTTGTTGGTGGAGGACGTGTTGTATGTCCCTGGCATGACAAAGAATTTAATCTCTATTTCTACTTTGGAGGACAAGGGTTACATCGTGACCTTTGAGAGGGGAAAATTCTATATTTGTCCCAAGGATTCCAAGGTTGCAAAAGTCATTGGACTCAGGCATGGCAACTTATTTTGGTTACAGTTTGAGCCAACACATGCATTGGGAAGCACCTATAAAGGGCTAGGAGAATTGTGGCACGGGAGGATGGCTCATCTTCACCATGGAGCACTTAATGTGCTGAAGGAAATAGTGATAGGGTTGCCTAAGATGAAGACAAAAAAGCATGAGGTGTGCAAGGGCTACACTCTTGGGAAGTATGGGAACACTAGTTTTCCAAGCAACAACACTAAATCCAAAGGGATTTTGGATCTTGTACACTCAAATGTGTGTGGGCCCATGACAACAGTATCCTTGAATGGGTACGAGTATTATGTTACTTCCATTGATGATTTCTCCAAGAAGACGTGGATATATTTTTTGAACAATAAAGATGAGGTCTTCAGTAGGTTCAAAGAGTTTAAGGCTCTCGTGGAGAACCAAACAGGGAGGAAGATCAAAATACTGAGGTATGATAATGGAGGCAAGTATACCTCGAATGCCTTCAAAGATTTATGTGCTCAGGAAGGTATCAAGAAAGAGTTGACAGTTTCGTACAACCCTCAATAGAATGGGGTTGCTGAACGGAAAAACAGGGCTATAGTTGGAACATCCAAGGCCATGATTCATGATCAAGATCTGCCTTGGTTCTTATGGGCATAAGCTTCCAATATAGCCGTGTATTTGCAGAATAGGAGCCCACACAAAGTGTTGGGGAAATTGACTCCAAAAGAGGCATTCATCGGTAAGAAACCAGATTTGGGGCACATTCGCATCTTTGGATGCCTCGTGTATTGTCATATTCCTATGGAGAAGAGAACCAAGTTGGAACCAACTGCATAGAAGGGTATCCTTGTTGGGTATAGTGAAACTTCTAAGGCCTGTCGAGTTTACATTTCTACCCTCAAGAAAATAGTTGTTCATAGAGATGTGAAGTTCGAGGAAGAGAGGGCTCTTCAAAAGTATAGCAGCTTGATGAATGAGGAGAAGCAATCAGCCATGGTTGAGGAAGCACAAATTCCTCAAACTTCAGTCACACAAGCTAGAGAGCAGAGAAAGCAAGTCGAGTAGGTTGATCAAAAGGTGGAACAAATAATTCCCCAGCCTCAAATTCCTAGTACCGAGAAGAGGAGAAACAGGGTGGTTGAGTAGACATTGAGAGAGGCCCAAGAATATGTTGGTGGTCCACATGATTCAATCAGAAAAAGAAAGGGTCCCAAACGTTATTCTGAGTATGTGGCACTTATGAGTGAATTAATTGAAGTGGAGCCTCCTAGCTTTCAGGAGGCATTCATGCACCAAGTATGGAGGGATGCCATGGTGGAAAAGTATTCTTCTATGATGAAGAATAGCATGTGGGAGGTAGTACCATGGCCAGAAGGTAAGTTTGTGGTGGGCTCAAGATGGTTGTATAAGATTAAGCATGTTGCAAATGGTAGTGTGGAAAAGTTCAAAGCTTGGTTTGTGGCTAAGGGGTTTTCTTAGAAGGAAGGGATTGAATATGACGAGACTTTCACTCTAGTAGCCAGGTACTCATCCATAAGAGCTATCATTTGTGTAGCAGCACAAATGGGTTGGAGGATTCACCAAATGGATGTAAGGACGACCTTCCTTAATGGAGTGATTGAGGAAGAGATTTACATAGAATAGCCAGAAGGATTTGAAGCACATGGGAGGGATTCTCATGTATGCGGGTTGAGAAGAGCATCATATGGGCTCAAGCAGGCTCCCAAAGCGTGGTATTCACGTGTTGGCAGTTACTTATAGAGCATGGGCTTCATCAAGAGTGAGGCAGATCTGAACTTGTACTATGTTCAGGTGAAGGGCGAACTTCTCATATTGGTGTTGTATGTTGATGACCCGTTTCTCATAGGGTCAGAGGAGCTCATAGCACACTACAAGTTGGATCTTGTAGGAGAGTTTGAGATGAAGGACTTAGGGTTGATGCACTACTTTCTGGGATTAGAGTTGTGGCAAAAAGAGGGAGAGATATTCCTTGGACAAGGGAAGTACTTAATTGATATCCTGAAGTGATTCACGATGGAGAATTGTAAGCCCATGTCCATGCCACTTGTGACCAACTAGAAGAATATTGATGCTTCCAAATCAGAGGCAGTGGACCCGACTTTATACAGACAATTGATAGGCTCTCTTATGTATCTGGTCAACACCAGGTCAGACATTTGTTTTGTGGTGAACTCACTTAGTCAGTTTATGGTGGAACCTAAACATGTGCACTGGATAGCTGCGAAGCATGTTTTGAGGTATCTTTGAGGAACAATTGATTATGGGCTTAAGTATATTCAACGAGATAAAGTGAAGCTCGAGGGGTTCACCGATGCAGATTGGGCAGGCAATACAACTGACCAGAAGAGTGCTTTAGGGTGCAGGTTCAGTTTGGGATCAAGAGTAATCTCTTGGTACAATAAGAAACAGAAGTCAGTTGCACTGATTTCTACGAAGGCCGAGTATATGGCAACCAATATGGCTACATGTGAAGCTATTTGGCTTCAAAAAATTCTAGAAGGGCTCTTTGATTAGGAGCTAGATCCTATAGTCATTTACTGTGATAATCAAAGTTGTATCAAACTCTTTGAAAATCCAGTGTTTCATGACAAGTCAAAGCACATTGAGATCAAGTACCACTTCATCAGAGATAGTGTGGAGAAGGGGACAGTGAAGCTCCAATACATTCCTATGGTTGAATAGATAGAAGATATCTTGACCAAGGCTTTGATGAAGAGTAAGTTTGTATTCTTCAGGGATAAGCTAGGTGTTGTGCATAACACCTTCCTCGCTAAGAGGGAGTGTTGATTTTGTGTAGCTCAAAAGGTGGAGTGTGGAGTTGCTTAAGGGCAACTCGAGTTGGATATTCAACAACAAGATTTTTATTTATTAATAAAATGTTTTTGAGTTTGTGAGGTTGAGATAAGACCAAGAGCGATTTTATGTGTGAGTTAGGCCGATGTAAGGAAAGTATCTTTTCTTGCACATTGATGTAAATCAACAGGGCTATATATGTAAGATTGTTGTAGTAAATCAGTATTGTATTTTGTAAGGAAAGTTTGTTGTTGAGGCTGAATAGAAGATCCAGCATTTGCAAGTTTTTCCCCACATTGGGGTTTCCTAGGTATATCTATGTTGTTTTGTATCTTTGATTGGCTTGTTATTTTTTATTCCATTGTTATTAGTAGTTGATCAACCCGGTGTATTAATTGTTATAAATCAAATAGATAAATTGTTTTGGTTCTATTCTGTGAATTTTATTGAGCAATTAATCTATAGATGGGTTATGAGAAATTAACATAGGCTAGTCCTTTGAGTCTAGCTTCATCCCTATGCACAATGGAAAATTTATCTTATGCTCATCTAATAGATCTCTATCTACTCTAGTACTTTTCATAATTTGAGGGTTGGTGGTATTTAAAAATACCTTGGAAGGGTTGTCATTTCGTCACATATAGAAAAGTTCTCTTAGCTCAATAATTGAAAGTGTTCAAGATATAAAATGATGTATGTAGATTTTTTGTTCCTTTTAAGGCACTAAATTGAACTATTACTATTAATTACTCCTTCAATGCTTTGGAATGTGAGAGAACATGTGAAGTCTTCAATATATAAAATGATCACATAATTCAATCCTTTAAATACAAGTACATAGAAATAATTTGTTCAAATGCTTTTAATTGGCTCTAGGCAAGAAAGGAATGGGCAAGAGATGAAAATTAAATGAAGGGTAATGCATCACTTTGTACGGAAAAATATACAAGTGTAGAAAATTGTAGAGAAGAACAAAGTCGCATAACACTCAGATTTATGTGGAGAAACCTGGTAAAATTATACCAGTAAAAAACCAAGGGCAAAATATCTTTCGTATTGATTCTCAGGAATTACAGAGTTACAACAACCTCAAATGAGATCTAGCCCCTTCTTCAAAAAGAGGGAAAGAATACCTCTCAAAACTATTCTAGCCTTTAGCCTTGTTTCTACTACTTACAAATGAGGGAATGCTCCTCTATTTATATACAAATTTGAGAAACTTAATGCTATAATTAAGTTCTCAAATTTGCCACCTCTAATCCTTCCAATGACACCACTATAGTCATATTATTGACTAAGCCTATATGTGGCTCTCAATCATCTACAAGATTGACACATATAGAGTCCAATTTGATTCTACTATGAATCACTTGATAATTTACTAAGTCAACACAATATGACTCACTCAACTACATGTATGACACATATAGGAGTAGAGTCCTAATTGAAGACAACTTGTATGACACATACAAAATTAGAGTCCTAATTGACTTCATATTCTAACATTCTCCCACTTGAAGTTAAATTTCAAACTCATGAATAATTCCTGTACTGAAAGACAATTGCCAATGCTGACTATCATCACATAATCTGTAGACCAAGAGAAGTTTTGCACCAAATGAACTTCTCTCTACCAATAGGTTTCGTCATAATATCCACAGGGTTTACATTAGTGCGAATCTTGGCCAAAGTGATATTGAATATCAATATGCTTTGTTCCAGAATGGTATGTCGAGTTTCGTGCTAAGTGTAAAGCACTTCGACTATCACAATGCAGTACCATGTTATCTTGCTTCACTTGCAATTCACCCAAAAGTCTATGAAGCCAAATTGCCTCCTTGCTAGCTTGTGTTGCTGCCATATATTCTGCCTCAGTAGTAGACAATGCCACCACTGTCTACAACTTTGACACCCAACTAACAACACCTCCAGCTAAAGAGAAAACATAACCTATTGTAGACTTTCTCTTATCTCTGTCTCCACCAAAATTTGCATCCACATACCCATTAACTTGAAGACTACTCCCACTGTAACAGATAGCCGCATTTGAAGTGCCTCTCAAATATTTGAGAATCCACTTCACAGTTGTCCAATGATTAGAACCAGGATTCGCCATGTACCTACTGACAACTCCCGCTGCTTGTGCAATGTTTGGTTTGGTGCACACCATGGCAAACATAAGGCTTCCAACTGCTGATGAGTACGGTACATGAGACATCTGTGTCTTCATTGCTTCTATGGTAGGGCACTATTCTGAAGACAATTTAATATGAATAGGAAATGGAGTACCAACTGGTTGTGCATTCTGCATATTGAAGCGCTGCAGAACCTTCTCCACATAAGTTTTCTATGACAACCATAATTTCCTATTATTTTTGTCTCTATGTATCCTCATTCCAAGAATCTGATTTGCACTGCCTAAGTCCTTCATCTCAAACTCCCTAGCAAGCTGAGTTTTCAAATGGATATTTTTATACATACTGGGACCTGCTACCAACATATCATCAACATACAATAGTAAAATAATAAAACTGCCATCATCATACCTTTGAACATAGGCACAATGATCAGCCTCACATCTACAAAAACCTAAACTCATCATGAAGGAATCAAACCGCTTGTACCGACACCTTGGCGCCTGTTTCAAACCATACAACGATTTTCTCAACTTGCAAACTAGATTCTCCTTGCCTCTTTCCTCAAAACCTTCTGGTTGTTGCATATAAATCTCCTCAAAGAGATCACCATGCAGGAAGGTTGTTTTAACATCTAACTGTTCTAACTCCAAATTAAGACTAGCAACAAGAGCTAAAACAACTCTAATAGTACTTAATCGTACAACAGGTGAAAATTTTTCTTCAAAATCAATACCAGACTTTTGTGCATACCCCTTTGCCACCAACCGAGCTTTGTATCTCTCCAAATTGTCATTTATATCCCTCTTCAATTTGAAGACCCACTTCTTCCCAATAGCTTTTCTCCCCTTAGGTAATGGCACAAGCTCCCATGTCTTGTTCTTATGCAGAGCTTCCATCTCCTCTTCTATATCAACTCTCCATTTGCTTGTACATTCAACTTCACAAGCCTCCTGATATGAACTAGGTTCACCAATGCATAAGCAGAATTACAAGTAAGAGAGTACTTTACAGGTGGTTTGATTACTCTACTGGATCTCCTTAAAACAGGTGGTGATTCACCCTGTGGCTCAACTGGTTGTTGTTCTTTTGGTTAATCTTCATCTAGTTGCTCTTCATCAAGCACATCTAGATAATCATCATGTTTTTCCACCTCTACTGGAATAACTTCCATACCTTGTTGTTCTTCACCTCTTTGCATTGATTTTTCATTAAAATAAACATCCCAGTTAACAATAATCTTGTGGCCAGCAGTATCCCACAATCTGTA
Organism: Sequoiadendron giganteum; assembly: GCA_007115665.2. Taxonomy (NCBI): domain Eukaryota; kingdom Viridiplantae; phylum Streptophyta; class Pinopsida; order Cupressales; family Cupressaceae; genus Sequoiadendron; species Sequoiadendron giganteum. Next base: position 861,305,926 of record CM021101.1, read on the forward strand.
CCCCTTTTGTACCTTCTACTTAGCCAAGAAAAATACATTTTGTAGACTTCTTGTCCAGCTTATTTCTATTCTCTTTAGGAATATGTACATAAGCATCAGAACCAAAAACATGAAGAAATGATCAATCAACTGGTTTACCTTTCCATATCTCTTCAGGAATTTTATTATCAAGAGCAGTAGTGGGAGATCTATTGATCAAGAAACAAGTTGTATTTACAGCCTCACCCCAAAATTTCTGCTCCAAACCAGCAGTCCTCAACATGCATCTGGCTCGCTCCATAATTGTACGGTTCATGCGTTCAGCAACACCATTTTGTTGTGGTGTCCTCGCAACCGTCAATTGCCTTGCAATGCCATGCTCACTACAAAACTGGTTAAATTATGCTGAACAAAACTCACCTCCATTATCAGTTCTCAGACATTTTATTGTCTTACCTTTTTGATTCTCTACTAGATCCCTAAACCTTTTGAAACAAGAAAACACTTCAGATTTCTTCTTGAGAAGATAAATCCACACCTTACGGGAATAATCATCTATAAATGAAACAAAATATGATGAACCTCCAATAGATGTTACAGGAGCTTCCCAAGTATCTAAATGAATTAAATCTAATACATCTTTGCTTCTGGTAGTACTTCTAGAAAAACTCAGTCTATTTTGTTTCCTGAACAAACAATGTTCACAAAAACCCAAATCTTTAGATTTTGCACCTGAGAGACAATTTCTATTTAGTAGTACCTTGAGACCTCATTCACTCATGTGGCCTAGCCTTTGATGCCAAGTTGATAATGAGTCCATCTCTGCATTAGATACCACAGCAGCCTCTCCAATGCTAGTTTGTCCAACCAACCTATAGAGATTGCCAACTTTTTCTCCCTTTAGCACAACCAAAACTCTCTTTGTTACCTTGAGACAACTATTTTCACCACTGAAACAATAACCTTGTTCATCAAACACTCTAAGTGAAAGTAATTTTTTCTTTAAACCAGGTACATGCCTAACATGTTGAATAGTTCTCACTACTCCATCAAACATCTTGATTCTTACCTCTCCTTCACCAACAGCTTCACATGGGTTGTCATTTCCCATGTAAACCATACCACCAACACAAGACCAATAACTAGAAAACCAGTCTCTATGTGGTGTCATATGAAAAGAGGCACCAGAGTCAAGAATCCAAACATGAAATAAAGAGCTTCTCAGATTAGCAGTTAATACCTTTCCATCTTCCAATGGTGTCTGAACTTCAGCAGTGTTTGCCTCAGATGCTGGTGTTCTAGGATTCTCCTTGGTTGCTTTTGGCAACCTGCAATCCTTCTTGACATGCCCACTTTTGCCACAGTTCCAACACTTTACCTTTTTCCGCCCCTTGGACTTGGACCTAATTTGTCCATTCTCAGTATTTGCTCTTTCCTAAGTTCTACCTCTTGCAAAAAGGGCTTCACTTGAAGAGGATCCTTGAGATGTCTTCCACCTTGAATCTTTAGAGATTAAAGAAGCCACCACATCTTCAAAGACCAGCTTCCCACTCGGTGCATAATTACTGAGAGCCATAACCAACTGATCCCAACTATCTAGCAAGGAGCATAGTAATATTGCTGCCTTATCTTCTTCATCAATTTTCACACCCACTGAAGTCAACTTGTTTGTCAATGTGTTGAAATCATTGAGATGATCAGTGACAGATGAATTGTCACGCATCCTCAAATTATACAATTGTCTTCGTAGCAAAATTTTGTTTGCCAATGACTTTGTCTCATATAGCTTTGCTAGCTTATTCCATAAGTCATGAGCAGATTTCTCTTCTGCAATATTGAATAGAACTGAATCTGCTAAAGATAACTAGATTGTTGCTCTAGCCATGCTATCCATGGTATTCCAATCTGATGTACTCATATTTGCAGGTTTAGATGCTACTCCTTTAAGAGCTTTGTCACATCCATCATTCACTAGCAAAGCTTGAGTCTTAAGCTTCCATAGAGCAAAATTAGAACCATCGAACTTATGCACCTCAAATCTAGTAACAGCATTGCTCACCTCTCCAATTAAACAACTTCTACACAAGTAACCTATGCTCTAATACCAATTGTACGGAAAAATATACAAGTGTAGAAAATTGTAGAGAAGAACAAAGTCGCATAACACTCAGATTTATGTGGAAAAACCTAGTAAAATTATACCAGTAAAAAACCACGGGCAAAATATCTTTCGTATTGATTCTCAGGAATTACAGAGTTACAACAACCTCAAATGAGATCTAGCCCCTTCTTCAAAAAGAGGGAAAAAAATCTCTCAAAACTATTCTAGCCTTTAGCCTTCTTTCTACTACTTACAAATGAGGGAATGCTCCTCTATTTATATACAAATTTGAGAAACTTAATGCTATAATTAAGTTCTCAAATTTTCCACCTCTAACCCTTCCAATGCCACCACTATAGTCATATTATCTATGTTACACCGGCGTCGGGGACGGGGGGACGTCGGGACGGGGGGACAAACGGGGCAAAGGGGCCTCGATTTGGGGACGGCGGGGGGGGGCGGCGGCTGTATATACTATATACTATACATATGGTACTTAAAATGCTAGTTATGAAAAGATGTATAACAATATACTTGAACATTGAACATTGAACATTAAAATTTAACAATGAACTACTAAATGAACCATTGAACATTGAAGTTTTCAAATTTGAAAGTAGAATACGCAATACTACAATGTAACAATTGTCGAATCAGCAAATGGAAGATTTCTATTATAATTTATATCATAAAGATGATTACAATGAGTAGCATGATATGAATATCAAAACAAGTACAAACTACAAAGTCAAAATGCCAAAATGTAGTGAAGCAGGCGGAGGCCTCTAATCAATGTAATCATCCCTCGGGAGGTCGGCAAACTCCTCATCACTGGAACCACTGGACTCCCCAAGGTCAAGATCTGCCAAAGGAACACCAACCAGCCCTAAACCTGCAACATCCTCATCCTCATCAATCTGTGATGGCTCCTCTGGCTCTACATCCCATCGTGTTGCTGGGCTCTCCTTGTACACACGTGTCCTGCGGTCAGTGATACGCAAGGCACTATGTACAGCCACTAGCTTCTCTGCTCTCCTAGAGGTAAGTCTGTTCCTCTTAAGAGAGTGGATGAAGCTATAAGTAGACCAGTTCCTCTCAGAAGCTGAAGAACTAGAAACCTGAGACAACAAACGAATGGCTAGTGTTTTAGTCAGTGATTTCGGTCCATGACAAGTCCACCACAAAATCGGATCCTCCTGTGCCATAGTTCTTATATCCGCCTTTGCCGCAGCCTTGTAACCCCTAAGAGTAGCAAATTTTGTCCACTCAGTGCGAATGTTGCCAGCATCTTCAGCATCATACATTCTATCAATGCACTTGAAGAACCCTTCCTTCACCTCATCATCCTGAATCGGTGTAACTCTACCAGGCCTAGGCATGTACCACTTCGGATTCAATGAATAAGAAGCCATGTGCAAGGGAGTGTTTAGGCTATCCCATCTGCGCTGAATAATAGGCTGAATGTAAACATTGTAGAATGTTAGAGTGGGGTCCTTCTCTCGCACAACTGCCTTCATCTGGCCAAGCATCGAATCAATGCACTCATACACCTCTCCAAGGTTAGGTGCATCCCCATCCCCATATCTGATGACTTGGACAACTGGTTCAATGATGGCAACAATATATTTTGCATCATTCCAAAATCCATCACTCTTCACTATCTCCTTCACCCTCTTCCCCTGCTCTGTCCTGGCCCCATCCCACCGATTCCATTCTTGCGTCATAACCATGACTTGCAGTGGCTCTTGCAACTCAAGCATTCTCTCCATAAGAATGAAATAGGATGCATATCGGGTCTCAACTGGTTTCAAGAACTCCTTCTTCGCGAAGCTCCTGAAGATGGCATGTGAAGTGTGGTGGTTGCAGATATACATCTGCACATCTCTAGCATTGTTGACCACTCCTCTAATCCACTCAATCTTCCCCATGTCCTTGAGTGCATTGTTCATGGCATGCACACAACATGGAGTCCACCAAATATGTCTGTATGTTGTCTCGATAAGCCTCCCTGCAGCTCTGCACACATGTGCTGCATCTGTCACTACTTGGACCACATTTTGTGGCCCAATCTCCTCAATAGCTGCCCGAAGGATCTCAAACTGAAAATCAGCATCTTTTCGATGCCCTGAACAATCAACTGCCCTGAGAAAGAATGGGCCCTCTGAACATGTAACTATGACATTGATGAGTGGACGATGCCTAATATCCGTCCACCCATCCATAACAATGCTGCATCCAGAATCCTCCCAACATGCCCTCATCGTCTCCATCAATGAACTGATCTTGGTATAGTTGTTATCCAAGATCGTTGTCCTCAATTTGTGCTCACCTGGTGGCACATATGATGGTCCTCCCTTCGCCACCATCGACATCATCTCCTTATAATAAGGAGATCGAGCTACATGAAATGGGATTCCATTGGCAAAAAAGAACTTGCCAATGGAATCATCTATCTGATCCTTCTGGTGCACATTAAATAAATCAGCTATGGGGTTAGGCTGATTTTGCATCTTGCGTTTCCCCTTGCCCTGTTGCGATTCAGGCATAACACTATAGGTGGATGAAGGTCCTGAGGCTGCCCCTGACAATGTTCCTGCTCTAATATGTGGCTGCCTCTGCATATGCTGCTCCTGAATCTGCTGTATAGTCTGAATATTTTGCCTAGCAGACAAGGTAGTAGGCATAGGAATTGTCGCGTCATCTGGAACACCCCAAAGCTTGTTGAACTCAATTTTGTATTTCATATTTTTAGCTTCCTTCAAAAAAGCACATGCTCCCACACCTTTTCCTGGCCAAAAGAGGAAGTGAGCATTAACTCTGGTGATGCTCCCAAACCAATCATCACCACAAATGTTGCATTTCCATTTTCTCGTACCACCACATGATGTTGGGGCTGTTATTCTTGTTGCAAACTGTTTGAGAGGAGATTTGGGATCATAAGGACCCCTAGCCCACTCTGCCAAAAGCTGAGAGGGGCAATCTGTAGCAACTGCTGCACTAGCTATGGAACTAGTTTGTCTTTCTTGATTTGACCCATGTTCACCCCCCTCATTGTGCTCATCCTCATGCTCGGGTTCATATTCTGAATGGCTTGCATCATGAGAATGAGTTTCCAATTCCATCTCATCCTCACTCATTTCATGACTGTGGGAGCTCATTTTGACACTGCATTTCACAAAATGAAAAAAAAAATCAATAAACACATAGTTTCAGCCTATGCCCTACTTTAAAATTAAAAAAATAAAACTCTATATTTTAAATTTTAAATTTCAAAACAAAATCTTAACTAATTTAGAAAATGTTTAAATGAAACAACAAGAATTAGAAATGAAACAAGAAAATGAAACAACAAGAACTAAGAACTTATAATTTAGAAATGAAAATGAGAAAATTCAAAAAACTAAAACAATGAACATTGAAAATCAGAAAATAAAAGAAAAAATCAGTTCAAAACCTTACCTTTTGCTTGAAAAATCTCTTCAACAAGCTGAAGAATCTTCCTCCTCTTCTTCTTCTTGCTCCTTGACACTCCTATTCCACTTGCAATCACTCCTTTCACTCCTCCAATCACTGTTTCCTCAGCTCTTCAGTCTTCTTCTTCTTGCTGTAGCAGACAAGTAGAAATGCAAATGTGGATAAAAATGAAGTTAGAAGGGGCTTTTGATAGCATAGAAGAGTTTAGATGGGGCCCACATGCCCTTAGGGTTCGAATAGAACAAAAAAACTAATAAAAAATGTGTTTTTTTCATTTAAAAAACGTCCCAATGGACTGTCTGCCGCGGGAGACGCCTGGGCGTCTCCGAGATGCTCGAGGGACGCTTCTGGCGTCTCCCTCAGTTGCCCTGAGACTTCAAGTGCTGCCTCCAGCAGGGAGCACTGGTCAGCCCAGAGATGGGGAGATGCCATCCCCACGTCTCCGGACGCCCCGCCTCCAGAGACGCTTAGGCTGTGGGGGACGGCCCTGGGTTCACTTCATATTATTGACTAAGCCTATATGTGGCTCTCAATCATCTACAAGATTGACACATATAGAGTCCAATTTGATTCTACTATGAATCACTTGATAATTTACTAAGTCAACACAATATGACTCACTCAACTACATGTATGACACATATAGGAGTAGAGTCCTAATTGAAGACAGCTTGTATGACACATACAAAATTAGAGTCCTAATTGACTTCATATTCTAGCACATTTAACTCTATGATGGAAGAACACATGAACAATGAAGGTCCTTGATATTAGACTTGAATGTGCCTTGGAAATGAGATCTCTCTATCAAATGAGTGCCTCATAATCTATGTTAGATCCATACTCTATAAGAAGACAAGTTCACAAGTCTAAGACAAAGTTGTGGTCATAGAGTAGTCCTTTGAGTCTAAATTCATCCCTATGCACAATATAATTTTTCTCTTATGCTCATCTAATTGATCTCCATATGCTTTGATACTTTTCCTAATTTGAGGTTTGGAGGTATTTAAAAATACATTAGAAGAGTTGACATTTTATAACAAGGAGATAAGTTCTCTTAGGTCAACAACTAAAATTGCGCATAAAGGTCTAAAGATAGTATGCAAGAGCCCTAAAATGATGTATGCAAATTCTTTATTCCTTTTAAAGCACCAAACACAATTAATTTTTTAAAATATAAGCATATAACAATAAATTGTGTAAATGTGTTTAGTTGGCCCCAGGAAAGAAAGGAATGGGCAAGAGATGGTAAAGTTTAAATTTGAATTTAAAATTTCAAAGGTCAAATTCATAGATGTGGTTTTGATTCTACAAGTGTGAACTCAACCCATAAAATTTTCAGAGTAACCTAGTTCATATCTCATCATTTTTCTTTGAAAGCATATAAGAACTTACAATTCTAGTTACATTTTAAAAGGTGTAATTAAAATAGTGGACAACTATCTTTCAAACTTTAGGACAAAAAGATGACCAAATCAAGGTGGGATTAAACTGTATCAAGATAAGTGTATGGATAGGCATAATAAATAAAGAATACAAGAGAATGTGTGCCCAAATGTAAAAGAGGTAAGTAACAAGTGTATAGGAATGTGTATATGCAGATGGATAGAGACTAAGGAAAGGAATCCAACTTTGATTCGTCAAAATGAACACAAAATAAACTTAAAAAATGATTAGATACCCAAATTTTACCATTACAATTCTATAATATTATAATTCCAAAAAAATAGTTTTAAATTTATAAAATCATCTATAGTCCCTTTTTTCTCAATAATTTATAAAAGTCAGACTTCATAAATTATTTTTTAGTGGACAATGTTTATCTTCCTCCCCTAAAGAGCCTCCAAACCTGTGACTATGTATCATCCTACCTGAGTTGTGATGATAACATTTATGCATGAATCCCACGTTGGTCATTATTCCCTTGTTCTCATTGCCATGCAGTATTTTGGGTGGAAGGCTCCAGAAATATTTTGTTCTATTGTTTGTTAATTATGAATAGATTGAAGCAGCAGTTGTAGGGAGACTAATGTGGGGTGTTTAAGAGGTTCAACCCTCGACTGCTCTGGTAGATGGTGAGGCCATGGTAAAAGGTTCCATTTCTATTAATGATGTGAAGTATTGTGAATGCATTCTGTGGGAATGGTGCGAGGGTATATTTATACAACTTTTTCCAGAATCTGCATTGCTACATATACTAAGTTTGTCTCAAATCTTCAATTTGTTGGCTTAGGTGATTTTTTTAATTTCAAGGGCGGTGGGCATTTCTTGTTAAGTCACCATTTTTTTAATAGAAGCAAATAAGGCTCAGATTCCCTGTCAAAACTTTGAATGGGATGCAGTATTTGCACGACAAGCATCTGCACGTTACATGGTCCCTGAAATGCAGTGGAACATAGCTTATCTTCTGTGTCTCCTGACAACTTTGTTTATACCTCGCAACTCTTGGCAAAGATTCACGGAGCTAAGGACTTGCAGATCGAAGTTTGAAAGACTAGAAGAAAAGCACATCCCTTCTTTGCAAAGTAATATGGAATTTCAATGACTGTAAATACAAATAACAATAGTAATCACAATAGCGCTACCTGCCAGACTATAAATTAAGCATAAACTATGTATATGTGTCATATTATTAGGATGCATCTGTTAAGTGGCTTAGAATTTTGTTGAGGTGAGTGAGTTTATTTTGACTTTAAGGGAATAATATTTATTTCAAATTTGCGTATATTCAAATTTCACTCAATTTCTAATCTTACAAATTAATTATATTTTCACATCTCTAGATGAATCCTACAAACTATTTCTGCACAGTTTAAAGATGTTTTTTACAACATTCTATTTTTCAACTTAATTAGTTGTTTCATATCTACACCTATTGCAGATGTGATGAAGGATTAAAAATGTTTCATTTTCCCTCAGAGTTGAGAAAGGCAGAGCAAGAAGTACAAACTCAACTTAATAGTTGCATTGAGGAAACCCTGAAACTCAGCAAGGACTTTGGAGTGTCAAATGAATGAAATAGATGGAAGTTGCAAAGCTCAGAGTGACTTGGAGAAGAAAAAATTGGAGGAAAAAGGTTTTTTGAGAATAAATATACAGTATTTACTATCTTGATATTGCTATCAGGATTCAACCATATAGTTCACGAGTCAAACTCATTGACTCATGTTTCATGAGTAGTGGTTCACAAGAACCCATCTCTCATTATAATCTTTAGTAATTCAACGATGAACAATTAATCATTCCCTCTTATAATTTATAAAACTATTCTTTCGTGCATTGTTTTTGTATGCTTTTTCAGGTTTACAAAGGAAAGAGAATTTGAAAAGGGCAAAAGAAATTACTCCACCATGCTTGCTCTATGTATGTCTTTTCAGGTTTACAGTCGCAAAGAAAATTTGCAAAGGGTCACTGAACTGCAGAGGACACAAGAGGAGAAGCGGAGTAACATGAGCTTGTGACCATCTACAGGAAGGCAATCTGGAGGTTAGTTCTTTTGGTAAAAATAGATCATTAATTGATGAGTTTCTTCAGTCATTACTCAAGTTCATGGTTGTTCCCATTAATTAACACATACAAAGGATCATAATTTTTTGTTTATTTTTTGCAACATCATGTTCTGCAGAAACAAAAACAGGAATTTTTCTATCCAACTTTGTCAACAAACCAAAAAAAAGTCAGTAGATAGACAGAAAATAGAATTGGAGATCAAATGTCTCGAGGCATCGATAGAAATAATTAAGAAAGTAAAAGATGGGAGCAATTCAGATCATTTACAGAAGATGAAATGTAAAGTTCTCAAGATGAATCAAAAGCTGCTCGACAAAGAAGGCCAAGAAAATAATGAACCGCAAGATTAATATCACGGAAGTCTATCAGAACAAAAAATTGTTTAAGATAAGAACCAATACTGATCTCCCTCCTGCAAGTAAATCTTAAAATATCAGATTTTTCAGGTGGAGATAAGATTTTAGCAATGTTTTAAACCAAAATATTGGTGTATTGGAGATCTGATTTGATTGCCCACTGAAGATATGATTTGAATGCATTTACTGTGAATATATTATAATTGTATCTTTCAATGCAATCGAGTAACCAGCTGGTTTTCTGACTAAGTTTTCCAGACAGAACATAGGTTTTGCAGCGTGAGACAACATCCTGACTGAAAACTCACATTAAATATAGCCTATCGGCTAAATAAAAGAATTGTATAAGTAGAACAATGATATTGTTGAATGCTTACATAGATACAATCATGCTAGCATAGATATCTAATTTCTCCAAACCTTCTCAAGTAGAACTGGTTGATGGAGTGTGATATCCTTGAGAGTCAAGGTTTCTCAATTACATCATGCACCTATTATGTTTGCAATTCTGTTGATAATAAGGATGAAGCACTTGGGAAGTTGCTTTAAGAGTCAAATGAATGAATCTTTGTTTGAACCAATGAAATTAAAATGTTGGGAACCAGGGACAGTAAAAGATTCAAAGATGTACACATTATACCACAAACTCAGAAAGATTAAGCTTGAGTCAGAGGATGGAATAAATAAGTTCTGGAAACAATTTCAGGGGCCCGGGAAGTGATATATGGAAAAAATCAATACAAAAAGAGAATCACCACAACTATGATGAACATGTATGCCAAAGAGGGCATCCTATAGAAACTACTCAATTTCATGTGTAAAAATAAATTAATCAAATGTCGTTTCATCCTCTGCTACATTGTTGGATGTGTATAACATGGGCTTGAAGAAAAATCCTGGGAGATTTTTTGGTAGGTGTATCCAAACTCGACCTTGATCAACTTGCTGAGCAATATCGGAGCTCCTCAACATGGGTATGAGAAGCCACTAAAAAATATTCAGCATCTTTTTATCAGATATTATAGAACGATTTCCCCAAAAGACATTTATATAAACATAGTGACATTCAGAAATTTCTGAAATAGCTTGATAACTTGTCCTACCCAAATGCAACCTCCTGTTCTGTACTAATTGCTGAGTGTGCCAAAAATAACTTTTGTTGAAGTTGCCTACTTCAATTGGTGCAACCAAGTGAAATTGGGCACAGATATCTCAAGGCAGGAAGCCAATATAGTTAAAGAAGCTGTCACAAATGAAAGTTGGATTTTCTACTTGAGAAACCAATCCAGGCTACGAGAATGGATGAAAGCAATTTATTTACTCTCTCTCTCACTATAGATAGGAATGTTAAAGTTGGGAAGAATCCTTGACTATCACGAGATGGCAGGGCTGTGCAGTTGATATTGGCTTAGCTGGACTTCTCATCAGCTTGTTTGGAAGGGCTGACATGGTGCACAGATCTGTAAAAGTATTCCATGAGGTAACAAAAACGTACCCAATTCTGAATGCCTATCCATATAACTGTCTGTTAGATGTTTTTGTAAATGTGGGTCACACAGATAAATCTCTCAAATTGTTATATGAAATGCTGAAAGACAACTTTGTGCCCAATAAAACCACTCTCTCAGCGCTATTTTCTGGTTTGTTTAAACAAAATAGATTGCCAGAGGCACAAGGGATTATACTTCACACGGTCGAGAAAGTTTCTGATAAACAATTTACTCAATTCATTCATGTCCCGTGTGGATTAGAAGAAACAAATATGGCTTGGAAGCTTGTACGTTTAGCTAAAAGTAAAGGGCTTGCCTCTCTGTAGCACCATTCAATATTCTCGAGTAGCCTACAGAAGCCTAATGTTTTCCAGAGGAAGTCAACGAAAAGTAAACAATCACATCAAAAAATGGCTGCAAACTAAAAAAGTAGATAATAGTAAAATAATAAAACAATAAAAGAAGTAAACAGGGTAACCATTATCAGATCACATGTATAAAAAGTAAAACAGTGAATAAGCAACGAAAACCAGGTATATATGCATTCTTCTATATGCTGCCCACTCCAAACTGTTTGGAAGTAACATTACAATTTCAATCATATTTATAGGAAGGCTTACCGGAAACAAAATCTGATACTTGATAGAAAATATATGTGTATACATTGACGGTGATAAATAGTAAATGTACTAAGCAGCTGCACAGAATGTTAAGCAAAGTAAACCAGATATTTGATAGTGGATAATGAGTTGATATGACATGCGGTATATGTATGGCTGCCTAACAAGAGTAAAACTAAGGTTAAAATGATATAAGATATTTGTTTACACAAAACTGCATTGAATGCTTCCAAACAGAGATAAGGATTGAGTTCCTCGCAGAAAATTTCAACCAGCTGTTTAGTGGGAAAGTTTCATATTTCTCGGAGTGAGACAACATTCAACCTGGAAGCTGACACAAAATATAGCCTATCGGCTAGTAATAGCATTAATAAAAATGCCGATTCCAAAGAGACTCCTTCACAAAACTCCATCCATCAGTCGCTCCCTTGACTATTGTTGATTACAATTGTCACTGCTGAACATATTGCATGAATCCACCACTGAAAAGCTTCCTTCTCCCGGGTTCCAAATCTCTGCAAAGAGTTTGTCCAAAACATAAATAGTGCTTTCTTGTCACCAAGAGAAAGGGTTCCCACCACTTTACTAACACCCCCAACAAATCTTTCAGAGTATGCCAAAGACGGACCCCATAAAGTTTTACCATAGGGACTAACCATGAGACAAATATGATATGCCATAACTGGTACCCACATTCTCAGAAAAGAAATTCGAAAAGACTTGGGAAGAATTATATCCCCATTTGCCAAACCCTTCATGTACCTGTCAACTAAAATTTGTAACAGATAATCTGAGAATGAGCGGGAAAATCTTTGGTTACTTTTGTTAAGTAATATGTCAGGTAGCTGTGAATCTTCGACCAAAATTTTCAATGTGGTTTCAAATATTTCAATATTGCAAAGTTTAGTAACGTCTGTTAATTTAATATTGTAGCTCGGACAGTTGTTTCTCCAATTCCAAGAATTAGCATTTAATTTTTGAAACTTCTAGATAGAAGTTAGTTAAGTCCAGATATTTAATTATTTAATTAAATAATTGATTCCTTTAGAGACTTCTAGAAACCAGTTAGTTAGGGTTTGTTAGAGTCTAATTAATCTTAGCCATTGATTGAGATTAAATCTTGGCCATTGGTTTTCCAATGAGAATAGTTTAAAAGGGGGTCATTGGGCATTTGGAGAACACAGACTGATAGACACAAGTTGGAGAAATATTTGCAGTGATAGCAAATAGTCTTGCAGTGATAGCAAGGGCGCAGTGATAGCGTTGGAGGCAGCAGCAGTGGAATTTCAGCAGGAGAAATTGAGAGAAGAATTTCCGGTGAAGAATATTGCGGAGCTTTGTCAGTGAGAGGCAAGCAGTTTCTTTTGTATCTCTTGATTTGCTGAAGATTAATATAATTCCTCATCTGCAGTACTGGTTTTCCCTCCGGGGTTTTTCCAGGGACAATTTGTCCAAAAATATTGTGTTTATTAGTTTGCATGTTTTCTTCTCTATTCCTGTGAGTTTTATTTGTGAAGTTGCAGTTGTATTATTTTTCAGTATTTGTTGTGAATTAATTTTCGGCAGTCAAATAATCTTTATAGATAGGAGATTAATAATCAGTAACTGCAATAGATTTTTCACATGGTATCAGAGCAGATCTAAGGGCAGAAAGAGCTTAGCGCAGGCACAGGAAGAAAAGGAAAATAGAGGGTTTATAAAACCCAGTTCTACCTCTTCAGTATTATTATTTTTGTTATTACTATTTTTTGTTTGAGATGGCCTCAGCAGGTTTAAGAGATCAGGACAGATTGGATGGAGCCTCAAATTTTGGTGTCTGGAAAGCCAGAATTTCTTTATTGCTGGAAGAGAATGGTATCAAGGAATATGTTACCAGTGTTGTAGCTGTACCTACAGATCCAGCACAGTTCTTAGCATATAAGAAGGAAGATGCCAAGGCAAGGAGGTTGATTCTTGATGGTGTTAAGGATCATATTGTTCCACATATCGCAGAGTTGGATACAACGAAGATGACATGTTGGGACGCCATTTTGAATCTGTACCAGAATGCTACCACTAACAGGAAGCTGATTCTCAGAGAAAAGTTGAGGAACACCAGGATGAACAAGGGAGAGGACGTTACAAGTTACCTCACCAGACTTAGACTTGTCAAAGATGAGTTGGCAGCTGTTGGAGATAAACCAGATGATGACGAGCTAGTACGGATAGCCCTAAATGGGTTTACTAAGCAGTGGGATGTCTTTGTTCAAGTTATTAATGGACGAGACACCTTACCGAGTTGGGATCGACTATGGAGTGACTTCACTCAGGAGGAGCTTAGACTAAGCCTTGTCAATGGTGCCAACAGTAAGAGTCAGAAAAGTGAGGCAAAACAGGAAAACGTTGCCCTAGCAAGAAAAGGTAAAGCAAAGAAGGGGTCTAGCAAAGGATCAAATCCTAAAGGCGAGAAGAAGAAGGACTTGTCTAAAGTCAAGTGCTACGGCTGTCACGAGTTTGGCCACTATGTCAGCAATTGCCCACAAAAGAAGAAAGGCAAGAAGCAGACGGCAGCTTCAGCAAGTGCAGATGAGCTCTCTAGCAGAATGGAAGATGAGTTTGCACTCATAGCTTGTATGGTTAGCTCAACCTCACAGGGTGTTTGGTATATAGACAGTGGGGCGTCATTTCATATGACAGGAGTTAGAGAATACTTCTCCAGTTATAAGGAGGAGGACATCAGAATCCAGATTTCTATGGGGAACATGTCCAAACTAAATCCAGTTGGAAAAGGGACTGTTCTATTTCAGAGGGAGAATGGCAAGCCGATTCCCATTCATGATGTGTTGCATGTGCCAGGCTTGGGTATGAATCTTATTTCCGTATCTGTCCTTCAGGATAAAGGCTACAATGTACTCTTTAGAGGGGCAAATGTGTTAATCAAGCACAAGGATTGGAAATCACCCATAGCTATTGGAGTTAGGAGCGACCGACTTTACAGGTTGCAGTTTGATACTCATAAGGCACTGATGAGCAGCGGAAATTCTAGAGATCAAGGAGAGCTATGGCATAGGAGGATGGGCCATATACATCATGGAGCACTCAAATTGCTTCGTGAGACAGTGACAGGTGTTCCAGAGGTGAGCACAGAGCATGATGATGTATGTAAGGGATGTGTGTTGGGGAAGTTTGTGAAAGCAGCTTTTCCAAGGAGTGACACCAGATCCAAGGGTGTTCTTGATCTAGTACATTCAGATATATGTGGACCAATGTCGACAAAGTCTCTCAGAGGATACGAGTATTTTGTTACTTTTATTGATGATTTCTTTAGGAAGACTTGGATATACTTCTTGAAGACCAAGGATGAGGTTTTCAGTCGTTTCCAAGAGTTCAAAACTCTTGTGGAGAATTCGACAGGCAGGAAGATAAAGGTTTTTCGGTCAGACAATGGAGGCGAGTACAAAGGGAAAGAGTTCCAGGAGTTCTGTACCAGGGAAGGAATCAAGAGAGAGTGGACTGTTCCTTACAACCCACAACAGAATGGGGTTGCTAAAAGGAAGAATCGGTCTATATCAGAGGCGGCAAGGGCTATGTTGTATGACCAGGATATGCCATGTTACTTATGGGCAGAGGCATGCAGTACAGCAGTATACATACAAAACAGGGTTCCACATAAGGTATTGGGCAAGATGATACCAAAGGAGGCATTCTCAGGGAAGAAGCCAGATGTTAGCCACTTCAAAATATTTGGGAGTTTGGCATATTGTCACATTCCAGGTGCTACACGTTCCAAGTTAGATCAGACTGCAGAGAGAGGGTACTTTGTGGGGTACAGCAAGACCTCAAAGGCATATCGGATATTTATTCCAGAGGGCCAGGAGGATTATAGTCAGGCGTGATGTCAAGTTCATGGAGGACAAGGCATTTAGAAGGTCCAGAGATTTGTCCAGCAGATGATCAGAGTGAGCAGCCAACAAAAGCTCCAAGGATTGAGCAATCAGATCAGGGACAGCGAAGCTCGAGTACAGTGACTAGTACAAGCACAGGCTCAAGTGTTGAGAGTTCGCAAAGTATGGAGCAACAAATGCAGCAGATCCAAGAGATGCATCAAGAACATATGGGGGTTGATATTTCATCCTCTACAGTTGGTAGCAGTAACCAACAAGATACTCAAGAGTTTGTGGGAGCTCTTAGGACGAGTAATAGGCAGCAGAGACAACCAGCCAGATATAATGACTATATGGCTTTAGTTAGTTAGTTGGTAGATAATGAGCCTTCTAGTTATCAGGAGACCGCACAACAGCAAGTGTGGCGAGATGCAATGGTTGAGGAATATACCTCAATAGTGCAGAACAATGTGTGGGAGGTTGTACCTAGACAAACAGATAGGGCAGTGGTTGGATCACGCTGGATCTATAAGATCAAGCACGGTGCAGATGGTAGCATCGAGAAATACAAGGCAAGGTTTGTGGCCAAGGGTTTCTCTCAGAATGAGGGAATAGACTATGAGGAGACATTCGCTCCAGTGGCCAAGTATACTTCTATACGAGCTTTGATCTCTCTTGCAACACAGATGGGATGGCAGATCCATCAAATGGATGTCAAGACAGCGTTTTTTAATGGTGAATTGAAAGAGGAAGTATACATAGAACAACCAGAGGGCTTTGTAGCACACAGCAGTGAAACCCACGTGTGCAGATTGAAGAGAGCTTTGTACGGACTCAAGCAGGCTCCCAAGGCGTGGTATGAGCGCATTGATGAATACTTGCAGGGATTGGGCTTTGTGAAGAGTGAGGCGGATGCTAATCTCTACTACTTGGTAGTTGGGGGTGAGATTCTCATTTTTGTTCTATATGTGAACGACTTGTTTTTAATAGGTTCACTAGGGCTCATAAAGGAGTGCAAGAGGGACCTTGCAGCAAAGTCCGAGATAAAGGATTTGGGGCTTATGCACTACTTTCTAGGCATGGAGGTATGGCAGACAGATGGTGAGATTTTCCTTGGTCAAGGAAAATATTGCATTGAAATCTTGAGGAGGTTCGAGATGGAGGATTGCAGTGCCATGTCTACTCCTATGATCACGAATTGGAAGAAGGTAGACTCATCCAGGGAGAAGGATGTAGACCCCACCTTATACAGACAGTTGATTGGATCTCTCATGTATTTGGTCAACACCAGACCAGATATATCCTTTGCAGTAAATTCTCTTAGTCAGTTCATGGTTGAGCCAAAGAGAATTCATTGGATAGCGGCAAAGCATGTGTTGCGGTATTTGCGTGGTACAATCGAATATGGGATCAAATATACTCGAGGTGATGGTATCAAGTTGATAGGCTATACTAACGTAGATTGGGCAGGCAGTACAATGGACAGGAAAAGCACTTCAGGGTGTTGCTTTAGCTTGGGATCAGGAGTTGTCTCTTGGTACAGCAGGAAGCAGAAGTCCGTGGCCCTGAGTTCTGCAGAGGCAGAATACATAACAGCTAGCATGGCGACATGTGAGGCGATATGGCTTCGAAAGTTGCTGATAGCCTTGTTAGGTCAGAGGGTTGAGACTACAGTGATACACTGTGACAATCAAAGTTGCATCAAGTTATCTAAGAATATAGTGTTTCATGATAGGTCTAAGCATATAGACATCAGGTATCATTTCATCAAGGATTGTGTACAACGGGGGATTATTCAGCTACAGTATATACCTACAGATCAGCAGGTAGCAGACATTATGACAAAGGCATTGGGGAAGGCGAAATTCATCTTCATCAGAGATATGTTGGGTGTTATGCAGAACACCTTCCTCGCTAAGAGGGAGTGTTAATTTAATATTGTAGCTCGAACAGTTGTTTCTCCAATTCCAAGAATTAACATTTAATTCTTGGGACTTCTAGATAGAATTTAATTAGGTCTAGATATTTAATTATTTAATTAAATAATTGATTCTTCTAGAGACTTCTAGAAACCAGTTAGTTAGGGTTTGTTAAAGTCTAATTAATCTTAGCCATTGATTGAGATTAAATCTTGGCCATTGGTTTTCCAATGAAAATAGTTTAAAAAGGGGTCATTGGGCATTTGGAAAACACCGACTGATAGACACAAGTTGAAGAAATATTTGCAGTGATAGCAAATAGTCTTGCAGTGATAGCAAATAATCTTGCAGTGATAGCAAGGGCGCAGTGATAGCATTGGAAGCAGCAGCAGTGGAATTTCAGCAGGAGAAATTGAGAGAAGAATTTTCGGTGAAGAATATTGCCGGAGCTTTGTCAGTGAGAGGCAAGCAGTTTCTTTTGTATCTCTTGATTTGCTGAATATTAATATAATTCCTCATCTGCAGTACTGGTTTTCCCTCCGAAATTTTTCCCAGGACAATTTGTCCAAAAATATTGTGTTTATTAGTTTGCATGTTTTCTTCTCTATTCCCTATTCCTGTGAGTTTTATTTGTAGTTGTAGTTGTATTATTTTTCAGTATTTGCTGTGAATTAATTTTCGGCAGTCAAATAATCTTTATAAATAGAAGATTAATAATCAATAACTGCAATAGATTTTTCACAACGTCTAATAGCCACAACATATTCTCACAAGCCCACTCGTCAGTTTGACCATTCTTAATACACTCAATGTTGAGACTAAATTCACTTGTAATTGCGTCTCTACATACCTCTTGCATTGCCGGAAATGCATTGCCTTGGAAAATTTCAATCAGTTGTTGCTCGATTGTAAGCCGCATATTCTTCAGAGGTATCATATGAAATTCATTTCTATTTTCCCTCGTAGTAGAAAACATTTGTGGCAATGTCTTTTTAAAGAGCTCTAACTCATCACTAAGCGAGGAGTTGGAGATTCCAAGCCTTGCAGATAAATCGGCAGAAACACTTACCTGCGGAGATGACAGCAGAGACTGAATTTTGAGTGATTGTTGCGGACTCCATGGAACTGCTTCCAGATATTGCATGCATGCCTGAATGCCTTCTTCAAAGAGTAATTCGGAAGCAACCCTAAAAATATCTAGGGCTTCATCTACACCAGAAAAGTAAACTCTTTTTCCCTTGTAAGATGAATACATGAGGCTAATACACTTTATGTAATTCTCAGCAACGCCATCGAGAGGGACAGTTAACTTGATTTCAGGGGGCGACGAACTATGTGAAGACCACCGCTCGGATAGCCTTGCTTGAAAAAACTTTGATTTGTTCAAAACATGAGAATGCAGATGCAGAGGATTACCCTTATATTCAACACCATTGGAGTAAATTAACCGCAATAAAATATCGCCAATTTGGAAGGAATGTGCGTCCATTGCCGCTTGCGATTTAAGGGATGGAAGTGAAGAATTCAACTTAACGACGGTCTGATCTAGTATTAATGAGCTATCCAGCAAGTCCACCTTCACATTCCATCTCTCTTCAATTTTTCCATTCTCCGCACGTTTGCATATAATATTCAATCTTGTCACATGTTTATAAAAAAAATCAAATATTCTTCAAAATGGAACTATACTTGAACATATGAAAATCTATGAATGTTATATGAAAAAACATAAATACATTCATTAACAAGTGAAATAAATATTTTTTTTAATTTCAAATAAAATATCATAACTATCTATTATAAGTGTGTCATTTATAAAATAACATGCTAATTTAAGTATTTGTGTTATAATGAAAAAATATTATTCTTATGTGTACAACTATTGAGATAGCAATGTATATGTATTAGAGTATTTCATATTAATAGTTTGTCCTATCACAATAACTATCCATTATAAATGTGTCTTCTATAAAATAACATGCTAATTTAAACAATTATTCATGTCATTATGAAAAAATATTATTCTTATGTGTACAACTATTGAGATAGCAATGTATATGTATTAGAGTATTTCATATTAATAGTTTGTCCTATTACAATAACTATCCATTATAAATGTGTCTTCTATAAAATAACATGCTAATTTAAACAATTATTCATGTCATAATGAAAAAATATTATTCTTATGTGTACAACTATTGGGATAGCAATGTATATGTATTGGAATATTTGATATTAATAGTTTGTCCTATCGCAAATATAAAAGGTGAGCTCAATAAATACCTTGTATATTCCCATTAAATGTGAAGGACTGTCAAAAAGTTTTAGTGTTCAACTATTGGTCGATTTTTAAATAATGCGTTGTTTTTAAAACTAGCATATATATATTTTTAATAATTTATATAAAAAATGCCGAGAGATATCCTTCTCAAGGCACCTATGTTTTTAATCAATTTCTCACATAAATTTGCAATAGGCACCTCGAGAAAGATATCTCTCAACACTTTTTTATATATTATTAAAAATAAATATATGCTAGTAGCATTTGCAGCGTGACATAGACGACAAAATTAATAGGTTTAGGGTTAAGATTTAGGATATGATTAGGGAGACACAAAATTAGGATTACGATTAGAGTTGGGGTTAATGCTAGTATTTGGATTGGCGCTACCATTAGAAATAAAATTAGAACTAACATTGGGGTTAGCATCAGAATTATGATTAGGGCTAGATTAGAGATAGAATTAGGGTTTAGGTTAGGGTTAGGGTTAGAGTTAGGACTAGGGTTCAAGTTATGATTAGGGTTAGGGAACTATGGTATGGTTAAGGTTAGGTTTAGTGTTATTGTTATTGTTATGGTTATGTTTAAGGTTAAGATTAGGGTTAGGTTTAGGATTAGGGTTATAGTTATGGTTAGAGATAGAGTTAGGGTTACAATTTGGATTAGATTTAGGGTTAAGATTATAATTAGGGTTAGGTTTAGGGTTAAGGTTACAATTAAGGTTATGGTTATGGTTACAATTAGATATAAAATTAGGGTTAGGATGAAGGTTAAGGTTAAGGTTAGGGTTAGGGTTAGGGTTAGGAGTGTAATGGTGATTAAGGTTAAGATTATGGATAGGGTGATGTTAAGAGATATCCTTCTCATGGAACTTATTACACATTTATGTGATAAATTGATTTAAAAATCTAGGTGCATATTTGAATCCTAACTGCAACCTTAATCTAATGCTAACTATAATTAGGGTTAGGGTTAGAGTTATAATTAGAGTTACAATTAGGGTTAGGGTCAAGGTTAGGGTTAGGGTTAAGATTCCAATTAGAATTGGTGCTAGTTATAGAATTGGGGTGGGTTAAAAATAGTGTTAGGGTTATGGTTAGGGTTACATTAAGAATTATTGTTCATTTTAAAAGTAGGGTTAGTGTTAGGGTTAGAGATAAAGTAAGACTTAGGGTTTGAGTTAGAATTATCAAGTGTTAGGGTTAGGGTTAAACTAAGAGTTGGAGTTATCTAGGGTTAAGATTAGGGTTACAATTAAAATGAGTGTTGGTTTTAGAATTAGTGTAAGTTTTAGGTTTTAATTCCAATCTGAACTCTAATTATAATTCTAACCCTTATCCTACTTCTAACGCTAACCCTAACTACAACCCTAATTATACTTGCAACTTTATTCATAATCCTAATTATAATGGGAACCTTAATTTTAATAGTAACCCTAATTAAAACCTAACCCTAACCCTAATCTAACTTTAACCCTAAAATTGTAATTGAATCATAATCATAGCTCTAGTTGAACCCTAGTTAAATATAAACCTTAATCATAACCCTAATTAAATCTTCATTGAATGTTAACTCTTACCAAAACTATAACCCTAAACCTACTCTTAATTGAATTCTAACCTCAACCCTAACCTTAACCCCAACCTTTACTCTAGAACCCTAACCCTAATTGAACAACAATTAAACCCTGACCTTAAATCCAACCCTAACCATGATTTTAACTTGTAATTTGTAACCCTCGCCCTAATAGAAATACAACTCTAACCCTAAATGAATGCAAACCATAAACTCAACCCTAACCCAAATAAATATTTATTTTAGAACCCTAACCTTATTGAATTCAAACCTAATTGAACTCTAACACTAATTGAACTAAAATCCTAATTGAACCCTAACCTTAACCCTAACTTTGATGTTGATCCCAAGCTTTATTTTAGAACCCTAACCCTAAACCTAACCCCAACCTTCACCCATAATGCTAACCCCAAGATTTATCTTAAAACCCTAATCTTAACCTTAAACCTAACCCTAATTGAATCCTAGCGCTAACCCTTATCCTAATTATAACCATAGCCTTGACTATAACCTTAATTATAATTCTAACCCTAAACATAATTCAAACTCTATTCACAATTCAAATTCTTATGTAAACCCTAATTCTAATGGAAACCTTAATTCTAATTGTACTACTTAATGAACCCTAACCCTAACCCTAATTAAAACCTAACTCTAGTTAAACCTTTACTCTAGCTTAACATTAACCCTAATCCTAATAACCCTAACCCTAATATAATTGTATTAATATCCCTAACCCTAGTTCAACCCTAATCTTAATCCTAACCTATCACTAATTCTAACTTTAATTGTAATACTAACCCTGACCCTAATTGAACCCTCACTCTAACCCTGACCATAATGGAACCCTAATTAAACTCCAAGTGAGCTTTATCCCTAACCATAATTGAAGTGTAACCCTAATTAAACCTTAACACTAATTTAATACTAACACTAATCCTAACCCCGATAGTAATTCTAACTCTAAAACTAATTGAACCCTAATCCAAATTAAACCAAAAACATAAATAAGCCCTAATTAAATCCTAAATCAATCATACCATAATTGTACCCTAACCCTAATTCAATACTAACACTAATCTGAACCCTAATACTAATTGGGCCCTAACCCTAATCTAACAATAACCCCAAGCTTTATCCTAGAACCCTAACCCAAATATTTATCGTATAACCCTAATTGAGCCCTAACTCTAAACATTAATTAAACCCTAACCCAAGTATCCTATCGCTAATTAAACCCTAACCCTAATTGAACATTAACTCTAACCCTAATTGAACTCTAATCAGGACTAACCTTGCTCTAATTAAGCCCTAACTATAGTTGTACCATAACCCTAATTGGACCCTAACCCTAATTATATCATAACCCTAACCCTAAACCTTAATTGAATTGTAACTCAAATTGAACCTTAACCCTAACACTAACCCTTACCCTAATTGAACCCTAATCCTAAACCTTACCCTAATTAAACCCTAATCCTAAACCTCGCCCTAATTAAACCCTAACCTAACCCTAAGTTTACTAATATTGCATCACATGATTTGTTGCTTTTTAGATTTGACGAATACATTCCATTCATTTACATGAGTACTCATGATCAACACTAGCAACTTTAAAGTCACACCTATTAGTAATATATTATTAAAAATGTTGGACATTAAATAACAAAAAATCTATCATTTAACTATCTGAAGATGGTCAATTAATCGATCATCTCCCTTATTAGATTAATTTATGGAATTCTTGATTGATTGTGAAATTTTTTATTGAAAAGAAAACTCTACAAGAAGATTGGGATCTTGCATAAAGTCTTAATGCCTCTTTATATGTACTTTAGTTATTTTTTATTTTTTTTATTGGAATTTATTTTCTAGTTGTCTTTTGATTAGACTTTTGTTAACTTTTTATTCGTCTCTATTGAATCTATGTTGGATAAAAGGCCTCAACTATTGTCTATGATATTGTTTTATTTTTTGACTTTATTAAAGATTATAAGACCCTTTAAAAATCTTTTCTTAAGTATCCCTATCAAAATTTATCAAGACAAAAAAATTAAACTATATTAATGTGTAGTCTAACTATATATTCATTAATTATTTGACAATAGATATCAATTCAAAATTTATTATAAATATTATTATATTAATAATATAATCTTTGATAAATAAAATATTTCAAATATATTATATTAATTAAATTGATAAAACAAATCAAAATAAAAGTTTAAATTTTAATAGTGGGTGGTTAGGCGGGTGCCCTTCCCACACTCCAGTGAGAGGGGGGGGTGGGGATTATTGTTAGCAAGTTGATGCCACGTTGGATGTTGTTTCTATGGTAGATTGAAGCAGTGGTAGGGTGACGGGTGAGGTGGACAACTTTTTGGTTTCTCAGGCCTCACTGTCAGTGCAATTATGTTAACTTTGGGTGATATACAAATCCCACAATATGGGAGTCTGAACCATCATCTCAGATTGTCCTTGGGATCCGCCAAAAGGACAAGATCATGCAAATTGGACGTCCTCATGATTCGGATGGGCAAATTTGGCACAATTGGCTTTAATTTCCTGTCACTCTCATTATTCTCGATGTGACCTTTGCCTTTAATGGATTTCCATATTAGTTCGTTGGTGGTCATAACTTTCAATATTTATGTGTTGTGAGGCACTAGTGTGGTGTGGTTTGGCTTTAATGGGTGAGCGCTCTACCTCTATTAAAATTAATATCCTATTGTTGTTCAATATAGCACAACTTCTTTCATTTTATGTGCAATGTGCCTTGAACATTGATGGAAAAGAATGGGGTACCCACCAAAAAAAACATTATTCATATGCTAAATTTGGACCCCAAACGATGTATATATGTGTGTATGTATGTGCACACACACACACACACACACACATATATATATATATGTCTATATGTATGTGCATACATACATGCATACATATATATATGTATGTCTGTATGTATGTACATAAATACATACATATATATATTTATGAATGTATGTATGTCTGTATGTACATACAGACATAAATATATATATGAATGTATGTATGTATGCACATACATATATATATATATATATATACCTTCCATCGCCATGAGAACCTTCCAGAGAGAACATGTGGTAAAATGATGGAAAATAATGGGGTACCCACCAAAAAAAACATTAGTCATATGCTTAAATCGGACTCCAAATGAAGATTAATTGGGGTGTAATGTGTTTGGTGCCTGGTGCTAAAGTAAGGAGATTAGTATGTAGGAGTGAATTTTAATGGGCACGAAAATGATTTTTTAAGGTGCCAACGTGAATTAGACCCATTGACTTTTGAGCGGATTTGAATGATATAATAGTTTTATTTAAATGTTAATAGTGACACATTTACCACTATTTTCTATTTTGCACTGTATATCAGTGATTTTCTTTGTAATTATATTTGTCTAATTATATGTACAGGATCACAGTTTTCTGACTCTTTATGGCTTACAATGTATAGGATCACTGACAATCATGGCACCAGGGCAAAAGAGGAAAAGATCGGCTGGGAGGCGCATGATTAGAGTACCTCATGGAGTGACATTCAATGTTCCAGATGTTGTTGATGAAGAGCCAGCAGTGACCATCAACGAGGAAGTTATTTCTGAAAATGCACAATAGACCAATGAAAATGATGGTTTTGAACCTGTTGTTCATAATACTGAGGTAGAAATGGAACCACCACCTACTGACCATGTGACAACCCCAAATTTGTGCATGAAAACTTGGTCTATGGATGACGTGGAAAAATCCATTGCAGATGTTGAGGACAATTGAATGTCAATCAGAGGTTCAACGATCAAATGGGGTATCCCGCCTAGCAGTTTGCGAGCATGGCTCAATGGTGTGACATCCACAAAAAGAAGGGGGCCCCAAACAATCCTAACTGACAAATAAGAAGCTGAAATTGTGCATTGGTGTAAAGATATGGCTAATATTGGCCATGGCCTTCAAGTGTCACAGCTTAATCAACGGTGGCCCAAATGGTTGGAGCAAGGCCTAACCCATTCACAAATGAGATACTAGGGAGGTCATGGTGGGTTGGATTTCATCAAAGGCATCTTGATCTAACAATTCAAACACCCGAAGGAGTGGACACAGATCGAGCTATAATGCTACGCCCAGAAATAGTTTCTTCATTCTATGATAACTTGGAGGAGTTGTACAACAAACATAATTATGGGCCCAACAAAATATGGAACTATGATGAAACAAGTGTGCAGGTTGGTAGAAACTGTGCAATGAGATTTATTGCAAAAACAGGGATGAAATGTGTTCCACAATTAATTGCTAAAAGCAGAGAATGGATCACTGTTCTAGCTTGTGTTAGTGTAGCAGGTCAAGCTATACACAGTTACTATTTGTTCAAGTCCAAAAGGAACATTAGAAACTATATTGTTAACTGTGAGCCAAGGACATGCATGGCAATCCAAGAGCATGCCTAGATGACCAAAGAATTATTTATGGAATGGATAAAACACTTTGCAAGAAATGTCCCAGGAGGGGTGTCACCAACCAACAGACAACTCATCTTTGATGGTCATGGCAGCCATGTTGCATTCAAAATGATTGAATAAGCAAAGACTATGGGAATAGATCTGCTCACACTTCCAACACATTGCAACCACAAAATGCAGCCCCTTGATGTTAGTGTGTTCTCACCATTTAAGAACTACTTCAAACAACAAAGGAGTATATGGCTCTCTGAAAATCCTCAACTTGACATTGGAAGGGTAGAGTTGGCAACACTTTCCAGCAAAGCTTTTGCACAAGATTTGACTCTAATAACATTGCAAGTGGTTTTAGAAGAACATGAATTCAGCCTTTAGATAGACATGCACTTGACTTCAATATGGGGCCAAGCCAAGCTTTCGTGGTTGAAGAGGAAGGAACCACATTGGGAGCAGAAATAGAGGGTGATACAACTGATGATGAGGCATAGTTCATGGCAGTGAAAACATGTTTGAGGATAGAAGGTTGGAATGAGGATCAGATTGGACAGTTTGTGGACACTTTTTCTACAAGCATACCCCCCAATCTAGCAAATGAAGAAGGATATTGCCCAGAAAACATTGAGGTAGAAAAAATTGAACAAGAACCAGCAGTTCATTCATGTAATCAGGTAGTTGAAAATGAAGAGAGTCTCAATTTTCCATCTGAATTTCAAGATGCAGCATTGAACCTAGGGATACATCTCAATTTCAGTCAAGTGGATGAAGGGTTGTCCATGCCATCACCACCAGATGTCGATCCTGAAGATGTCATCCATTACTTCACAACTGGGATAAATTGGGAGGCTGAAAATGATGATGAGGATGGAGTCGAAGGTAATGACTCAAGCGGTGAAGAGGTTGACTATGTGCCATGCACAAAAGTCAATGATCAGCAACCAGCAGGCAAGAGAAGCATTTTTTTGCAACTCCCAATGAAAAGGGTGCACCAATCATCTAATACAGGTCGCAATGGGGTCCTACGCCTTAGTAGGCAGTCTCAAATTTTGACATCAGATGATTTCTTCAATTTGTTGAATGAACAAGAGGCACAGAAACAAAGAAACCAAGAATTGCAGCAAAGGAAAAGGGAGAAAATGGCTGAAAAGAAGACAAAAAGAGAAGCAATCCTCACATAGAGGGAGGCAAACAAATTGGAGCATGCTGCAAAAAAATAGAAAAGTGCAAAGGAGAAGTTGAGGCAGTGACATCAAAAGGAGCTTGAAAGGGAGCAAGCAAAGATTGCTCGACAGTTGAAGGAAAATGAAAAGCAGGTAGAAAGAGCAGAAAGAAATAGAAGTAAGAGTACTCCTACAACTCCTCTTCCAAGTCAACATCCAATTTTAAGGGACATGGTTAACATTTTGGCTCCAGCCTTTGCTGCTCTTAGCAGCATACAAAATGGGTCTTTTGAAGGCTACTCTCCATAGTTACAACTCACTCCAGAGGCAAATCATGCATTGCTTGCTTGTATCGCAAGTGCCATATAGAACAATCCGCAGTCTTTAATATCTTCTCCAGTTGATGCGGAGTCAATTGACCCCCAAGGACACACCACTTCTTAATCAAATCTGTGGATGTCTGATTAGGATTTTTTGTTGTTAAATTTTTGACCTCGAAGTGTGCTAGAGTGTTTTTTGTAAAACTGAATGCTAGTCTATTGTATTGGATAGCCAAAGGATAGTAGTCTGTTGTATTGGGTAGCCAAAGGATACTACTGTCTAATTTTATAGAACTGAATGGTAGTTTGTAGTCAACTTATATACTTTGATGTCTGCCAGTGTCTTTTTTCTAAGACTAAAGACTCCTTGTCTTCTTTCCAACTTTGTCTTAATCATGTTTAAAGTTAATGATCTATGTTTTTGTGATTCAAAATTGATTTTTTGTTGGTTGTATTCATCAATCATTTTGTTGGATATGTATTTGTTGTATTCATCTAACTAACATTGTTGAAAATATAAATGTACATTAAGAAATGTATGTAAATGAAGTTCAGAAAATTATGTACATATATAAAAATATATATATACTATGTATGTATATACATAGTTGTGTGTGTGTGTGTATATATATATGTATACACAACTAAGTATATGCATACATATATATATCTATACATGTATATGTACCATATCCATAAATTGTAACTGTAAGTGTAAGTGGAAATCAATCTAATTGTAAATTATAAGTGTAAGGTTACAATGAATAAGAAAAATGAACATCATATATATACATGCATCTTCTAATGTCATCTTCTAATTTGACATGCTCTTTACAACCTTCCTAGTTGTGTATACATGCATACATATATGTATATATATATATATATATATATATATATATATATATATATATATACATATGTATATACATACATACATACATATATGTACGTATGTATACACAACTAAGTATATGCATACATATATCTATACATCTATATGCAGCATATCCAAAAATTAATCTATTTGAAATTATAAATTTTTCAACACCTACACTTGGAAATCAATCTAATTGTAAATTTTAAATGTAAGTTTACAATGAATATGAAAAATGAGCATTATAAATGAACACTATGTCTACCGGGTCACAGCCAAAGTAAAGTCCTGAAAGACTTTACCTGAAATGTAATCTTGCAATTTGACATCCTCTTTAAAACCTCCTAGCAATTTTACATGCCTGGCAGAACAAACAAATATAATAGAACAAACAAACATGGAAAATAGTTATTGAAATAAATAAAAAGACATACTAGTTAGTGAACAATATAGAAAAATAATTGAAACATGAGCCATTTGAACAAAAAATCCTTAATTATTTGGTGTGTTGACAAACACATTTACCAAACCTCCCACCTTGAACATTGTTGCACCACCTCTCCTTGTTCTCTCGTGCCTACAAGAAAATATTTACAACCACGGGTAGTCACAACCAAGGCTAGTAACATACAAACATCATACAACATTTGAAATAATGCATGTACAACAACACATAATTAATCACTAGCCTCTTATTTAAAAATTTGAATTTGACAATTGAATGAATTCAATTTGTTTGTTGTGTTTCAAATTTGAATTTGTTATAGCATTTGAATTTGTAGCTGCCACTTACGTAGGTTTTTAGAGATGATATGACAGAATTCTGCATTATATTTAGATTTGATGTTTATTTGGGGAGCCTTATATATCTGTGATTTTTTGCATGTTTGTATGCATGCATACAGTCATACAAACATAAGCATACATGTAAACATTCTTAGAAACACAAGCATTTATGCATGTATTCATATAAACATATACATACATATACATTGCAGACATACATTGCAATTTTATTTTTTAAAACACCTAAATGTGTCACTCTTAACATTTAAATAAAACTATTATATCATTCAAATCCGCTCAAAATTCAATGGGTTTAATTCACGTTGGCACCTTAAAAAATCATTTTCGTGCCCATTAAAAATCACTCTTACGTATTAATCTCCTTACTTTAGCACCGGGCACCAAACACATTACACCCCAATTAATCTTCATTTGGAGTCCGATTTAAGCATATGACTAATGTTTTTTTTGGTGGGTGCCCATTTTTTTCCATCATTTTACCGCATGCTCTCTCTGGAAGGTTCTCATGGCGATGGAAGGTATATATATGTATGTGCATACATACATACATACATTCATAAATATATATATTTATGTATGTATGTACATACAGACATACATATATATATGTATGCATGTATGTATGCACATACACACACACACACATACACACACACACACATATATATATGTATGCACATACATACACATATATATATATGTATGTATGTGCATACATAGATACTGTATGAATACACATACATACACACATATATATGTATGTGCATACATACATACATATATACATACATAGATATATCTATGTATGTATGTATGTATGCACACACATACACACATATATATGTGTGTGTGTATGTGTGTGAATACATACATACATACATATATGTATGTATGTATGTATGTTCATGTATGTATGTGCATGTATGTGCATACATACACATACATACATACATTCATTGAGCAGATTGATATATATGTCTGTATCCTTTAACTATCTTTTTTGAAATGCAATGGTACTGGTTAATCATTTTCTTCTGCATTTTATTGAATTTGTAAAAGAATGTGTACAATGTGCATACATACATACATACATGCGCGCGCACACACACACACACACACACACACACACACACATACACACACACACACACACACACACATATATATATATGTATGTATGCACATACATACATACATACATATGCATACATACATATACAGATATATACATACATACATACATACACTTTGAAAGGAAAATGATGTTTGTTGTTACCTCACAACATGGACATACAACTTTATATATACATACATACATACATAAATACATGCAATGTGGGAGAAAAAAATAGCACCATGACCCACAAAATCAAATAGCACACGGTGAGAATGTGTGTAAGAGGAATGATTTATTTTATAAACAAGCAGTAATAATTTTTCAATCATCGAATAAACCCTTCATGGGTCATGAAAGATGCAAAAGAAAATGATTAACCAGTACCATTGTTTGCATTTTCAAAGGATAGTTAAAAGAAACAGACATATATATCAATCTTCTCAATGAACAAGAGACAACAGACACATAATTTGTAAATGAATGTATAAAACATTGCACGGATTCATTTACAATTTGAAACACACTGCTTAATGTGTGTTTTACAGGTATATATATATATATAAATAACATTGTACACATTCTTTTACAAATTCAATAAGATGCAGAAGAAAATGATTAACCAGTACCATTGTTTGCATTCCCAAAGGATAGGCAAAGGATACACACATATATATCGATTTGCTGAATGAATAAGAGACATAGAATGTAAAATGACAAATATACGTATGCTGGCCTGCTATATGTGCAATAGAAAGTATAAAAATATAAACAAATGCTAGTCTGTTGTATTGGACAGCCAAAGGAAACATAGAAAATGATATAAAAAAATTGCTACAAAACTTAGGAGAATTTGTTTTGCAGATCTTGTAAAGACAACAAAAAAGACCTTCATTCACTTATAAAGTAAAGTAAAAAGACAATGCATAAATATAAATGTTAAATGCACAACTCATGAAAATAACTATAAGTAGAATGTACAAAGCACATTGTACAGTAAATGAAAGAAGTTGTGCTATATTCAACAACAATAGGATATTAATTTTAACAGAAGTAGATTGTTTACACACTTGGGTTTTCACAAATGTGCACAAGAAATTAACCAAGGGTTTCATAATAGTAAATCCTCACTCGTAGGAATATAGAAGTGCGTTTGCAGACATGTGGTCAAAACCCACGAAATTCCTCATCAATTCTCGAGACAATATCATGAGACAGTCGACTTTACCAGGTCGTATTTAATCATTTAACTCCAAGAAAACCCGTATTTGGAAAAACAAAGCAAGCGTTTTCATAAAAATGGTGTATACTAAATGGCTTTTTTATAAAAAGGTTGATGCAGACCATTAATCATTTTTTGCAGACATGTGTTCAAACCCACGAAATTCCCCTATCATTTTTGCAGACTAAATCATGATACAATCGACTTTACCAGGTCGTATTTAATCATTTAACCCCAAGAAAACCCGTATTTGGAAAAATAATTCAAGGGTTTTCACAATAATGGTGTATACTAGATGGGTTTGCCGATTTATGCTCGTATTCACATGGGTTTTTTATAAAAAGGTCGATGCAGACCATTAATCATTTTTTGTAGACATGTGGTCAAAACCCACGAAATTCCTCACCATTTCTGGAGACAATATCATGATACAGTGGACTTTACCAGGTCGTATTTAATCATTTAACCCCAAGAAAACCTGTATTTGGAAAAACAATGCAAGGGTTTTCGCAAAAATGGTGTATACTAAATGGGTTTGCCGATTTATGCTCGTATTCACATGGGTTTTTTATAAAAAGGTCGATGCAGACCATTAATCATTTTTTGCAGACATGTGGTCAAACCCACAAAATTCCCCTATCATTTTTGTAGACAAAATCATGATATACAATGGACTTTACAAGGCCGTGAGTACACGGTAAAACGGGGAGAGGAAATCATTTAACCCCAGAAAAACCCATGTGTAAAACACCAGCACCATGACCCAACAAAATCAAATAGCACACGACGGAAATGCGTGTAAGAGGAACAATTTATTTCATAAACAAGCAGTAATAATTTTTCAATCATTGCATAAACCCTTCACGGGTCATGAAAGATGCAGAAGAAAATGATTAACTAATACCATTGTGTGCATTTTCAAAGGAAAATGATGTTTGATGTTACCTGTGCAGGAGTTGTGGAGACTAGACGACATTCACTTCCATTGCCGTGGAGACCAGTCGGTGGTCACTTCCATCGCCGTGAGAACCTTCCAAAGAGCGCGCGCGGTAAAATGATGGTGCCCACTGAAAAAAACATTAGTCATATGCTTAAATCGGACCCCAAATGAAGATTAATTGGGGTGCAATGTTTTTGGTGTCCGGTGCTAAAGTAAGGAGATTAATATGTAGGAGTGATTTGTAATGGGAACGAAAATGATTTTTTAAGGTGCCAACGTGAATTAGACCCATTGACTTTTGAGCGGATTTGAATGATATAATAGTTTTATTTAAATGTTTAGAGTGACACATTTGTGTGTTTAAAAAAAAAAAAATTGGTGGTTATAGCTGGCAGGTACTAAGACGTTAGGTGACGGGGAGTGGACGACACCTCTAAAAGGTGTCTTTTTGAGCTCCGTGTGCATATCCAACACTCCCGCACTCTACCGAATTGCCCAGAAGCCAAAAGCTTAGTTATAAGCTCTTAACTCGTGGGCAGAAAAAACCCATAATTTTTTTTTTTTCCGATTCGATGTACAGTTTAGATTCTATGGTTGCGCGAAGTTAGCCCTGGTGGATACTGGGTCTTCTCCCCTAAATTTGTGGTTAAAATGTCTACAGAGATATTAACCAATATGGGTGTCATCACCATAATTCAGTTGGGCAACTCGGTGAGGGAGATGGATTTTCATAGCGAGGTTATGAAGCAACGATTGAAGTGGATTCTAAAGAAGTATGATTTTTTCATGATGGTGCCGGTGAAAATGGTGTTGGGTAATGGCTTCATCCAGAACAACGAATTCAAACAGGTCGGAACCCATATCACCTCCAAGTTCCTTGTTATCTTGCTAGAGATTGAGATGAGCAAAAAGGATGTCAAGGCTCTGATGCATCGGCTCTTCATTGTGAACCGATTGGTTGGTTTGGAGGAGGTCCTCACTATTGCTATCTCAGGGATGGGTGCCCCTCAACCACATGATTTCTCTACCTTCTACAAACCTAGTGAGGTGGTGAAATATTACCCCTACATCCTTGACTTGAAGGGGATGGCGTTGGTTGAGCATAAATAGGTCACGACGATGGGGCTGAGCTATCTTCTGCATATGTTTAAGGTGGAGCATTCCTTTGGCTGTAGTGGGGTTTTGGACTTCCATGCTTTTGCAGCCACAAATGGGTATCCAGGTTAGTGGTTTCATGTTTTCATTGGTTGCCTTCTGTAATTTTGGCATAATAGGTAGTTAATAGGTTGAAGTTGGTGGCTTTTTGGTATCGACCCCCACATTTTGTTATTGTATGGTGTTTTTTCTTTGTGTAGTTGTTAGTTGGGATGGGTGGTTAGTTTGGTCTAGCACAAGTGGTGTTCTGCATTTCATACATGACAAACTATGTAACTCTTTTGATACATTAATATAAATACATGCTATTACCAATAAAAATAAATTAATTAAATTTTAATAATTTACATAATTTTAAAAACATTTTAACTTATTTTAAATTAAAAATAAAAATTAACTACTTCCAAAATGAAAGAACAAGACATCGTCTCATGGAATGTGATTATAGCAGCAAGCAAAAGACATGGGTATCCCCACGAGGTAGTCACATTATTTGAGAAAATGCAAAAAGCATGCATTCAACCCGA
Source organism: Sequoiadendron giganteum (assembly GCA_007115665.2). Classification (NCBI taxonomy): domain Eukaryota; kingdom Viridiplantae; phylum Streptophyta; class Pinopsida; order Cupressales; family Cupressaceae; genus Sequoiadendron; species Sequoiadendron giganteum. The sequence continues at coordinate 861,339,708 of CM021101.1, forward strand.
CCAGTTCACATTTGACAGCGTACTCTTGGCCTGCACCAAAATGGGAGTTGTCGAACAGGGTATGGGTATCCACCAAAGCATAATGGAAGGGGAATTTTGTCAAAGATTGTAATTGAAAATGCTCTGGTAGACATGTATGCAAAATTTGGAAGCATAGACAAAGCCCGTCAACTATTCTCATGGACTGCAATAGTTGCAAGATATGCACATAATAAATTTATTGAAGTTTTTTGAAAATATAATTGGCAGGTGTAAATCCAAATTCCACAACCTTTTCCATCGTCCTCTCTACCTATGCTAAAATGGGAGCATTGGAACAGGGCATAGACATCCATCAAAGCATAAAGGGTGGAAGAATTTTGTTGTAATATGCAGTTGCAACTGTCTTGATAGACATGTACACAAAATGTGAAAAGGCACGTGAACTATTTAACAAAATACCTCAAGAAATGTGGTTTCATGCAATACCATGATTGTGGGATATGCATGACTGATATGCACAAAATGGGTTTGGTGAAAAGCCTCTAGAAACTTTCAAGCAAATGCAATTGGCAGTGTAAAGCCAAATTCCACAGCCTTTGCTAGCATCCTCTCTTCCTGTGCCAAAACGGGAGCTTTAGAATAGGGTATGGACATCCATTAAAGCATAAAGAAAAGAGAAATATTTCCAGATGTTGCAGATGCTGGCGAAATCAAGTGGTGCTTGTGATGTAGTTGTTCCAGGTGAGATACTTAACATATATAAAAAATACAAAAATGCACAAAGGGGTGCAAGATGGAGTGTATTGTGAGCTCGTTGAGAACCTTGGGTAAGTGGTTGAGCTAGCAATGAGAGCAACCTGCGGCAAGACCTAGGCCATAACATGCATGGGTTCATCGGTCCTAGACTGCCTAGTCCAAGAGTCACCAGATCGGCCTCGATGAGTGCCCGACAGAGAAAATTGAATATCAAATTATCGACTGTCTAAAAGACTTTAATTAAAACAAAATTGGTAAGAAATAATAAAAAGTTATGCCCACAACCGTAACCAAAATACATAAACTTCAAACAAGTTGCAAGTAGCAGAAGTTCGAAGGTTCGAAATTCTACAAACAGTAGAATAATCTCTAGTAGTTGTTCAATGTTATACAGAATGCAATACTTATAAAAACATTTGAATAAGTCCTCTACAAGAAAACTTTGATTTTCCCATGAAGATATTGGTAGTTTTCTTAGCCATATTGGTAGTTTCTCCTGAGAGCATACACCCAAAACATTTTGGGAATACGAAGCCCAATGGTTTCTTTTCGACCGTTTCACTGTGTCCCTTTGTTTTCCCTCTCGAAGTCTCCTTCTTTTATTGGTTATTGAAGGTTGGATATATAGTATTGATTGTTACGATCACTAGTTGATGTGTTATATAAACAGAGATTAATAAAATCAGTTTCCCCTACTTTGAGAGTGGATATCTGTGTGTTATCTGTGTTTGTTTTATGTTTTTAATTTTTGCTATTATTTTTCTTTTGTCTACAATCAATTTATCAACAATTGGTATCAAATAATTGTAAATTAAAAGAAAAATGAAGAATGATAAATAATTATTTCTTCTTGATTTAGTGAAAAAATAAACTTTTTAAAGATTTCCTTGGTGTCTGGTGTCTAAGTAAGCCATGTTGAATGAAATTTACTTTTATTTGAGCAGTATTAACATATGGGTTGTGGAGAAGATCGGCGTGGTTCCATAGTTTATAATATGGATACACATCCTTCACACAACATTAATAAAGAAAACTCATAAAGAAAACTACAGAATGCCAATAGTAACCATCACTCCATTCCCTTACAATGAAGACCAAATGCCTAGGCTTCTACTACCATCCAACAAAGACCATTCTTCCACTACTGTCCAACAAAGACTGCTCTCCAATTTCATGTGTTCAGTCGTTAATCACACGCCAATTTTTGCATCAATTGTTTTTGTTTACACCAGGTCTTGGCTGAAATAGTTTTTTGTGTTCTATTGATCCATTTGTGTTGGATATAGAAGTTAGAGAACAAATAATTATAGTTATCTATAGGTATAATTTGGTCCATTTAGGTTGCATATAAGTTATATTTTAAATGAAATATGATATTCTACTTACAACACAGTATATTTTTTTGTTCAACTACTAGGGATACCATGATTAAGTTTCGGTCAAACCTTAAAACATTTAATTTTTTGGCACTTCTCACTAGACGTGTTGATGTGGCAAGTTGTGTGATGATTCACACCTCCGAACCTTAGTTGTAGATAGGTAAGAGGCCAATTCACATTTATAAAAAAAGGGAGGTCCTATGATATTCCATGTAACTGCTACATGCTCACAAAGTTAACCTGCATGACTATTGGTTCCTCTCCTAGAGCACTTTAGGGAAGGGAGATTATAAGTTCTATTATTTTTATCATTATTAATTTATCAATGTAACTTTCATCATGGTTGATGACCACAACCAATCATTTTATTTTCTCTTGTATTAATATAGCTTTCATCATGGCTCAAAATAATTTTAATCATGCTCTTACAAGCAGCTTGCTGGTTTGGAGCTTGTCATTCATACTATTAATGCCATTATATCATGACTTGCGGGGCTAAGCATTGGTCCTTGCAACTAAATCATAAGCATGCATAATGCATGAAATAGGTAGTGGCGATATATATTTTCTCTCTCTATATTTTTTTGTGATATCTTTGTTCTTTGGCTTCTTTTCAATGGGCTTGAGGCCTTTTTCCAAAAATATTTGTTTAAAAAAATTTATTAAAAAAAATCTGCAATTTGTATTATTTAAGTATTCTTTACAAAGTTTTTATCATACCATTTGATAAATATATATAAATTATGTCAAAAGATAATAGTTATTGAAATGTTAACAAATAGTTTTTTAGGTAATATAATGTATGATCTTAAGAAAATGTTAATATGAATGTTTTGAAGATCCTATGTCAATTGTAATTTTTTTTTATATATAATTTAATAAAAATATTTTTAAATTTTAATTTTAAATAATAATATTTATTATATAAAATAATTAATTATAAAATATGTGCTCATTATATTGAAGACCTTTCTTTTTATTGGATGCCATATTTATCTAACAATGTAATAAATAAAATAGTTATGGGGAATTAAACAAGTCTTGACTAGAATAAACTAGGCTAATATTTTAAGCAAAATATTGACTATTTGGACACCCTCACCAAATATTAAGTTAAAATTTGATGGTTGCTAAAAGGGAAACCTAGGAGTTGTTGCGGGAGGTTTGTTAAGGGACCATAAAGGAAGATGTATGGAAGGCTATGCCAAAAGTCTAGGGACTTCTACTAGCAATGTGGTTGAAGCCACTACTTTGGGGTGGGGATTGAGAAGGGCTAAAGAAATTGGTTTTAAAAATTTGATAATAGAAGGGGACTCTAAGCTTATTATTGAAGCTCTTAAGGGTGATGCTGAAGCCCCTTAGAAAATTAAGAGTTTGATTGAGGACTCGAAAAGGATGATCAATACTTTGGAAAAATTCTTAGTGCAACACACTTTCAAGGAGGGGAATAAATTAGTGGATGCTTCTTCTAATGTTGGATTATCCTATTGTAATTTTGAGAAACTTTCCCAACAAATCAAAGATTGTGTCTCTGATGATCGACTTCAAATTAGCAATTCAAAGTTTGATATTTAAAGGAGTAATGATAGTAACGGCTAGTCTACCTCTGGGGGCTTTGGCTCTAGTTGCATCTTGCGATAATGCTTTATTTTCCACTCCTTTTTAAATTTTGAATTCTATTGATTTTATGAAAATATGTCAAATGAAGAATGGGAATGAGACTTGAATGGGTGGCCCCCACACTCCCTAGGTCAGCCAGTTCAAGATCTTAGGCCACGCAATCCTTTTTCATCATATGTTGTTCTCTACAAATTTATGTGTTGGGTAAGGAGGAAAATCTTGAAAACACTAATGTTTTATTTAATAATAATTTTTCGGAGGAGATTATTAATGAAGAGGATTGCATTGATACGCCAAAGGATATAAACAATAATAATTCTAAGAATAATTATTCCAAGTTCATGTATATTAAAGGTCGGGGTGCTTTTGATTTGATTAAGCTTAATGGTAATCATAAGTTAAAAAATATTTACATCAATACTTTTGTCCTAATTGACTCTTGGAGTAATTATAAGGGGGCCTTTGAATGATTTATATGACAACTACATATTGGTGTCATATTCTCAACCCCCACGATGACATGTCAAACTTAAACAACCTAATTTATGTGCTTGGTGGGTGGTTACTTCACACAAGCTATGGGTCAAGTGTCAAAAAATTAAAATGATCTAGCCTAAGATTCAGCCAATCTTGAGTCTTGATGTGTAAATTGTTACTTGGAATGTTCCTTATAGAACAAGGAATATTTGTATCCACATTTTTTTATTTGGGATGTGAGGGCTCTTTATGCTTATTCTATTTCTGAAATGAGTGAAGATTGTTCATTCTATTTGGGTGTTTGTATTTGTGGGTGTGGGGTCATAGTTATAGTCACATATTTGCAAATTCAAAGTTGCGGAGCAGAAATGGGGGACCCAAAAAGAGATCAAAGTCATTGTCATGTGTCCCCTTAAGACACAATGTGGACATCTAGAATTTATTCGAGGAGTTGGGTATGTCCTCTTTCTTTCTAGTGATGAAAGGATTTAAAAATGAAATGAATTATAAATTCTACAAGTCATGGTGGGAGGATAAATTCAAGATTAGTAATATTAACTTTGTTGTCACCCCAAAGCTAATCGTTGAACCCATGGGTTTGGAGTGTCGAGGACTCAAAGTTGCAAAAGTTAGTAATGGAAACTATCAACATTTTATGGAAGGGGAAGAGAAGCTGAAGAGATGCTAGAATGGCTACAATAGGGAGAAACTTGTTGATGAGTTTTTTTGCATCACATAACACAGATAAAACACAAGTGTTTTTATCTCTCTTGAAAGCTTATAAGACTAAATTTAAGGGTTTATAGAGTTTAAAACATAAAAAAGGGAATGGGTTCACCATACATATGATTTTATACTAAATTTGGAATGTTTCACCAAAATTACCATAAATAGAAAGGAAAAAAAGGGGTGACAGACCTACCTTCTTCTATATTCATTTAAGAAATGAGATCCTCCAAGATAGGATTGATTTTCAGCCCTTAGGTGAGTCAATTCTATGGAAGATCTAACAATTTTCTTTGTGTGCAGAAGGGGTAAATATGACTGAACAACACTTTTGGGAGACAAATAAAAAGTACTTAATGATCCCAATCATGCAATATAACACTTGAATTCTCAACTTAAATCATAGCACTAAGAGAATCCACAACTCCCTTTCAGATTTGCGAAATCTAAATCATTATAAACATGTCATCAAAATGTTGTAGGATGTATTTTTAATAGAAACAGTGATATAAAATGATTGAATAAGGGTTTTGGGAGATGAAAAGAAGATATTAAATGACCTCAAATCTGCAACCTAAGACCTGATTCATGTAGATGCAACATAACTCTAATAGAAATAGTCAACTTTATGTAAATTGGATGAGTGGAAGACACTTAAAACTTACCTCAAAATATGTTAGCACTAGTACACAAACAACAATATATGGCTAAATAAACTACTTAAATTTGTATATAAATGACTAACTTTAGTCACGTGACTATTAATGGTTTATTTGTAGTCATTTATAATACCACTAAATTTATGACTAAACGATTTTAGTCATTTATTTAGTCATTAATTTGGTCATTGATTTAGTCATTGATTTAGTCATTTATTTAGTCGTGGTAGTGATTTATTTAGTCATATATTTAGTGATTTATTTAGTCATATATTTAGTCATTTATTTAATTATATATTTAGTCATATATTTAATCATTTATTTAGTCACAGTAGCGATTTATTTAGTCACTGATTTTTGTTAACTGGTCATTTATTTAGTCATGGTAGTCATTACTTTAGTCATTACTTTCTAGTCATATATTTAGTCATTTTTATTTACTAGTTTCCATTAATTGGTAGTAAATATAATCATGAAATGAATAACTTATTAAATACCATAAATTTTATAATGCAAAACTAGCATAATATTAAACTTGAACTAAAACATAAAACCAAATAAAAATATTACATATACGAACAAGCTACAACATGCTAGAATTAAAAGATTGATTCAACATCATGATAAATAAAGGTAATCTGCAATAAAATTTAATGCAAATATATATATATATATATATATATATATATATATATATATATATATTTTAAGTTACAAGATGTCAAAGCTGTCTAAGAGTATATATGTAAATATAATGAAAAATGTCAAAGTTGTCTAAGAGTTTCCAACTCTTTCAAATACACCATGACAATTAAGATCCTTGAACAACACATTCAAAATACTGCATAAAGTAGTGAGTCAAGATGTCTAACATTAACTAGTATGTGATAAACATGTTCAACTATGTCATTTTTTGCAAATATTTTAGTGGCCACCGTGTGAAGGTTCCCTCTTTCTCTTTCAAACGAACAACTCCATCTATTTTGTCTTCATAAAAAGGGGTATGTTACTTGTGACCTTTAAAATGTTTACATTTGCATCTCATATTCCTTTCAAGTTGACTCCATGTACAATAGATAGGGAGTGAATCTTCCCAATTCCACAACATCACCATCAAATGGATCCAACACCCTAACTTTATCCCCTTCTTTTGAGTTTATCAATACATTTCTGCAAAAAAAAAAAAATAACACATTATATTAGATAGGTAATGATTACCCTTGTTTGCATAATAAAACAACCATTACTTACTTAAATAGTACTTGCATGTGTGTGTTAAAATAATTGCAAAAGAAAATTTTCAAAAATAATTGCAATGATCAATCTAATTTACTAAAAAACCAACACTCGTAGCATTGCTTACAATGTTACTATTAGCTTCATGCTAATCAGATACAAAGGCCACAAATATAAACACTAAATTACCATGCACGCATACCAGACACATAAGGTTATGACAACACTGTTACACATAAAAAAGGTAGCTAATGCACAAAAAAAAAGAATACAGTATGAAAGCACTACTACTACTATTGCAAGGTGAAAGTGAAATACATTGGGATGTACAAAAACCGTGGCATTAAAGCTCTGAAACATAGCCCCATCCAGTCAACATAACCCTGTCAATGATGACATATAAAAGAAGAACAAAGAACAAAATGTATCAAGGCAACATGTGATAGCCATTAAGACCAGTCATCGAAGAAACAATGCAGTCTTTCTTTGTGGCTTTCATAGCAGCCGTAAAGGAGTAACAAATAAGGTTGGATGTAGAGGTCACATAAATAATAGAGAAAGAGACTTTCATTGTTAGAAAATAGTGTAAGAGTATGCAAAAAGAAGTAAGGAATGTTGTCCAATGAACAAGTAGTAGTAGCAGTGAGTTTAGTGCAAGGGCAGCGAGTTTTATGGCTATAACAATGAGTTTAATGGATCGAGCAACAAATATCATTACTAAAACACAAGAGAACATTGAGAAAGCAGCAAGAATATCAAAAGATTTTTTTTTTTTAATAACAACAACCATAATGAAGAGTTAACAGCAAATCCATGAAGGAAAGAACAACAGTTATCATCTAATGAAAGAAGCAACATGCTAAGTTCAAGATGTTGAAAAGGTCAATTACAATGCCCTAAAACACAGTCAAGCATCATAAAGTATTGAAGTGCCAACAATCCCCATTGAAAAGTGACAAAGTAGGTAAAATGATTGTTTTACGGGCTACATTCAATGTTTTAGTTGTCTATTTACTATTCTATAAGCTTCTTCACTGTTTGGGATCATAACAGACATTAATACATGAAGGGTTTCAGAAACAAGGAAAATTAACATTTCATAGCACTCACCTCAAGTTCAGCACCAGTAGTAATATCAAAATCATGCATATACTCCTCGAATTCAGCATAATCACTATCAACATTGTCCTGAAGTTGTGTAGCTTTGTCAAGAGCTCTATTGGTAGGGTCTTTTCCTTTTTGTTCTGCTTTCATATAATTGCCCTGCATGTGGTTTAATCATCATACAAAGTTAGTATAAGTCAAGTAAAGAATGCAAAAGCTATAAATTTTTGTCCACAACAACTATTATATTACCTCAACTTCAACACAACTATGATTGACATCAAGGCATTATTGTTTTCATGTTGCTTTGATAAAATTTCTTTGCATGTAGTTTAACCATCAAGCAAAAAATAGTATCCAAATGAGTAATTCATGTAAAAAATAGTCAATAGAGCCTTTCCAAGCATAAAAGTCACAATAGGTGGAATGGGTGAAAATCCATTTTTGTAGACTCACAAACCCTCAACTCTGTCTTTATAGACCCTTTCAACAATTTGACTACAAAATGCACAAAATTCTTCAAGAATCCACCAAATCAGAAATAAATTGAAGTTAATTCACCCAACCACCTAATTCAATGCAAAAGAGAACAAGGAAACCCTATATAGGCAAGTACAGAAGCTTGGATCAGAAATTTATGAGAAAAGAACAAAATTTCAAGAGTTTTATTATTGCTTCATGATCCATAGCAGCAAAAATCTTTTGGGGAAAAAATCAACAAACCAAAAGTATAAGATTTTTTGAAAAAATAAGGAAAAAGTTTGGAAAAAATCAGGAAAAAATCAGATTTAAAAAAAAAGGTAAAAATTGTAGAACAAGAGATAAAAACTATTTTTTTGAAATTGAAAAGCATTTCCATAGCATAGAGATATAGAGAGAAAATAAAATAAATATTTTAACTAATGAATTGTAAGAAATAGATTTTTGTAGTTTATATTCATATCGTTGATTACATTGCATTGCACATCTTTCAAACTCAAAGCTAACTTCACATTGCATAACTAATAACTAGATGCTGATAGATGAGAAAATGTCAATTACAATATAGTTTTTAGAAAGTCAACCTAAGGAGTTATGCAATTACTTCACATTGTATAACTAATAACTAGTAGCAACTACCAATTTCATTTTCTTGTCATGGCATTCTATGAGACCACATTTCTTTGAGGCATTTTTTCAAATAGTTCACTGCCTTGTTGTTATGGCTAAAAACCTAAAACAAGTGATTTCAAACAAGCTATGGATGCTTGGAAAAAATCTATCAAAAGCATAATAGTAAGCAATAGCATAGACAAAGCGGTGAACTCTTTGAAAAAATGCCTCAAAGAAATGAGGTCTCATGGTGATGGAATTCCATGACAATCAAATTGCTTTTGATTGTCATGGCATTCCATCACCACATGACCTCATTTCTTTTAGGCATTTTTTCAAAGAGTTCACTTCCTTGTCTATGCTAACACATTTTTCATATATGTCTATCAAAGCATTTTATCAAACAATTTATTTCCTTGCTACTATGGCTAAAATCCTAAAATAGGTGCTTTCAAACAAGCTATGTGTTGAGACCAGGAATTCTCTAAATATTTTATCAAATCCTACTACCCAAACACTTGCTTTATGGAAAAAGAAAAGAAATAAAAGGAAGCCTCAAATTTTGGATGTAGTGTAGGAATTGAGAGGGTCATCTATGGTTAAAACAAGGAGAGACACAACTCCTACAAAAGTTGCCACTGTGACTATGCATTCTACAATGTTCACCAAGGAGGTAGTAGAAAACATGGAAAAGAATATTAATAAGTATGAGAAAAGATTGAAATTATCAAATGATGAGGTGAACAAATTTTTTATTGAAAATTTAAATCTAAAGCAACAATTGCAACAAGCCAGCAGAGGGAGAGGAGATGAAGTAATTGTCTATCACCCACCTGTCCAAGTAGAGGATCCACAAATACAACAAATGAAAAATGAAATTGATAAATTGAAGAAGAATAACATGGATTATTTCCAACATCATGTCATAGAGGCTCTAGATTTTCATCTTCTATACGAACTGTCAATAAAAAGATAAAAAGATAGTATTTTCTCTATGTTTTCTTTGTTCTCTCCAGATTTTCTTCTTATGTACGGACTGTACAGGTTCACAAATGTTTTGAATTCCATTATTTAGTGTAGTATATTATTTTATCTTTAAATTAACTCAGATGACTTATCACCAAACAATCTTCAAAGACAAAGCACTTCAACTCTTCAAATTTTCAACATTTGCTTAAGCCTGCCCTAGTAGCACTCCTAACCCGATTTTAGGCACTTTTCTCAATATATTCCCAAAATAATTACCAAGAAAATGGATGATTCAGACACCCATTACAGATTTACAAAACATATCTTAGCCCTCCATATGACTCCTTTGGAATTTTTTTGAGAAAACTGACTTTTCCATCAATTTAGGCCTCCAAATAGGTCAAATTTACAAAGGAATCCCTCCAAGATTTCAACCCAAAACCAAAAAAACTTGAAAAAGTCTTGATTTATGCTTCAAAACAAAGGATTCACCAGGCCTTAGGACCCCCAAAACTTAATTTGATCCCCCACTCAAAAACCCTCCTTGTAGCCTAGGAACCTAAGGTTTTAAAGCACCCTTATTGAAAATGCATATTGCCAACCCATCCAAGTGACACTGACTACTCAAACACTTTAAGTTAGACCCCCTCAAGCTTTAGAAACTATCACACACCCTTTGGAAATGCTGCACCACCACTCTACAGGTTTGCACCCTCCTTTTCACCATGAAAACACCCTTTTAAGACCTCGGGGTTACACTCCAACTTACATTCCCTACACTCAAACCAAAATAAAACCTATCCTAACACTTTATTATGCCATTACATTGAGATATATATGAAAATAGTAGATGGAATGGCAATTTACATCATTAAGTTCCCAAATAGAGCCTTTGTTGCCCTCACACAGGCAGTTCCAGAAAACCAAGAGATCTTTTACAAAAATTGGAGTTAGAATCTCAAAAGGAGTTAATTTTAAAGATAACACAATATACTACACTAAATAATGGAATTCAGAATATTTATGAGCCTGTGTAGTCTGACAAAAGAAGAAAATCTTAGAAAACAAAGAAAACATAAAGAAATCGGGGGAATCGGTCTTGTTTACCTTGTTTGTGGGCCAAAGGTGTATTAAGGGATTGGCACCCCCTTATGGTTTAAAAACTTGCACTTCTGAGACCTAACAAATCATTCATTGATCTCATAGTTATTTTTTCATAAAACTCAGAGTCACAACATTTAGGATAGTCACAATGGATTTCAATGAAAAGAAAGGCAAAATTTTATAGATTCACTGTTCTATATATGATCATAATACTTTGCTTGGAGATCATGAGAGTAATTTTATAAAGGCATGTTGTGGAAAAAATTTATGAAATTTGCAGACATCTTTAGAACACAATATAAAGATTGTATAGTTGATATTCAAAATATTGAGGGATAGCCTCTTACCTGATCTGAACCCATGGAATTATGGTCATTCCATGCACAAACTATAGGCTTAACAAAGGCAACCAACTATGAAACTTTCTTAGTGAGACAGTTTAAGAAAATCATTATATGTTGGTACTCTTCATTTGAGTTGACATGATTTGGAGAGGCTCTTATTGGGCATTCAACAAATCGTTTTGAAATCTCTATTGACGAACTAGATTTCCTCACAATATTAGCATTAGATTTAGTACGATCTAGTGCTACCATATAATTGACAACATCTTCTACACTTGCTTCACTATTATTGTTTTCCACCTAAAATACAATGTCAATTTCAACATATAGTCAGTTCAATAAAAAATTGAAATAAATAACACAATATAAATTGAACCAAAAATCCATACACTTACTCCACATTTATCCATTTTGGCCTGCAACCCGACTCAACCAAATGTATATTCAATCCTTACATCATCTCTTGCTCTCTTTCCTCTATTACTCTTTGTCAAATATTCTTCAGAATGCATACTTTCTTTCAATGCCTCCCACTCTTTGGTAGATAGAGTGTTGTCAAACATCTCTTTTCCCTCCATGATTTTTTTTTGCAATTGTATCTAAAAGTGTTCATCAGAAATATCATCTTGTGCTTGAAATATTTTCTAGAGATTTTTCCACCAACAGTGTCAAAGGCATTTTCCATTTTTTGTATAACATATTCCACATTTCGTGGATCTTTCTTTGCAAAATTTCATTTGCAGACAAACAAATGGGCCCTACATCTTACACCCAACTCAAAGGCCCACCTTGCAACATTTTTCCCAATGGTTTTACCATCTCTTGATACTTGAACCAAGAATGGCTTCTTCCCTTCTAATATTCTTTATTTTGCATTCCTCTCTGTAGATCTATATAAATCTTGACTCAATCTTTGTCTTTTAAGATAAGTAAGAACATCTTCTATTTCACTACTACAAATATTTTTGGCTGGTCCACTAATTCCTTCAAAAGTTGTAGATGTGACAGGTGCACTCTCATGCACATCAAATGCAATTAGACTCTCTTCATGACTTCGATTAACCAGAACTTCATGATCCTTGGCCACATCATGTGTGGCATGAGTAGGTAGATCAGTAGTGGTCTCTGCAGATTTCACTTCATCACAACTATTTTTTTCACCAACTTCATTTGTTGAATCATGAAAACATTGGCTTCTATAAGTTGACAACACTGTACCTTTACTTTCTTTTTATCTTTTCTCTGCATTTTCTTTGCTCTCTTTTTCTCGCCTGTAAATAAAAATAAAAATCATACCATGTCTTATATACATAAAGCTCTTGCCTATAAAATTTCATTAAATAGTATTAAAAAAATAATTTACTACTTAGTGGATTTACAACTTGCCTGTTTAGCAAACCAAGACGTGATAAATATTCATTATTCTTGGCCACACGTTCTTCATGAAAGCACTCATAATCTATCACTGTAATTTCAAAATTGTGATCACTATCATCTAATTTGTGCCTTTCATTCTTTTATTCATTTCTTGATGTCCAAAAAAACAATAATGTATAAACTAGCAACTTGATATAGACATAATTAATCGTAACATAAATTGCATAAATACAAGTTTACGAGGTCTCAGTTTAAATGAACAGTCATTAAAACACGTACGAAGTCTAAAGCACTGCAAACAAAAATAGTCATTAGATGTTGTGGGTATTTCAGTCAATGGATATTAGATAATGGTGCCCTGTAGAAATGCCAGTTGCATAAAAAACTTAGCAATGTATTTGAATCAATCCATCAAATCTTTAGCAATAATGTTTTCATTCATGGTTCAATAAAAAAATATGTATTAACAAATTTTAACTAGACATGAACTTGTAGCATGGCAACCATTTTGTTCAACTAAACCAATGCTTTGCTCAAGTGATAACACCATTACTAAGCAATGTCTATAGTATTTGGTGATTCTTACTTCTGTTGGTCTATTACGTAATAATTTGTTCATAACATCCAAATACATTCATTAAGGGGTAGATTTCATGAAAAAAAATAGATATGCTGGAGTGGATAGTAAGTTACAAGTAAGGAACACCATGATTTGAGGACTAAGTAGTCAAACAACAGTGAACTTCAAGATATATGCAAAATAGTGAAGAATATTTGATCAAAGCAAAAAAAAGCAATGACCTTACAATATATAAAGATACATATGAGACAATTATTTCTAGTGCATAAAGTCAAAAGCACAAATGTTGATAATAGTGATATCACTGTTAAAAAGAATGCAAAGACAAAAAAGGTTGTGAGCAGCATGTAATGTGTTGGGACTATAAAATTTTCAAAATTTTATAGTAGCTTATATTCGTAAACTCCACAAGGTAGCCACATCTTGAGTGCAAAATTGCTATAATCCTCTTTACATATCATATCCACCAGTGGTACCATCAAATTTGACCTTTTGACACACCAAAATCCCTCTGATCATCATTGAGTAGGAGCCTCTGAATAAATAATCCATATCAGAATGACTATGTCCATGTCTCTCCAACCCATAAGTTATAACCTTTGAATTCATGCATTTCTGGCATATCGGCAAAAGGTCAACATTGTCACATCGATCAACAACTAAAGAGGATACATATTCGAGAAGACAAAGCCTATTGTTTCATCAACGAAAAGGTTATCGACAAGAAAAATACCATTGGAGTGAGATCCTCAAGTCAACCTGAGCATACATGTCATGAGGATGGACTTTCATCGGTAAGACATTCACTCTGTTTCACTAATAAAGCAAAAAGAAACATGTCAGGGAGACATGTGTTGTCAGAATGAGTTTCAAATGTCTTCTTGATTCCATATGTTACACCGATGAAAGTAATATTGGAGAGAGTCTTGCTGATTCATCTGAAGGAGGAAGACGATACATCGAGGAGACTTATAATGTCAAGGTAACTTTTAGATCTTTCAGCGATACTTATTCTCTTGCCGATGGTAATACAAATGGATCAAAGCTCGACGAAGTAACACTTGGCGATAGTTTTGATATCTAAGTGACTTAATAAATCTCTTTCCGAAGGTGATATGAATCAAAAGAAGAACTATTTAACATCGATAAGAATGATATTTGGTCTCCTCGACCATATAAGGTGTCGAATGAACACTCTACTTGATTCAAACTCATAGATCGGCCAAAGTTTAAATAGTTCTTGTCGATATAATCATTCGGTCTGACAGTGATAAATTTGAAAAATCTGGTATACTCCTGTTCAAAGCTAGACATTAATGGCTACACAGATACACACTGTATAGATAATTCTCTAAGTGAAATGAGAATAATTGAGGAGAATTTGCAAGGTTGGCAGCAAAAGGAATGGGAGAACGGACAAAAGCCAGAGAATTTTGTGTAGCCCAAGATTTTCAAGTAAGCTTGTGAATTCTTCGCAATTGTATTTTCAATTCTATCAATTTGAGAAAATAAAATGGAGGGTTCGAGCTCTAGAAAATCAAAAGGTAGAAAAAAGTAGGGTGAGGGTAGTCATCCTAGGGGAAAGAAGCAAAATATTGAGACTAGGGATGAATAAAAAACAACTGAAAGGAAATTGAATCAAGATCTTATTGAGCAACTACCTGGCTCGAGACCTAAAGCCAAACATTTTGCACAACTTAGGGCAGATGTGGATAAATTTGAGGACATATTCAAACACATAGGGGATGTGTGGACTTCAATTTAGGGATATGAAATATGTATGTTTCACTATCATTAGAGGGATAGGTTCTAGCCAGTATGCAATCCCTAGAAATTTAACCTAGGAAAATTGGTTGTCCCAAACATATTTGTGGATGTAGAATTAATAAAACTCTTATCTGCCCATTACAATCCAAAACTCAAAGCTATATGCAATTCATTGGTTAAACCTATCATACATGTGTCAGAAGCTACAATTTGTGAAGTTTTTAACCTAGAAGGCACATGTGACGAAGCTATTGTGGATGAGAATTTGGAGAAAGAATTATGGAGAATGGATACCACCTACAGGGGGTGGAGATTACCATTGCATAGACCTAAAAGGGATGGAAATATAGTTCCACTGGATGACAATGACGGGCCTCCATTTCATGTAGACTTATTCGAGCCCTATTTGAAATATACATATTTATTAGTATGTCAGGTGTTAGGGATGGAAGCTCATGAGCTTATGTCAATTCCACCAATGATAATTGTAATTGATGTTCAGTATCAAAATTCCAGACCCTTTGATTATGCTTCATACCTTCAAAGGAATTGATTCAGAGCTAATGGCAATAAAGACTGGATCCCATGGTTTCATTTCAAGCAATTCTCTATTTTTATGCATATAATATTGTATTATGGATAAGAATTGGGAATGTGGCCATAAGAGATAAGGATTACATAGTTAGATAGGGGGGCTAAATTTTTACCAATTCAGTTATGGACTGTTATTTGGGATAGCAGGTTTTCCAATTCAAGTTTTGTGCATTTTGAAGAATACTTTGTTAAACCATTGTACAGATTCTTTAATCATCCTTGTGATTATGCATTGTCTGATGCGATTAAGAGGTTCCTCAAACCCAAAGATTTCAATGGACCTATTTGCCATAAGTGGGGAGATTGGTATTGTTTTGAAGATGCTACTATGATCAAAGTGTATGGTTTTGAGGATACACCATTCATCTTGCCTAAAAAAGTGCCTAATAGAATTGCCTACTTGGAAATTGTTAGGAAAATGGATTTCTCAAGTGTAATGAATTTAAGTTCCTTTGGAAAATAGACGTTCATGCCAAGCACTTTGTGCTTTGGAGATTTCACTATATTGTTGAAGGAAGGGTATGATTTGATTTTGGATAAGTTATTGCATTTTAATTTGAAGAAAGCTCCACCATGAAAAGGGTTTGATCTGGAGGTCTACATTGACTTTGCTAAGAAAAAGATGAACTTAGGTGGGTATAATCATATACCTTATCAGTATGATGATTTGATCAAAAATTTGGATTTCAATGAAGCTGAGAGGGTTGTTCATGAATATAACAAGGGAGTAGAAAAATAAATAAAAGAGATACAAGATGTGGAGCTATTATCTTCTGGTGAGGAGTCACCTGGTGATGAGGGGTCTCAAGGTCCAACTGATAAAATCTCCAGACTGAAAACTTAGGATTATAAGCTTCCTCCTAGAGAACCAAAAATTGAAGAGGGTTCAGATACATACACAAGGAAAATGGCTTATATATCCTTTGTAGCAGATGATGAGTTTATGAAATCTCTAGAATTCAGAGCCTTCTTGTACAAACAGAAGGGAAAAGCAATAAGAGAATCTATTGAAAATGTAACACCAAATAATGAGGATCAATTATTGAATAATTTGAAGCTAAGTGTGGAAAAGGAAATGAAAGATATGACCCCAGAGAGGGAGAAAATTGTTAGAAGATTCAAGTGTCATGATTTTCCTAGGATTGGATCTAAACTCTGCCCTTTTTTTTTATAATTTCTTGAAGGATAACAATGCTACACATAAGCTTAGCCCTGAGGGAGTGACAAAAGTGTATACAGGATGAAAGTATAACCCTGATGAAGGTTCCCTTATGATTTGGGCCCTATATCCACCACATAAGAAGTCTATTATTATTCACACTGAAAAGGCTTTTGGACATGTCCTGACATTGAAAGTTGGAGAAGCTGATCCTATGGCTATAGCTGAGATTGGCATCAATGTTGCCAAGCTAAATAAAGCCCAGATCCAAACATTGATCAAAGAAAAGGAAATGTATAAATTAAACAATGAAAGGATACTTTAGGGAAAATGATCACCTGAAGGATATGATTGAAAACACATTGAAAGGATCCACTAGGTTGCTAACTCAAGGAGAAAGATCTCAAACAAATGACAAGTGGGAAGGATCATATGTATATTCTGATGGAAAATTTGATACACTTTCTGCAATGATTAGAAAAAGATAGGCTAACTTGATGGTTTGGCTAAGCAAACTTTGGGGAACTCACTCAAAGAATTATGTTGTAGAGCAGGAGCATAAAAGAATTAGTGACAAAATCCAAGAGAAATTTCAAGAAATACAGAAGAGAGATACTCTTGATAATCAAGCTATCACTACTACTAAGGAAATCATAAGAAAGTACGTAGATTACTATGAGGAACATTAAGGAGATGCAAAAGGATTAATTGATGCCACAAATGAAGGAATACCAAAACTATTTGAAAATGATCGAAAAACAAAAGAAAAGACTAAATGGATTGAAGAATGCGAGTTGATACTACAAAATACTTTGGAAGTGGCTACAGGTAAAGACTTGAAATTAGATGAAGCATGCGAGCAAAATGAGAAAATGGTGAACACAGAGATAGTAGTCAGGAATGCATTAGGAGATGTTGATACTCACAAAAGATGAGATTATCTGGACCATCTATCAAAAGTTCACTTATGGCTAACTAGAGCCTAATTATTTATTTTTAATCATTGTTAGTTGTTGTTATTATCAAAAGATATTTCATGAAGGGGTGTGTCCCTTCAAAGTTTTGATATATATAATTTTTTTACATAGTGACAAAAGGGATAGGTGAATAGGGATAGATAGATAGTAAAAAACTTCTATGATGTTTACATTTCAAAAGACTATGTTGCAAGTATGATTTGAGGAGATCAATGAAAGAAATTTGAGTTCGTGGCTTCATATTGGTATCAATTGTTTGTTAAATATATTCAGTTATATGGTTGTCTCCACCATAATATTTCCTTATTATTTAAGTTGATATATCAAGGATATTTTTGATTTATCAAAACATATTTGTTGTTCTTGTGTGATGTGATTAATTGGCTTCCTTTAGAGAATTAAAACCCTTTTAATTTGTTATAGTAATCTGGAAGTGTTAAAGCAGTCCACAAGGTAATGGTATACAATAATATTACAAAATAGGGCTAAATATAATGCCATATGTTGGGAATACAATGCTATTTTAGTAAAAAAAGTGTAAAAGAAAACATAGAAACAATGTTTAACAATGCTTCAATGATGAATTTTATAAAGGATGCTAGAATAATGATAGTGATAAAGTGCATATATAAAAGCAGTAAATAGTCCAAAGGAGTTGTCAAGAAAATATCATTGTCAAAGTAAAGCAATGATGGTATACATATTCATATTGCATACAACATTTATATATGAAAACATATTCATATTTCATCCTCATTTTTTATATGAAAACATATTCATATTGCATTCATATAGCAACTTTGCTCAACATTAAAGCTTTGAAACAGGTATTGGTTTGAAGATATGTGTCCTTAAAACATAAAATAGTCTTAAAACAACATAAAAGTCTTACATAAAAGGTCATAAAATGGGGCTCATCAATAATCATCTGCATTTCTAGCAAGATCAGAATCATGATCACTCATGTCTGCATCTACTTGATTTTCTTCCTCATCCTCATTTGTGACATGCAATACATTATCTCTCCCAATTTATTCATTGGTAATCAAAATCTCTTTTCAAACAGTCCCTCATTGTCTTCATCCACTTCTTCGAATGTTTCTTGTAAATTAACATATTGGCCATCAAGCATTACATCAACAACTTCCATGAATATTCATCTCAAACGAGACTCTGTTTGAATGGCATATGACCAACCTAGGCTTCTTACATCATCAATTAGAAATGAATGGTTAATTTGAAGAGGGGAAACATACGACTCATCTATCTCTAATAAAAAATGTCATGTATTTGCACATAAAAATCCATACTCATCAAATTGTACTGTGGATGGTCGGATCCACTTACATTTTAATAATATAGGACTATTTTCACCAAAATCCACTTGAATAATTTCTTGGATGAATCCAACATAAAATTTCTTCTCAATTTCATGAAGAAATTCAGCATCAACAACATAATCACATTTTGTCTTTCCTTTGTTTTTTTCTTCCACTCTTAAATGACTACCATAGACCCACATTCCACTAAAACACATAGCCCATAAATGTGGAGGTTGTGAAATCTCACTTTCCTCTGTTGTTATATCTTGACCTTCTTCTTTTGCATCACTGATTGCATTAGCAATCTATTCTTCAACTTTTGGAAAAGAATCACCTCCAATCAAATCATGACATCTGCGCCTTTGAGGTCGATGTTACATCCAAGTTTGGTTCTCTTATTCATATTTTCTACATAGAATAATGACTTACAAATAGTAAGATTAATAATATAAATGTGTAAATGCAATTGAGTAAATAAATTATTGTGTAATTTTTTTTACCCATTCCACTTATCGAACGAAGATGTGTTTTGAAGAATAAAGGCATGTATTGCACTTATTTCTTGATATGATAGCTTGAAGAAACATCTATTGCCTTCTAATACTTCACTTGGAACTCTTGTTGAACTTTTCTTTTGGTTTTTGTCCTTGATGTCAAAATTATGTTTCAGATTGGCACCTCGGTGATTGATTATCAGTTACACAGTTTACATTCTGTTGGTTGGCACTCTTGTTTATATTCTATCTTACCATACTTGGTTTTGGCTTCAACATTGTGATGATGGTTTTGATGGTGATCTCTTGACTCCATGTGCAGATTTTAAGGCATCTTGTTTACAGGATTATGATTCTATGTTTAGGTGGTATAATTCTAGTTCGACAGGTTTGACATTTTGAGCTATACGGTGCTAAGGTGATCTACAAGTTTCTATGGTATTGGCATGATCAAATTTATGTGGTTACATGGCGTTGATAAGGTTTTGAACTACGTCATAGTTGTGTTTCTCTTTTCAGCCTCATACAGGTAATGCTTATAAACACTTGGTTTTTGGAATCATAATTGGAGTTGGAATTTGGAAAATGATACGTTGATATCAATTGGCATCTTCTTTTGGAAAAGGTATGAACATGGAAATATCATGGAAATCTTTGTAATTTTGATTTGATGCATTATTTTTTGACTTACATTTATTTGCAAATGACTTTAAAGGGAGTCATATGTTTCGAGTATTAATATGGTTATCATGAAAATTCAATAATCTGAACCTCTCTTAGCTTGGAATCAAACTTTATAACATAGCAAATGGCATTGCATAGAAGTCTCATTTGAATCGGGTCTTATATTTGATATTTCATTAGGCCTTAAGGCCGACATAAGGTATGCGGTATTAATTATTTAAAACCCACTATGAAAGTGACATGGTTTTGAATTCTTGGTAACAATGATTGTTAAGGTAATCGACATTTGTTTTAAGTGGTCATGAAAAATTATTAAAGACATAATTGTGTTGGCATTTTTACTTGTTTGATCATTGAACATCGATTAAAGCTTACCATTGATGATGTTGATCGACGGTTTGTATGCATTCTAGAGGTAATGAGATTGTCGACATGCATTGTATTGGCTTGTCCATGGAATTCAGAATGCATTATGAGTTTTCTACTTATGTCTTCAGTCCTTTCGGAGTTCAAACTTTATCAAATCTTGAAAAGTCATCGATTGCTTTGCAAAGGAAAGATTAGGGCAATCTTATTGTGTTTCACAAGCGTGTGGGTTTGGAACCCTAGCTTTGTCACTGCCATGGGTGTTGAGTCTCAGCCATTACTCAGTCATTTTTTTCTTATTGCTACTCATTGATAGTGAATGGAGCTCTCTATAAGATCCATGCCATGGTCAGTATCTTTGTCAGCCCTTTGTCTTTGGGTGAAGGCTCAAACTTGGAAGAAGTTTTGTTGTTTTTTCATTCAGCTGGGTTGGTAAATTTCTCCATGACAGATTCTTTCACACTCACTTCAGGTATTCATCTTATCATTTGAAATTTGAGGGACTCTTACTTCTCATGGCACAAAAAATAGAAGACAGTTGTTTTTTTTCTTCTGAAAAATTCTCAAATGGGGTTTATTTTTGTGGTCAGAAAAACTGCATTTCAGTTACTCATAGTCTCAAATAGATACCCAAATAAATAATCATACCCTACCTGCTCTTGCTTTAAGGGATTATGTTTTGGTTGGTGGGTAATCATGCTTTCTGCAAAATATATCATTCTTTCTCTTGGTTTCAATGGTAGTTGTTCTTGGGTGAACAAAATTGGGGTTTCGGTTACATTTTGTTGCAGCAATATTCAAGGATATTTTAGATGGTGCATGGAATATATTGTTTAATTCTTTTTTTAGACAGTATTGCCTATACAGGCTCCTTGAGTGGACAGGGTTCAGAGTCTTCTTTCTCAAAATACATTTTTCCTTGACCATTCTGTCAGAAACAATCCTCCATGATGAGTACTTCTCAGAATCACTACAATACCTGGAAAATAGATTCGACAGAAGTTGGGTACATTAAAAAATTATCTATGTTGTTTCAAATGGAGAAAAGAGATAAGTTATTGGGTTGTTTTTTTTTAAATGTAATTAAGATATATTTGTAAGAAGAAAAAAACAAAGAAAGAGATAACTGTTTTAAGCACTATGAGAAATGACTGTGAAAACTAGTGAGAAAAACATAGCTATAGGTATTGTCTTCACAGGAAGAAATATTTTATTTTTTAGATTGAAAATCTGAAATATATGTTCAATATCAAGCTGTCTCAAGATGAGATAATAGCTAGAATTCTGGAAGCTCTTTCTTGAACTTTGAGGATTGTAGGTATTGTCTATTAAGAGGCACTTGTGAGAAAATAGAGAAACAAAGAGATCCTTTGTATCATTGTATTTTTTGTAAATTGAAAAGGGGTTGGTGCTCCTTGAAATTGGTCTTTCAAAATGAGGGGTTGGTGCTCTTTGAATTGGTGCTCAGAAATCAGCCTATAAGGCATTGTCAAAAGTGGTTTTTAAAATATAAGCCTTGAAAGGCAACAGTTCAGG
Source organism: Sequoiadendron giganteum (assembly GCA_007115665.2). Classification (NCBI taxonomy): domain Eukaryota; kingdom Viridiplantae; phylum Streptophyta; class Pinopsida; order Cupressales; family Cupressaceae; genus Sequoiadendron; species Sequoiadendron giganteum. Next base: position 861,362,012 of record CM021101.1, read on the forward strand.
AGTGGTTTTTCTACCCCAGGAGGGTTTTCCACTCTGCATATCTTGTGTCTCTTTGCTTATTTGTGGTTCCATTGATTCATTGTGTGAATGCTTTGTTATGAAAAGTTTCACTGTTATACTTCTCATTATAGTTATATGTGATTGCATTCTATATATGGATGAGTTAATCATTGATAAATGAGAGGATAAATCTGCTTTGTTTCAGTTTATGTAAAATTTGTTAAATCAATTTATGACACTGATTCACCCCCCCCTCTTAGTGTCTTTTTCACTCCAACAACTCTCTCATCTTCATCATCATCCCATACATGTTGATTGGAATTTTTAAAATCCTTCATATATTATGTGCAAAATCCCCTGGCCTCTTGCATTGAATATCCCTCAAACATGTTGCCTTCTGGTTTTGCCCTAGTACGAACAATTTTTTTCAAAACCTTCATATATTGTTCTATAGGATACATCCATCTTGTTCTTACTGGGCCACAATGCTCTAGTTCATATTCTAGATGTATCAAAAGATGCATATAAATGTTAAAAATTATTGGTAGAAATTATCATTCCAATAAACAAAGGACTTCGACAACCTCCTCCCTCAAACTATCAAAGTTCGAAGGATCTAATACATGTAAACTCATTCTCTTTAATATTAGGCCCAACCTTATAATTTCCAATCTTGGCCCCTTTGCCAAACTTGATAGATTTACCACAATAGGTAAAATATTCTTGATTATGACATAATAGTCATGGGTCTTGAGGCCTCTTAAGCTATTAATGTCAGTTTGGCTTCTAATGTTGCTACTTACATATCCAGTGGGAAAGCAAGTCTGAGACATCAACTGTAAGAATTGTGCATGTTGTTCCTTTCTCCAGACATAAGGAGCATTAGGTTTTCTATATTTTTCATTATCATATTTTTCAACCCAAAGATTTCGATGAATCTTTATTTCTCGAAAGTCTTCACGTGATGAAATAGTATCAAGAGCACCAAAAAGAGTTTCTACAACAGCATAAGCTATATTTTTCTCAATATGCATAAAGTCAACAGTATGCCTAATGGCTATATCCTTAAAGTATGGAAACTTATACAATATGCACAACCATTTTACATCGCTTTCATTACATGGATCATATCTACTGCCAGCAATCCCATCATTTTCAATAAATGACATTCTTTTTTGTCCATTCTCAACAAAGTAATCACCTGTTATTAGCAATGGTGCTTCACGATTCTCTTCTTGACCATTGAAACATGTTTTTTGTCGATGATATGGATGATCCATTTTAAGTTAAGAACGATGTCCACAATAAATACACTTATGCAAACTTCTTGAGTGCCTCACAAAATCCTTAAAGTTGCAAGCAGGACATCCATGGTATCCATGAATAGAGAGACTAGATAATGTGCCATATGCAGGAAGATCATGAATCGTAAAAAATAAGGAAGCTCTTAAAGTGAATTAGATTAAATGACCATCCCTTAAAGATTGAATTGCTTCAATTCCTCTCCACAATTCCATTAGCTCATCATATAATGGCTCTAGATAAGCATCTATTGTATCTGAAGTCACACTTTTCTTTCTTGGTATAATGAATGATAACATTAAGAAAAATGGTTTAGCTGCTAACCATGGAGGCAAGTTATAGTTTATTAGAAATACTAGCCAAGTTGACCATTTAGTACTTTGATATGAGAATGGGTTCACCCCATCTAGAGCCAAACCCAACCTTATATTATGAGGATCTCGAGAAATATTGGGACATCTATTATCAAATTCCATCCATGTCTTAGAATCAAGCACATGTCTTTATTTTCTATCAGTGCTCTTATTTTGGGCATGCCACTGCATAAGTTTAGCAATGTCTCTACACCTATACATTTAGAGTAATCATGGGATTATCGGAAAGTGGTGAAGAAAATTTCTAGGAACCACAATTGATTTCAACCCTTGTCTATACCTCAGTTCATGACATTTCAGACATTCACTCACATTTGCAAGATTTTTTTGAAATAATACACAACCATTCACACATGTGTGGATGATTTCATACCCTAAGCCGAGCTTACTAATTTTTTTTTTACATTGACTTTATTTTGTTGGCAATTTGGAGTCATTTGGTACCAATGAACTTAATAATTCCAATAATAGATCTACACTCTCATTTGTCCAACCATGCACCACTTGCAAGTTAAGAATTTGAAGGATTGTTGTCAAATGAATTAACTTGAAATTAGCATACACAGGCTTTAAAGCATCATCCATTGACTTGGCCCAATCATCGTTTAGACCCTCATTCAACATTCTATCAACTTCAAACCCTTTTTCAAACATTTATGCCTCTTCATGTATGTTTGGTGCCACTTCATCTATGTTTGTTGCCTCTTCATCTATGTTTGGTGCCACTTCATCTATGTGTGTTGCATCTTCATCTCTCATAGTTTGAAATTCTATCATATCTTCATAATAATTGTAAGCCCAAGGGCTTATACCACTATGCCCATATCTTATCATATGTCGATAAATCATATTTCTTTTTCTCACCTTTCCACCAAGACAGTTTTTACATGGGCATGGATATTTGTCAATGTACCTCTCATTAGCTACTCTCTCATCATATGCATGATATTGATCCATAGTCAATCTTTGACACTCATCCATCTATAATATTGTGCATTCCTATATTAATTTAGTTTTTGATTTAAAGAAAAAAAGCATAAATCTGAAAATAGATATGCCAAAACATTGTTGAAAGTAGTCACTTTTAGTATAGACCATAACAAAAAGAAGAGGATATAATGAGTCATCGTTCTGAGATCTATCTTACATTCATTTGAAGTTTATCTTCTGAGAATAGAATATTCCTATGTTTCCTATCAACTTAATTTTGGCAATGAGGGTTTCGAATTACCTTTGAATTCATTGCAGAGGACCTTGTTGACTTCAAATTCATTGCAGAAAACTCCTTGCTCGCCTTTTCAAAAGTCTACAGGTCCTATCCAAATAGGATTTATCGCCCATGCAAGTGCTTCAATACCTATCCATGAGAATAAAAAATGTCAACAACAATCCAATTTCATTCCCATGCCAACAATTATACATTTTAAAAGTTGTCTGACTTATAAATATAGACAAGTTATGTAAACCACTAGATAAATAGCATTTAAAGGTTTGTCATTTCTGACTTATAATCTATTTTTGAGTTCAGCTAATACAATTGTTTTTTTTAGTTTATTTTCATGGTTGTTACTCATGTAACTTGTACTTTCATATCCCTTTGAGCTGCTTTTTGTATTTCTTTCTTTTGCATTGGTTGTGTTATGAAAGTAAAACTTGAAATTGCCCCTGCTGATAAGATTTGAGTCTTTAGTTGTTTACTTGTTTTTGTGATATTTAAATTTTGAGTCTTAATATATAAGTCCTGATGCTTATCTAGATTGATGTGGATCTTGCAAATTCCACTCTTGAAAGCTCTTGAGTAGTTGAAGAGACCAGTTGGTGTTAGTTTTGGATTTGGAGGAAAGCTTGCTTCATTTTAGCCTAGTACAATGTCACAGAGTATTGTTGGCTCTTTTGAGGTAGAGTACAATTTATTCTTTGGTACATGTCATTAAGATGATATATGGTCTTATTTTTTTGCTATTTTCATAGGTATATATATACAATCTCATTATCAAGGATAGTCTGGTGCTTCATTCAACAGAGTTTGAAGTTGCAATAACAAATGGTGAGAAATCATCATTGAGATTTGTGTGGCAAGAAGTCTTAGGATTCTCAGTTACTTATTTGTGGATACTATTTGAATGGGATTAATAACAATTTACATTGATTTGTATTGTTTCACTTGCAAATTTTTGGTTTCTGCATTGATTTAGGTTGGAAGAAGAGAGGGAGACATGGAATTTCCTAAGAGTCATGTTTGAAGATGAAGGAAATTCTAGGAAAAATCTACTTGAGCACCTTGGATTTCAAGTGCAGTCAACAAAGAATCAAGACTTACAAGAAGCTCAATCTGCCAACATTGATGATATTAGTAGTGAAATAATGAACAATGTCACTCTTGATGATACAACACAATTAGATCCATCAGTTCGATCAAAAGGTGGACAAGATGTTACATCGCCCAATGAATTGGGATCCTGTATGCAAATACATGATGTCTATCTTTTCATTTTTCCCTTTTCAGGTGCACTCTTGAAAGCTCCTAAGTGGTTGAAGAGACCAATTGGTGTCAGTTTTGGATTTGGAGGAAAGCTTGCTACATTTCAGCCTGGTACAACATCACAGAGTGTTGTTGGCTCTTCTGAGGTAGAGTACAATTTATTCTTTGGTACATTTCATTAAGATGATATATGGTCTTATTTTTTTGCTATTTTCATAAGTATATATACAAAATCTCGTTATCGAGGACAGTCTGGTGCTTTGTTCAATAGAGTTTGAAGCTACAATAGCAGATGGTGAAAAATCATCATTGAGAGCTTTGTGCGATAGGAAATCTCAGGATTCTCGACTAGTTATTTGTGGATACTATTTGAATGGGATTAATAACAATTTATATTCATTTGTATTGTTTCACTTGTAAATTTTTGGTTTCTGCATTGATTTAGTTTGGAAGAAGAGAGGGAGACATGGAATTTACTAAGAGTCATGTTTGAAGATGAAGGCAATGCTAGGACAAAGCTACTTGAGCACCTTGGATTTCAAGTGCAGTCAACAGAGAATCAAGACTTACAAGAAGCTCAATCTGCCAACATTGATGATATTAGCAGTGAAATAATCAACAATGTCACTCTTGATGATACAACACAATTAGATCCATCAGTTCAGTCAAAAGGTGGACAAGATGTTACATCCCCCAGAGACAATGGTGAGGATTTTTTTGATAATTTTCACAGTCCGAAAGAAGATTCCTCACTTCCTCTCACTGAAAATGATTTTGTTGTTGGGAAGGATACCCTCGACAATGGAGAAGAGGTGCAACATGAAGCTACTAAAGATTTGACTGAATACTAAGAATGTGATGAAGCCATTCAAAATTCTTTAGTTGTTGGTGATTATAAGGAGTGGTCATGCAATTCCTGTCAACAAACAAGATAGCAGATGCACTTCTCATTGCTCATGTCGGGGGATTTCTATATGGGAGAAAAATCGTGATGAATATTTAAGAAATATGAATTGTTCCTATCTTAATGTTATGCTTCTATTCTAATAGCATGGCATTTGTAACGTCTTAAAGTCTTTTAATGTTTTATGTTTTATCCTCCTTCATATATTCAACTATCTGGATTTTATAAGGCTAACTTGCTATGTTTATCTAAAATATATTTCTTTCTGTGGAATATTTTCTCACTAAACACTATTAGTGTAGGTGGTTTTTGCTATGGTCAATAATGATCTTATTGGCCTTGTGAACAATAGGCCTTTGAAATCTTGGAAAGAAACTCTTGCTTTATTTTGTACACTAAGTTTTTTTTCCCACAAAAATTAGTTAAATAAAAAATTATGTAAATTGGATAATGCAATTTTGATTTGGAGCAAATTGTACTTGACAATAAGTTTTTTTTATAACTAATTTCTAATTTTTGTGAGTTGCAGTTTGAAGTTTTTGATATAATGAGAAAGTGAACAAGTTTATGAATTGTATCATATAGTTGTGTACAATATTTTCAAACATTTATCATACTTGTATCATGGATACAAGACTTGGATGTAAAACAGTCTTAGCAGGCTAATTTTTGACTTAAGACTTGGAGGACTTGACATAGACTTAGTAGGCTAACTTTTTGACTTGGACGTTGAAGGTAGGTTTTCAAATCAAATAAACCCTACCCCATAGATTGATGTGTGTTTTCCATTATATTTTCATTGAATGCTCTTGGAAAAGAAATAAAATTAGCTATGATGGTTTTTTGTTCATTGTTGCCAATTGATTCTAAGTTTTCTTTAAGAGGCTTGGGGTTATAAGATTAAAGGGGTCTCTAGTAGTCAATAGAGAAAGAATGCCATTCCTTGAAGAGATTGTAACAATGATGTGATAATCACAAAGCACAAGGTTCAAAGCAATGAGATCATAATGTAAAAATAAAAGAGAAAAAATATGTTTTTATCAAAACAATGATTTTAAGGATTGACTATGAAGAATAATCATCATAAGATAGTAGTGAATAAAAACAATGATATTGCCAATGAGTTATCAATACAGTGAATAAAGTGTTCAAATTTTCAATGCATGATAATAGTAGTCCAAGGCATGCAAGGGATAGGAATGAAATACAATGTATAGAGGGCAAATAGTTGCAAATGATCATTGTTATATCAAAGCATATGAGTGTCAAAGGATGATAGCAAAATGAAGGAGATAATAGCAGTTGTTATGAGTGCCATGTGACCCGATATCATTCACAAAGAAGATGTAAAAGACCATGGAAAAAAGTGAAAATGGGTTTAATTCAATGAGATTCATTCAATGCCAAAGAGCATTATCATTATATCAGTGAAAGCACAAGATTGTAACAACAATGAAGCAATGGAAAGCAAGAACAATATATACAACATCAAGATCACTGTCATAAAGGATGAAGATCAACATGAGGTTTGCATGATAAGAATCAAACTTATCACCCATATCCCCTTAATGAGAGTCATGGAAATAAGTGACATAAAGGCCATAACATGAAAAATGACACAACCATAAAGGGGTAGTTTGTAGTGCAAGTAAAAGAGTATAGAGCATTGAAAGCCAAGAACCAAACAACAAGAAAAGGGTAGTCACAAAATAACATTTTCATACATGATAATCATGCCATAACAAAGATCAAGGGAAGTGAAATCTAGAAATGAGGTTAGTGGTTCCTTTTCACTTGAAGGTGAAGCTCCTTTAACATACCTAGATGGAGGTAACATTTTCAAGAAAAACTTGTAAGCTAATGAAGAAGTATGTCACAACAATTATGAATTTGAAGAGCCTTTATAGAATCGATTCCAAATTTTATCATTAACTTTGCTAGAGCTTTACCCTAATGCACAAAATGGATAGTCTTGTGAAGAGATGACATATAGTGCAAATAAGTCTATATAAATGATGTAGCAGAGTTTAAATGTATCCTAAAGAGTAGCAAGTAGTAACATTAAGGTTCTATAGATAACAGTTCATTCAACAAGTATAAAACCTCATGTTAGGACCTATGATACACTCATCAATGCTTGATGTGTAAAGGATAGATAAGAGAAACATACAGATGATTGAAGTATAGGATTGAATATATGATACACAAGATAAGGTGCTTAGCATGGATATAGACTCATTTCATAGAACAACTTGCATAAAGAAGATCAATCCATTAAAGGGACACATTGTGGCCTTATTTCTAGAGGACAATAATAAAGAGAAAGTGCAACAACTCAAAATGTTATACCATGTCTTGATGCTTATGTAATTTCCCAACCCCTCAAATAGACAACTTATCTCATTTTCCTTAGATCTTGTATTGTCCAATTTATTTAATTCAAATACTAACATCTATGCATCATCAAGAAGTACAATAGTGAAGGTGTGATTTCCCCAAGGATAGTCTACAAGGTCAAAGAAAGGTTCCAAGTCATGAATAGTTAAATACTCTTTTTGGGGCAGTTGACAATGGACAAAGAGATAAAGTTTTTCAGGATACAAAAGGCATGCAATGATAGATAGAAGCTCATTTGAATGGGCCAAGGTTGTATGTGATAGTTTATTGATTTACCAATGATTATTTCAATGGGGACGTTGATTGATATAAAGAGAATTAGGCAATTTATCATGTAAAGGGTTAGATTCTCTTACATGATTTAGTCATTGGGTCATTGTTTACATCTAATGTGCATGATGGGGAAATTGTTGGATCTATTTTTAGGATGGCAAGGCACCCTTGCACAGTATTGCTGAATACAAACACATCAACTATCCTACTACTTTCAAATTTCAAAAATCTCCGAAGTTGATGAATATAGGTAGAGAATTCTCAAGCAATAAAGGAAACTCAATTTCTTGAAAAAATAGATGGATGTAAAAGGAGAGAACATCATATGTATTCTACAAGTGAAGATCACAAGGTAATCAATGAGGACCCAAAGAGTAGTTCATAGTGGAACATAATAGAACTTGAAAAATAAACATTCTCATAGACTTAACAAAAGGACAATGTTATCATTATCTCTTTGATGTTGCCTTCAAGTTATATTAGGTATGATGGTACCTATCCACTCCAAAACATGGTTCAATGTATAATAGATATAGTCAATAATACTTAGGAAACTCAAGAAAATTTGTGTGGTGCCCATGAACGGAGGGAAATCTTCAACATATTAGATATATGCATCTACTATTGGTGACATGACTTTATTATCTGCTGACAGTGGAGCATCAATGTTAGAAGCACCTTAAGAGATGGCATCCATTAAGGGATGTTAGAAGCCACAAACACAGTTTCTCCTCAAAATCTGAATCTTTCTCTACAAAGCGTGTGCTATCTCCAATCTATTTTTCCAAAATAAGTGAAAACTCCTTGCATTCATGAAACCCGTGCAAGTTTCCCTCCTTTCTTCCAAAAATAAAATTTTTAACTTATCTCTTGCTCATTTTCACATGGATTTTGATGAAAAGTCCATTTAAATGGATAAAAATACCTTTTATAATGTTTTTCTATAAGAATATCACCCCTTTTTAATTTTGTGAAGAAACCAAAGACTTAAAAACTCTATACAACATAAAATGGACTCAATGAAATAAAATTTAATGTAAACCCATTCCCTATACAAACCTAGGGGTTTAAGATCAAATGAATTCAAGTTGCTAAATACTGAAAACCTTTGCAAAAAAGAATACTTTATGACACCTTAAGATAATAATCAGGATTTGCAAAATAACAAATTAGGTGAGACTTGATTTGGATTACAGTAGCAATTAGGACAAATGAAATTGGAATGAATTCCCTCCTTTTTACATGAGTTTTAATTTGGACAAAATAAATATTATCCACACATAATTGATTTTATATATTATAAAATAATTCTATTTTTAAAAAATAATTAACAATATAAAGCCTGAAAGAGAAATTTTTCGCATACCAAAATTGATCATAATTGTTATTTCTATTTCACATTATTTTTATGGATTATGATCAAATTTGAAATAAAAAAGAATAGAGGAGTAATATTCATTAATTTAGTAATATATGTAGTCATTTATTTAGTCATTTTTATTTTTCTAATATTAGTCATTTTTATTTGTTTGATATTAGTCATTTATTTAGTCATTTAGTTGTGATTTTACCCAATTAACAAATTAGTCACTTATAATGACCAAATTAGTCATTTATTTTCAAAATACTACTAGTGTTAGTCACATGACTAAAATTTTTAGTCACGTAGTCATTTATTTTCCAAATTCTACTACTGTAGTGTTCAAAAACAGTTGCAAAGTGTCCAGGACACCCCCCGTCCAAAAATGGCGAATGGGTCCTAAGATAGCTTTTTGACTTGAATTTTTGGGAGCCTCTGAAGACATATCTGAGATACAATTTCCCATTGGTTTCACACAAAAATGATGGAAAATGAGCTCAAGATCTGAGTTTTCATGATATTGACAACTTTTCTTGCAACTCTGACAACTTTTGCAATTATGTGCTTTAGAGACCTTCAATCTTCAATTTTTCTTCAACCTAAAATTTGTAACACAAAAACAAGAAGAAAAATTTGTTTGTTTTTGGTCAATGGGGGTTTGTCTTGATCAAACCCCATTTTGGTAATTAAACCTTGAATTGAAATGAAACATGAAATGGAAGGACTGATGAATGAACCAAACTTTTGAATTAACCTTTGAATGAAGATCTTTGAAGGATTGAAACTTGCATGAAATGTCTTGATTGATGATTTTGATCTTGCACTTGAATATTGACTTGAAAACTTGAAACCTACATCACAATGTTAGCTCCAAAAACATGCATGATGCAAGAAGACTTTGACATGATGATTAGATCTTGATTACTGCAATAAATATTTGATATATCTACTCTTGAATGCTCTTGATCATCAACTTTTCTATATTCTTGAAACTTGAAAACTCTTGGATTAACTTGATGAAAAAACCTTGTATTTATAGGCATTTATCCTTAATTTCCCAAAAATTAAGCATTGCAAGCCTCGATATTTGAAATTTGAATTTGGGAGGATAAAAATATTGCCAAAAAATGTTTTTAAAATGGGTTCAAGGTCTTAAGGAGGAACCATTCGCCCATGGGCGAATGGGTCCCAAGCCCTAATTCTTGAAACACACATTTCTCAATGTGAAGTGTTATGTATTGGCATTAATTTTTGGGGGGTTTCCCCTTCAAAAAATGATTTATTAGGCTTGTAAATGTAAAATAGGGTTTATTAACACATAATTAATCTCAATTTAATTAAGAAGGACCAAACAAGTTTGAAAATGTAAAGGGATACACTTTTCAACACTAAATCAAGGCATTATTAAGTCCGTTTTAATAAGGAGGGCCTAAACAAGTGTGAAAATGTAAAGGGATACATTTTTCTACACTACAGAGTCTAATGATTGGTTAAAAACCCTAATTATATGTTTAGAACGATAGTCTAAAAATAACCTTTTATCATCAAATATAATAGCTTGAGTTATTTTCTTTGATCTTAACATATCTTAGATTTATAAAGAAATTGCAAAAGGAGGGATTGAGAGAAATCCTAATTCTAAAAACCTATGGACAATTGCAACAATGGAAGATGCTTTAGAAAAATGAACTCCCAATGAACTAATATTTTCTTAACCAAGGACCATCATATAATGCCACAAAGATGGTCCAAAATTCTAAGGTAAACTTTAGATTTTCATACTGTAATATTCACACATACAAGCACAAGCACTCACAACTGAACTTAAGCACATGAAATTAGCTCAGACTAATCTTACACTGCAATCCACAATCGAAAAATTACAAAAGGTATAAGTAGGAAACTCATTAAAATACCTTAACACTTTGCCATTGTTAAAGCTGAACATAAACTAATAATGCTAAAATAAAAATTGGAAGATGGAATCATGCATGCATTCAAAAATAAAAAGGAAGATCACCAACACTTCCATTCCTTCTCTTATGTTACTACAAAATGCTTTGTTATAACAATTCTCTTCAGCCTGTACAAATGAGAGGAGGTTTCCCTTTTATAGAAAAACTCAACAAAATCAATAGTGGAGATTATCTCAACACCAATGGTCAAGATTTAATTTACACTTAGGGTTTGGGGTTCATTACATACATATATAGTTATCCCCAATATAAAATAGAATCACATGTGAACCTAGGAGAATATAAAATATCCCAACATATTTTATATTTGAAATATTCTACAAAATCCCCCAAAACTGGGTGCACACACTTTGAGGTAACTAATTTAATCCTTTAGCTAGAATTTATAGATATTTGTCATCTATTATACTATTTCCAGCTTATTTCCCCTTAACAACATATTTAACAAATTTAGATAATGCTCCCATAAGTTTCCATGTGGTGGAAGTCAGGTCCTGTTAATTTTTAAGCTACTAATTTTATACTCTTCCAGTAGCTCCTTATGCAAATTTACACATGTTTTTCTATTCCTAATCAACTCTTTTGATTTGGAAAATTCCCTAACAACCATATCTAAGAAATCTCTTTCTAAGCTATCTACATATCCCTTTCGAATCCTCACCTGACAAGCTTGTTTGATGACTATATTATCCAATTTTTTGTAGAAATTGCAACTCTCGCCATAAGTTCCAAAAATAGATCACAATTAGATAGTAGATCATTAATTATATCGACAATTATATTTGACTCCATCAAAATATTTGAGAGGATATCCTTGTGGAAATTGATTGTGTATACCCATAATTCAGACTCCTTTATTTCATTCTTGGCCAAAATTTGTTCCCTTTCTAAGATTTATGTAGGAAAAGTCTCGATAACCTACAGTTTCAGACATGTGAGATCATGATACTTCAAAAAGTAGTGTAATCCTCAATCTCTTTATCGACCACCTCCTTCAAAATCAAATAATTATTATGTATCTCCACTCCTACATCAATGACTTTTTCTCCCATAGCAATAACATGATCAATCTAGTTTGTAGTGGCCTTTGTCCAATTATTCATACCTTCCACCTTATTTACCTCTTCTTTGGAAAAAATTGTAGGAGTAGAAATCTTTGCAGGAATATCCTACCCTGGAGTTATCAAATGTTGAATAAAAGTAGTTGATTCCGCCACCTATGTCTTCAAATCCTTATTTTTTGCTTGTTCCTTATCCATTCTATTCAAAATATTTGTCACCAAACCCTGAAATTCATCAATTTATTGTGCTCTATTTAGGCCAATATTAACAAAGGTCACCTTATACTCAAAGGGAAATGATGCATCATCCTTAACCACAACTAGGGTGGCAATGTGGACGGTCCAAGACTCTAAGGAATCCTTAGTGATGTGTGATTTGACCTTTTCCTTCTTCTTTTCTCTTGGTTGTTGGTTTTCCCTACCTAGGATAGCCTCAAAATGAGCTTTCAAGTCACAAACCACTGGAGCTTTATCTTTTAATTTTTGCTCCAGCAAAGGAGTGGATTTCTATTCTATGAATGACGTAGTAGTATCTTTAGGTTGTTATGTTTGTGGCTCCTCTTCTCTCCTCTCTTTTGTCTTCTTAACCCATTCTTCCTCAACATACTCTTCCTCAACCCTTTCTTCTTGTAGTTTCTCATGTAGAGCAACATCAATATCTGCTTCCTTTTCCATATTATCTTGTTCTTCTTGTATCATAGGAATTCATTCTTCAAGAGCACTATTTATGCTATCATCTTTCAAGGTCTCCTCTTCTTTTTGTGACCATTCCTCCCGAATCATCTTTGTTTCATCTTCTCAAGAGACCTTTTCTTCTTCATCCTCATATGTATTGTCTTATTCAAGCTCAACAATTTTAAATCCCTCACCTATTTCTTTAGTATATTCTTCATGCTTAAGCATCCCATACTCTATAGAAATTGCATCCTCGAGTTTCTCTTTTCCTTCTTGTCGCATTTCTTCCCAAATTCTCTCAACATTTTCCATCTTTAAGAGTTCAAGAATAGATAGAGCTAAAGAAATAGGGATGGACGAAACAATTTGAGTTTTGAGAATCCGATTATTTTGGGACAGTAAGGCTTGTGATAATTCTATTAGCACGTTCTTTAAGTAAGCAACAAAGGTCTCTAGTAGAGTAGTGGAAGGGGTAGAAGAAACAATAGGTGACAGTATTAAGAAGGTGAGTTGGGGTGAAGGAAGAGTGGAAGAAGAAGGATAAGATAAGGTTTAGGAGGAGGACTCAACCAAGATGATGGAGGTGGCAGGATTGGGTGATGGAAGGTGGACTGAAATGTCCATTGCAGGCGAAGAGGATATTATGATGGAGGTGGAGCAAAAATGGAGTGAAGGGGAGTGGTGGAACACGGTGGTGAATGCAGAAGAGGTGGAACATGAGAGTCCTCAAGTGGTGAAGGATCCTCCTAAATGACCCCCATGACCATTGTTTATGTCTTCTTTGCCTTTTTTGGATGTGGGTTTGTTGCCCTCTAAACCCTTTCTCTTATATACTTGTTGCTTTTTTGTCAAGTGTTTTTCTTGTACATATTTTTTCGTGACTTTGTCATGGGAGGATATGGAACACTTTTGGTAGATGAAATCATTTTTGAAGCCTCTCCTTCAAATAATTCATCATCATCACTTCCTTAGGCTTGCTTTATTCCCACTCATCATAAGTGAGTTCCACCCCTTGTTTCTCCAATCGAGCAACCTATGTGTTGATCCATGTCTTTTTCCTTTTCAACATCAGACAGGTAACCATGTCAATGTCTATCTCTTCCTCCTCAGTCCAATCTAACAAAGGAAGGGGTAGCTTAGATACCTTATTATAAGTATCTTCATGAATGTTGTCTTCGTCTTCCTTTAGTTGGTCGAGAATCGTATACAAGTCAAGAGTTTGAATGAACTCAAGAGACATCCTCATATACATCCTTTTTTGAACCTCATGATCATCCCCACAATTTACTCAAAAATATTCAATATGAATTTTGTGGTCATGCTATTTTCCAACTTGCTTTTGCATCTTGCCTAGGGGATCAACAAATCCTCGCATATTTTTGGTAAGGATCCCATATTCTCTAATCTCCTTGTCATAATTTTCTATAGATATGGATGAAGGACATGCATATAATGCTCTACCCAATGTCATAGGATATGGTACCATGGCTCTATTTTTTAATTTTAGTAATTGATGAGAAGAACCTAACTACCTTGTTAGCTCCAATAACACCATCTTATCAGTTGGGTACCTAGGCATCATATATGAAGCACCAGAGAAACCCTAAATTTTGAAATATATAAATTTTTGGAATTAGATGAACCAATAATTGAAGATCTTCACCATTCCCTTTACTGAATATGACATCTTGTTCCCAAAGTATCCTTGCAAGGATCAAACTATGTGCATGATGAAGGCATCATTTACACTCTTGTAATCACGTTTGAAGTTTCTATATTACAATTGAGGGTAACATTCGTAAACAATGTAGTCATTGGGGCTTGTCCTCATATTTCCTTTGCAAGTCAAACTTCTATATGAAAAATTAGCTTCCAGTAGATAAATAATATAGGTCATATAGAATTTGGTTGTCTTACTGAGTGTTACATATAGTGCATGAATATAGAATTTGGTTATCTTCTTGAGTGTTACATATTGTGTGTGAATATTTTCGTTGATTGTCTTTTCCAATCAAACTTGATTTATCCTCTTAGTATTTCCTTAATGAAGTAGTACATCCATTCTTCAAATACATTAGAAGTGGGGACGCCTGCAATTCTACTTAACAAAGTCACCAAGTCATTTAATTCTTAAACAAAATCACTCCTAAATAGCTTCTTGGGTAACTTTCTTGCACTTAGTTGTGGGGTGTGAATCCATTTCTTATTGATTACTTGAATGCAGCCAGTAGGGCTTGTTTCCCAAATTTGGAGAGAATATTACTTGGAGACCACCTCCATTTGAGAGAATGAAGGAACGTCAAGCAATCTGGCGATAGATGGGTTTGACAAGTTTGCCACCACTCTTCCCTCTATTGTTACTATTCTTTGAGAGTCCTTGTGATAGAACTCTTAGAAACCATGAATGAGCTCCTAAATTATCAATGATGGAGGAAAATATGCTTCATGAGAAATACCGCTTTTCTTGATTCCTCTTGAGAGGTTAGTGTTATCATTTCATGTCACCCTTTTATGACCCATCATTGATAACCAATCTAAGAGATCCTCCATGGGCCATCTTGCATGAATTTTCCTTAAGGAGGTTCTTAAAATTGGTTATCCTAAGTTTTTCAAGGTTTCTCTCACTTGTCTACTCACATGCTTTCTCCATAACTCCTACTCCTTCTCTTCCTTCCATTTCTCCCCAAGTGTTTCAGGTGTTGGTATGTGGCGACTGATCATTCTATACTGTACAAAAACCCCGATTTTGTATAACCCTAATTTATAAAGGGTTTGGGATAGAGTTACAGTATCATAAGAAATAGGTGATTATTCGCGATATTGTAATAGGGTTTTGCACTAGTTAATAATATCACTGGATGGCTGTGGTTTGGTGGATGTAGCCCACATTGGGTGAACAACGTTAAATTCTCTGTGTTAGTTTTATGTGTGTTTTATTTCTTGTTTATTTGATAAACTCTGCATTTAGCTTTTAGATATTTGCCTTTGAAAACCTAACATCAGGTTTTGGCCTTTGACCTTATCCTTCAACCCTTATCACTTCCTTTTGGTAAGACATAAGCCTTACCTTTGATCACCGAAGTCCCAAAGAGGATTTTCAAGATTTTTCTAAGTCTTGATTAGTTGGACTTCAAGGGCCAGGTTTCACTCTTTCCTCTTCCATATTCTCCCATTTTTTCTATCAAACTTCAGGTATTGTCCTTCAGGATTACCTTTTAAGCCTTACCACTTTCTCCTCATAAGGTGTAAGCCTATCGCTCGATCTCTGAAGCTCGATCAAGATCCTTTAGGATTTGCAAGGAAGCTAAGTTAGTGGAACAACTTCCTATACTAATCTTGAGAGGAGAATAATGCAAAAAAATTATAGATCTTTAACAATTACAAAGACTTAAACATAAATATCATGCATAGCAAAACACATTGATTTATGTGGGAAAAACCTTTTGGGAGAAAAACCCCACACTCCAAAAGCCACCCAATATATTATTTAGAAATCACAAAGATTAAAATATAATTGCAGAGAAAGCTTCTCATAGGAGTATCACCAACTAGAGATCCAGAGGCAACATGACTGCTATCAAACACTCAGAATACATCACAATACACAGTCATAATACAATGCCCTCATAAAATAGGGTTTCCTTATAGGGCAATTCAATCTAGTCAAATATCAGTCGTCAGATCTAAGACCTAATGATGGATAGTCCAGATTTATAATAATAAAATATTAATTAAATTTTCCTAAAACCCCCCCACACACCCCTGTCACCAACGTATCAATAGTACCTTATGTAATTGCAAGGTTGAAAAACATTTTCCCAACATGATTCTCCTAATTTTTATTTATTTGGACTTCAAGGATCAACTTTCCTTCTTTGTCCTTTCATCTCTTCATCTCGGGAGTTAAGCCTTCCTCCTAACCCCCAGTCCTCAAAATCTCATTTATGGCTTTCGGGCATCGGACTTTCATCTTTCACCTTTCTTCCTTCTCACTTTCACTCCTTCCTTCAAAAATATGACTAAGTGACAAGTTTTTGGACTTCAATCTTCAGCCTTATCCTTTACCTCTTACTTTCTTTGGTAAGAGGTAACTCTTCTCTCTAACACCCCACATGGGTGACCCTTTTAGACTACATAGTTCACTCTTGCTTCTTTCTTCCATCTTCCTTCTTCTAGCATGAAGTAAGTGGCATGCTCAAAGCCTGATCATTGATGACTCGATGCCATTTTGAAGCATAAACCATGAAGTAGGCCCAACTCCTAATCCCTAATGAAGGTGCTCTTTTCACAACTTTAGACCATTTAATGCTTTGGAAAGGTTCTCTTTTGGGCTCGATGCCCCAACCATTCTACAGATTTTGACGTGTTTTCTATGTGACAAAATTAGTGTGTCAGCCACCCTTCTGAGTGGCTTGTTTCAATTTTTGGAATTCTATGATTACATTTATTGCTCCCCTGATTTCTACAAGTGGATTTTATGGGTGCCCATGCTCATTTATTGCTCATTGTTGACCTTTATAATGGATCCATGCCTCAATCATTATTTTTATATAATGGGTCCATCCTTTCACACACAAACAACATTGCTAACCCTAGTTAGGTTTAGGGTTTAGTTTGTAGTTCCAAGTTGTGCCTGATCTATAAAGTCAATAATTATATTCCTTCTAAGGGTTCTTCCTCTGGCTCCTCTAGGGTTTTTCTTTGGAAGACTTGCATTTTGCACTTTGCAATTGTAAAAATTGGCTCTATGCCTCTACATTAATGAAGCTAATCATTATTGTCTCTTCTCACTTTTTTTATGTTTGTGTTATTAACTAAATATCTAAAAAAAAAATTCTCTTTTTTCATGCATATGTGTTCAGTTAAATTATTTATAATTATTGTTTGAGAATATTTCTTTCCTTCCAACACCCTATCAAACCCTAACCTCCATGTTTACCTCTAGAATAGACTAAATAAAGAACTACATGAGTATTTTGATCCTCTTCTTCAATGTATTGATTAGTCTTGGTCAAGAAGAAACACTTTTCTATCTTGAGGCACCACCTCCCATTTCTCTTTCATGCATTCCTTCTACCCCTTTTCCCCTATGAGTTGTTAGAGTGGGATAGTGGTAGGATTTTATGTGTTGGGTTGGACCAACACATTGCACTTGGATAGAAAGAGGAAGTCAGCCTTCTTTGAAGTCTCAACCTCATATGTGCAAAGTTCCCACACCTTGAGGTCATTTCCATTGTTTCATTGGAATATTGAACACCATGTTCAGTTGGGTGTAATTTCATGTGACAACAATCGATCTTTGGAGCAGTGAGGGTGCATTCTATGAATTCATCAGTTTTTATATGCTCAAGGTTTGTGTTGGATATCTTGTCTCATGTGGACATGATCTTATATGTCACTTCAACACTGTGAAATTTGTACTTCATTTTGGCTAGATTTTATACTTTATCAACTTTTCCTATCTTTTCAACTTTTTCCATATAACCTACAAAATAACATGTAATTAGTAATGTTAATAAAGCAATGAAAAGAGGTTAGTAAAATGAAAATATGCATCATTATGATAAAATAATCATAAAGCACTCAATGTTAGAGAAAAATCATTAAATTTAATAAATTGGAGCAATTCTTGACAGTTTGCGGGTTTTGAGTCAATGTGGGCCAGAGCAATGCTTTGGGATTTTGTGGGCTAGGAAGTTGCATAATCCAATGGGTTGTGGAAGCCAGATGAACTAATGATATCACATTGGAAATTCACAAATGACATCTTGCATCAAATTTTATACATGGTTCCAATAGCTAATCATTTTTTATTCATCTTATTTGAGCATGTGGGGAAATAGATTTCCGAAGTATTGATGCTTGATGTTTAACAATTTTACCATTTTAGATTTTTACAAAAAAAGAATTTGTGGATGCCATCAATGTGGAAGCCAAAGGGTTCCACGCCATAGAATTTGGCATCTACTAGATGGAGTCCCATTGGAGGATTCCCACATGAACATTTTCATGATGAAATTTAAGGTTTCCAAGCCTCCAAAGGTACATTCATTTTAAACTCTCAATACTTAGAAAAATTGCCTCAACCCAGACCTAACACAAAAAAATTAACTTCAGATACCTTGGACACTCATGCCTTGGGTTTTGGCACATCGTCCACAGGAACTTGCAAAGGGTTTTCCACAAGGTGGTTTTAAAGGTTCAAAAGTCTTCTCAACTACCATCAAATTTTAACACTTAAGCATCTAGTTGCTTGAGTCGATGCTTTTTGGTAAATGGCAGTGTGAAAGCCAAAGAATGGTATGCCAAGTGTTCTTGCATGAAGGAGATGGATCCCTGTAATATAAATCCTATGAAGGATTTAGAAATAGTTTGGGATACATAAGATAAGGCAATGTGAAAGCCACCTTTGGCCCAACCATAGTGTAGGTAGAGTTGAGATAGAATCCTACAAAGGGATCCCTATGGGAAAATAGATCTCTCAAACCAAGGTGTGATTTCCTTAGAAATACTTTGCCAGTTTACCAAATGATCACAAACATTTCACAAACTATGGAATTGATTATAGAGGGAAACATGAGCTCAATCAACCAAAAATTCATTCTTAAGAAACAACAATTTACAGGATTTGTGAAGATAAATATGTACCTGGATGTGGTAAGGTGCAAGGAAATCAATAGCAGTGAGAAAACATTCAATCACTGATTCACAAGAGAGCACCCAAAAAGAAAATTCTTAAAAAAGCAAGGTGAAAATTAAATATAACGACCCCATATTTATAATAAACCTACCATTAATGTAGTCATAAATGTGAAAAATGCCTCGACAAATGCATAAAAACCCTAATTACAAAAACCCACTAGTCAAAAGCCAAATCAATGTGAAAAAGTCAAATGTAGAAGGCAACCTCATGTGGGATAGTCAATTGCAAGCACCAAAGTAGTACAAAAGATGTGACTATATAATCCATTGCCATGCATGTTGTCAAGTTCTAGAGGACAATGCTAATGATTCCACCACTATGTATTTCCATAGGTGGCGACCCGGAAAGCAAAACCCACAATGGAAAAGTAGAGATCACACTTGCCTTGTGGAATCCTGCAAAGGGGTTCCTGCAAAGAAAAACCTACAAATAAACACTTGGTCAAATCTTCAAGGTTTTCTATGAGCATCAAGATTTCAAAGGGGAAAGGAAGCCAAGGAGAAAAAGTGAAGGAAAAAAGAAAAACAAAACCGATGCGAGAAAACCGATGTGAGCGAAAGAAAAATCCAAAGAGGTGGTTCCCGTTTTGCGAGATGTGTGTGCAAAATGCACAACAAATGGTGACTCTAGTGGGGAAATGCTTTGAAGAATTTTAAATATAAATGAAGATGCAGGACCCAAAATTTATGGTTTCATAAACTAGATAGGAAAACACTTGTGAATATCATGCTTAAAGAACCAAATCAAAAATCAAAGTGACCCATCATAAGAGAAGCCATTATGTAAGTAGATGATGTTCATTATCACCTTTTGAGAAGGACCTTGGTAAGAAGCAACAAACCATTGAGTATAAGGCTACATAAGTAATTCCCACTCCAAAAGCAACCAAGATAGAGCCTTGCAGCCAATTAGACGTCCATAGCCTTGACAAGGTTATCACTAACATCCTTTGCAACATAGCTCTACTATTAGTCTAGAATCCATATCCTTGATAGAGATATTTGAATCCCCCTAAAACGTTGAATTATTTTAGCTTATTTATTTTATGTCCAATGTGTAGGAAGTGAAGCCTAAATGAGGGATGAGGATACCAGTGGCACTGAAGCAAAAAGTAAATATTTTCACCTTACACCAGGTAACCTCGTTGCAGCTTGAAAGGCCTCTCATCTATTTATATGTGTTCATAAAGTGTGCAAGGTTTTAGTCATATGATAAGATGCTTTAAGGATTAGCATGGACTAGAAACATAAACACCCAAAAGGATTTTTCATCAATACACTCAACCATGTACTCTTCTATGAAAACAAGGATTTATCACAAACAGACTACCAGACCAACTTCCTAGCAGAAATACCAATTGTCCCAAAATTACACCCAAAACCAAAAGGAAACAAGGATGACACAACACAAAATAAACTACACTATGTACAAAGGGTGAGCCAGGATAACTTAGGTTAGAAAATAGTGCTTAAAATACTACCTATTGATAGGTAGTAGGACATCTTCACCCATAAGGGTCTTTAGGTGATAAGCATAGTCCCTAAGCATTTCAAATATTTGAAAGGGCACAAGCCAAAGCTTGTCGAATTTTTTGTGTTCCCCTTTCTTCTCATGTGATTTATCATAGTACAAGACCAGATCATAAATCTTAAAGGTGTTAACCCTAGCCTATTAGTCAAAGCAATGCTTGACAATAACTTGGCATTTACCAAACTTTTCTATAGCCTCATCTCTCTTTTCTTCTAAGTGGAGGAGTTGTTTAAGGTGAGATTTTAATCTCTCCACTTCATCATAATACTCATTGATGAATTCCAAGGTAGGAATCTTGAAATGGATCAGAAACATAGGCTCTTGACCATATACTAGCTGGTATGGAGATGTGCCAAGGGAAAATTATTGATGTGTGTGATTCACCGATAAGGAAAACCACAACTAGGCATGCCAATTGTTAGGATTCTTGTCTAGCAATTTGGAAATGACAATCGGGATGTTCTTGTTAGTATATTTGACCAAACCATTCCCTTGTGGATAGTAATTAGATGCAAATTTCAAGGTAATGCCATAATCAAATTCCCAACCTAATAATTTTAACAAATAAAATGCAAGGCCATTGTCACAAACAAATGCAAAGGGACAACTAAAATGTGTAATGATATTTTCTTCAATAAATTTAATGACCACCTCTATGATACATTGTTTACATTCAATTGCTTCAGTCTATTTAGTGAAATAATCAGTAGCAATCAAAATGTACATGTGGCTCACAAAATAATATGGGTTGATCATACTGATAAAATTGAGCCCCCATTGGGTAAAAGTTCTCACCCTAGCTACTAGATGTAATGGAACAACATACTTTTCCCTGCTTGCAATAGTTTGGTATATATGGCAAGCGCATATATGTGCGTGAACTTTTTGAGTAGTGTAGACCAATAATATCCAAGTCTTAGGATCTAATTTGATGTTGAAGGGCCTGAACCATGGCCCATCCTAAATTTTTTTTGAAATTCATTTAACACCATAGTTGCTTCATGTTTCCCAACGCACCTCAAGTAAAGGCCTTCATGATTCTTTTTATAGAGTATTGTGCCTTTCGTCATAAAAATATCACTTTTGAGTTGTAGAGCATGTCTTTGTACTACATTCAAATATGGTGGAAAAGTGTGATTGAGTGAGTAGCATATTATCTCATCATACTAGTGATTTGGGGATACATCCTCAAGATTGTGTTGTTGTGTCATAAGCCTTGAGACTATTTCAGCCATAGTGTGAGTTAGATCTTGATCTCAAACTAGTTTCATGGGTTGGATCTCTAAGTCAAATTCTTGTAGCATTGTCACCGATTTTCCTCTCCATCTCCCCAACTCATTTTGCATCAATAATATCTTCATAGCATAATTTGGGACAACTGCATACACTTTACTTCTTAAAATATAATTCTTTAATTTTTTAACAGCGCGTACCAACATGTATGCTTGTTTCTCCATGCTTGGGTATCTCAATTCTGGATCATTTTGTGGAGCACTCATGAAGGCTATATGGTTTTCATCCCCTTGCTCTCGTTTTTGTGCTAACATTCCAACATAAGCATGTTTTGATACAAAATAATACATATAGAAGGGTTGTGAGTAATTAGGGCTCATGAAGATAGGAACATCTACAATCACTTGTTTGATCTCTTTGAATGCTCATTTTTCCTCTGGGATCCTATCAATCTTAGCATCTTTCTTAAGAATTGCATTCAATGGTTTTACTATTTCATCGAATCCTCTGATGAATTTACATACAAGAGTGATCTTACCAAAATAATATTTTAGTTCTTTCTTGCTGACCAGAAGTTGGATTTTAGAATGGCTTGTATTTGATCTGGATCAATTGATATACCCTTTTCTAAAATTATGTGGCCAAGAAACTTTCCCTCTATTATGCCAAAAATAAAATTCTTTAGATTAAGTGAAATAAAAAACCCTTGACATCTTTGGAAGATTTTACATAGATATGAAATATGATCCTCCCTATTCTTGGGAAACACTGTTAAATCATCCATATAGATTATGACACACTTTCCAATCAGTTCCTTGAAGGCAATGTCCATTGCACATTTAAATTTTGTCACTATGTTGATTAGTTCATACAACATGCATCTATAAGAAAAGGTCCCCCACTTGGTGGTGAATATTGTTTTCAAGTTGCATTCCTATTAAACCATGACTTGGCTATATCCTAAATATCCATCTAATAACGACATCATTTGGGAGCCTTTTACGACCTGCAAGACCTCATCCAAGGAGGGCATGAGGTAATTGTCCTTCTTTGATGCACAATTGAGATTACGAAATTCGACACATAGGCAAATCTCACCATTCTTTTTTTGACTGGTACCAAATTGGCAACCCATGTTGAGTGTCTCATGGGGAAAATGATTTGAGATGATAGTAGCTTCTACAATTCTTTATAAATAATTGGATCTAATAACGCATTGATGGCACTGCCTCTATCTAAAGGGTTTTACATAAGCCTTAAGTGGTACAGTATGCGTGATGATGGAGGTATCATATGTCTTTATATCTTCATAGCTTTATGCAATTACATCCTGACATACATGTAGTGCTTTAATTATCCCCTTCTTTTCATTAGGAGTGCAAACTTTACCAATGAAGACATTCCTCACATCCTCAAAAGTACCCAAGTAGTAAGTGTCACATTGAATTTCCATAGACTCTTTCTTCATCTAATGATCTTGATTTCTTAGCTGATCAAAGTAAAAAATCCACTCTAGCTGAACCATACCCCTTGGGATAGTATTTTTATTTAAATTTATTACTCCTTCTAGGTCTCAATATGTTTCCTTAGGTTCAACTTCGTCGATGATTTATGTAAAAAACACATTAGAGGTGGTGATGAAATCAAGTATGTGATTTTCATCTTTGAAATTTTGGAAATTAGTGACATTATCTAGTACGGCTGGTGCAGGAGTCAATTCAATAGTGATTTTCTTTAGTCTTGATAGTGATAGTGGTTGTAATGTACTTGTTGCTTGAGCTAAAGCATCGGATGCTTGATTCTTTCCTTGAGGGATTAGCTGAATGTTAAAGGCATCAAAGCACTCTATCAAGTCCTAGACATGATGTTGATAATTGGCCAATCTTCTAGCATGACATGAGTATTGTTTCCTTACTTTCTTTACTACTTATTTTGAATCTTTGAATACTTGAAGTGCTTTAGCCTTCTTACATAGCCCCATCAAAAGATTGTGTAACAATGCTTTGTATTTGGTAACAATATTAGTGCAGTAAAATTGCAATCTCTGGTCTATCAAAAATTTCTTCCTAACAAGGCTAATCAATTCAATTCCTTCTCCAACACCTTGCTTGGATTTGGAACCATGAAATCTTAAATTCTAGAACTTGGTTTAATCAATTTTCTCTGACGATATAACACTTGTCTATTTTAATATATTTCCTAGAAAAACCTATGATGATTCAAAATACTTCTCAGAATTTCTCTGGTTATCTTCTTTTATGGTGAGAACAAAGGGGCCAATTTACTTCTTAATATTACCAACTACAGTCTGGCATAAGCAACATTCAAACTTTAAATGAGGTGCATCATGGATCCTGCACTAGCAAGGAAACATAAGATCTTTAAAGTCTATTATATTCCCCAAGCTAATATGATTGTGTACACATCTTTCCATAAATTCTTGGAATCCTTCAAACAATCCAATTTCACTATCTACTTGAGAATCATCATCATCCATTTCAGCACATGCCTTTGTATTGTTGTGAATCTGAGTTAAATCCTTCCTTAGATGTAGTATGTAAACATGATCACTTCATCAAATTTTGATGTCATCGGGACATAAATTCCAAGATTTGCCTCAAAGAAGAGTACTTCATTTTATTTTTTGTACTTGTTTATCATATGCTTAATTTGTGGTTCTCTTTCTATGCGTATCTAGTTCAGCATCCCCTTCCATGGAAGCCACATGTGCAAATGATCAATATGTATGTATCCATTTAGATTGTTGGATCAAAATCTACTCAAGATTAAACCATATGTATTAGGAATATCAACTACCTGAATATCGATCACTTGTTGGACTCGAGGATCAGATGCCACTTCAATGGGAATCCTATTTATATCCATAACAACATTCACTTCTATTTTATCCAATTGCATTACCTTCCTATGCAACAGGGTAGGAGTAAGACCGAAAGTATTGCATACTAAAAGAGGCATGACATTTATTAAAGCACCCAAATTAAGTAAACAATTGTGCATATTTTCCCAAATCTACACAATGTTAGTAGGAAAGGAGGAGTTTCATGCCTATCTCTGAACAAACTAATAGGAATTTATTGTTGAGAAACTTGAGCCTTTTCTTTTTCTTTTCATGTATCTAGGATTTTTCATACCACAAGATCATTACCAGATGTGTTAGATGGAATTGCTTTAGCCATTGTATCAACTACAAGGGAATTATGTGAAGATTTTGGCTAAGTATTCCCATTCATTGATTTAAAAAATAAATTCCTAATCTCAGGTACCTTGAGTAGTTCAAAGGATAAAAGACATACCTTTATTTTCTTTAGCTCCTCTGCTACATACTCCCCCATTTGAGTGACTTCAGACTTAGACTGGTCTGCCTTGGAAAAATACTACGTTGGTACTTTTGGAAATGAAGGATTATTGCTTGCCTTAGGATCTAAAGGAATATTTAGATTATTCAATGGAATAGAAGAGGTTAAAGGACCTCTATCCTTCCTATTTTGTAATTCATATGTGTCCTTCATTGATTCAACATTTGGATATTTTCTCCTTCAACATGATCATCATTTGTTTCAAACAAATGAGAGAGAGACTCTTGATTATATATATCTTTCAACTTAGCTACGAATGTTGTAGGATTCTCAATTTTAGGTTCATTGTATTCCACCTTTGGGAACAAGGCTTGATTTGCTACCAGTATAGAATCATAAGGATTGGAAGGAACTGTCTTGTTCCCAAATGAGTTGTCTACTTTTTTAGCATTTTGTACCTCCAACTAAAATATGTTGGCTACAATCTAGAACTCTAGACAGTTAAGTTCTAAATGTTGATTTGTATTATGCAACTTACTCTAGCTAGGAAACACTACCCAAATACACTCCTCTAGATAGCCTTTTAGTAGTTTTTGGTGAGTCTAATGGAGAAGAGAATCCCCTGTTGTTGGGATGTGTATTCCAAGTTATTATTTGTCTTGGAAAATGCCGATTCTGCTTACAATCATAACTCTAATTTTGGCCTAAACTTTGTCCTTGATTGTAATTCACCTAAAAATTCCTCTAAGAAGTTTGTAGCTCATTATTTTGGTTCTTGAGGTAAGTTACCTCCATAGAAATATTCTTCACTTGCTTCGTCAGTTCTTCAATTCGATCTTTTCTCTGTTGAAGTTTGGGCAGGGATAGAATTCTATAGATAAACATGTTGGGCTACTGCAAAATTCTACAAATAAGTAGGTATAGTAGAATTCTATAAATAGGTTGGTATTGTGGAAGGAGCCTGATTTAGTGGAGGTCCTGGGTGAGGTACCATCTAAATTTACAAGATTTGATTCAAATGGGGGATGTGGTTTGACAATGCCTGAGTTAATCCTTGAACCTGATTGGGGCTTGTAGTTATTCATAATGAGAGAATTGGGCCTATTATATTTTATCCCAAATCAACATTTGCAGTAAGTGCCTTGGCATATGCAACCACTAGGCTCTATGGAGTAGGATGTTCCCTCCTCACAAAATCTAAAGTAAGGTGATCTAAAGCTTCATAATAGAATTCCCTAGTTGACGCATCGTCCAAAACATAGGGATCCTATAACCTAGTGTAGGCTCTATGAAATCTATTATTGAAGTAGCTTATGGGTTCATTCTCCTGCCTTTTACATGAGACAAACTAATGGTACAACTCAAAAGGGCTAATAGGAATTTTGAATTTTCCCAAAAAGACAGTCTTCATTTCTTCCCAGTCCTAAATTGACCTTGACAATAAGTGAATAAACCAATAAAATGCTTCATCCCCTTGTAGTGTAGGAAAAAGTATCTCATTTTCACACTTAATTTGGGAAATTAATAATTATAAAATGAGCTAAATTATGCCTTAATTTAGTGTTGTAATACATGTTTCACAGATTCACATTAATTTTAGGGCCTTATTAATAAAATGGACTTAATTGTGCCTTATGTTTGGTGTTGTAAGGTGTACCTTTACACATTCACACTTATCTAGGGCTTCATTATATAATTGAGGTTAATTTTCCTTAATTGGCCCCTTTAGTTCAAATCCAAGCCTAACTAATTGCAATTTTTGAAGGGTAAATCCTGACATTCATCAAGGCCATAAAATAACACTTAAAATTGGAGAATGTGTGTCCTAGGTGAGTGACCTAAGACCCATTCGCCCAAGGGTGAATGGGTCCTCACTTAGGCCTAGGACCTAAATTTCAAATATATTTTTGGTGGTATTTCAATGATTTCAAATGTATATTCACATGTCGGCTTGTGTTATTTGAACTTCAAGAATTAATGTTAACATATTTATAAATAAGAGATCATTTCACTATGTTTCACCTAACAATTTTTCATATGCATCCTAAGGTTTCAAGTGAGCATTATCAAGAGAATTTTAAGTCATTCAAGGGAAAATTTATTGAAGAATTATTACAGCAATCAAGATCCTATTATCATGTCAAATTCTTCTTGCATCATGCATGTTATTTGAGCTAATATGTTGTAGTGTTCAAGATCCATTCAAGCATTCAAAGGCATTATTTCAAGTCAAGTTTCAAGATCAAGATCCAAATCCATTGAATACATTTCATGCAAGTTGTAGATCCATATTCCAAGGTTTAAATAAGGCTCTGGTGATTTGAGACATTGCATTTGTTCATTCATCACTCCTTCATTCTATTTCATTTCATTACAAGGTTTACTTACCAAAATGAGGTTTTACCAAGGAAAACCCCCCATTCACCTAACAACAAAAAAATTTCCCTCTTGATGTGTGTTTGCAAATTTTAGGTGGAAGATCTCTTGAAGAGAAAAAGTAAAAGTTGCATTTGATATCACCATTCTTGCAATTTCACAAAAACTGAGCTACAAGATTTATTTTTGGCTTTCCAACTGTGAGATTCAAGAATTTGGGAGTGCAAACACAATAGAAGAGAACCCCAAAACCATTTTCTAAGAGTCCTAGCCAAGACCCATTCACCATAGGGAAAATGAGTCCTTAGTAAGCTTTGAAAATTTACTTTTGGTGACTAATACACATCATTTTCCTATTCTCAGAAAATTACTTTTGGTGACTGATACACATCATTTTCCTCTTCTTAGATCTTTATTTTAGTTTTTGGTTATATCATAATTGAGCTTAACCTATTAGATGCACTTTATAGCTTGCATTTTGGGTTTGATTTTCTATTTTTAATCTTTCTCCCCAAAGCATTGTTTAATCAGGACCCCCATCCTTGCATAAAAGGGAAATTTTTAGATTCACACCTTGATTTGACTCACCTCTTGGTTGACATTCATTTCATTGTTTGGATCTTATTTCTTGAATAAAATAGTGGAGAATAGGTATATCTTATATCATTTTGGTGAACCCCCTTTTGCTTTCAATCAACCCCCAACCTATTTTTCACCTTTTCACCCCTAAGGAATAAGGGAAGAGTCTACAAGCTACATCCTAAAGATCAATCACTTTGTTCTTAAGGGAACCCTCAAAGATCTTGATATGTTCCTCTACAGTTCTCTAGGGGTCAGGGAAGAACTTTGAGCAAACATTTTTTGGATTCTTGAGAATCTCATGGTAATTATTGAATGTGAGAGGTTTCAAGTAGTTAACCACCCAAGCCATCGGTGGAGGTGGAGGTGGTAATGGTTATAGAACAACAACTAGAATGTGTGGGGAACATGAGGATGAAGTGGGAGAAGCAAACGATGTAGAGCTGGAAGATGGAGAAGCTAGAGGTGAAAGAGATGTGGAAAGTGGGGTTGAAGATGAACCTTCCCATTTTCTGGCTCTCCTAGCCTATGTAGGAGTTTTCAACTCTTGAAATTCTCCTTTGTTTGGTGTAGACCTTAGTACTTTGCAAAATATTCTAGGATAAAATGATCCTATATGCTCTAGCTTTGTTCAAGCATCTCTCCCTCTAGCGTTAATTTTGTTGATCAGTGTTTTTGCACTACAAAACAAGATAAAACACAAGTGTTGTATCTCTCTTGAAAGGTGACTTCTTGTAGAAAAAATTTAGAAAATGACCCCAAGGTTCTGGATATCAAGTCTTGATGATGTGAAACAACTCAGTAGTTGATGTGATTTTCTAGTATCATAAGGGGCATTTATGGTTTACAAAGGATGGAAGCTTATAAGACAAAATAAGGGTTCATAGATTTTGAAGACTAGCTAAAAAACCCAACTAGATTTTTAGAATAACAGTTTGAAAATAACCGTTTATCATCAAATATAATAGATTGAGCGATTCTTTGATCTTAAAATATCTCATATTTATAAAGAATTTGCAAAATATGGAGGGTTTGATAGAAATCCTAATTCTGAAAAACCTATGGACAGCTGCAACAATGGTAGATGCTTCAAAAAAATGAACTAGTCTTTGCTTAATCAAGGACCAACCTACAATGCCACAAACATAGTGCAATATTCTAAGGTAAATTTTATATTTTTAGACTGTAATATTCACATATACAAGCATAAATATTCATCACTGAACTTAAGCACGTGAAATTAGCTTAGAATAACCTTACACTGCAATTCAAAATCATAAAATTACACAAGATATGAGTAGGAAGTTCATTAAAAAAACTTAACACTTTTTCATTATTAAAGATGAACAAAAACCAATAATGCTAAAATAAAACTTGGAAGATGGAATCACGCATGCATTCAAAAATAACAAGGAAGATCATGAACACTTCGATGATTTCTCTTATATTACTCTAAAATGCTTTGTTACAACAATTCTCTTCAACCTCTAAAAATGAGAGGAGGCTGCCCTTTTATAGAAAAAAACTTAACAAAATAAATTGTGGAGATTATCTCAACACCAATGGCCAAGATTTAATTTACACTTAGGGTTTGGGGTACATTAAATACATTTACATTTATCTCCAATATAAAATAGAGTCACATGTGAATCAAGGAGAATGTAAAATATCCCAACATATTTTATATTTGAAATATTCTACAAAATCCCCCAAAATTGGGTGCACACACTTTGAGGTAACTAATTTTGTCATTTAGCTAGAATTTCCAGATATTTTTCATCTATTATACTATTTCTAGCTTCTTTCTCCTTTACAACATATTTAACAGAATTAGATAATTCTCCCATAAGCTATTGATGTGGTGGAAGCTAAGCCCTGCTAATTTTAATGCTGATAATTCAATACTCTTCTAGCAACTCCTTATGCAGATTTACACATGTTCTTCTTTGGCTAATCAACTCTTCTGATTTGGAAAATTCCCTAATTGCCATAACTAAGAAATATCTATCTAAGATATCTATAGATCGCCTTCAAAACATCACCTTCCAAGCCTATTTCACGACTACTTTATCCTATTTTTCTGTAGAAATTAAAAATCTTGCCATAAGTTCCAAAAATAGATCACACTTAGATAGTAGATCATTAATTTTATTAATAATTATCTTAAGCTTTGGCAAAACATTTGAGAGGTTTTCCTTGTGGAAATTTATTGTGTACACCATAACTTAGGCTCCTTTATTTCATTCTTGGCCAAAATATATTCCCTTTCTAAGTTTTTTGCAAGAAAATTCCTAGTAACCTAAAGTTTTGGACATGTGAGCTCATGATACTTCAAAAAAGCAATGCAGTCTTCGATCTCTATCAACCACCTCCTTTAAATCAAATAATTATTATGAATCTCCACTCATACATAAATAAATTTGTCTCCCATAGCAGTAACATGATCAATCAAATCTATGATGGCACTAGTCTAGTTCTTCATATGTTCCACCTTATTTACTTCTTTGAACAAAATTGCCTGAGTAGAAATATCTACAGGAATATCCCTCCTTAGAGTAACCAAGTGTTGAATAAAAGTAGTTAATTACACCACATGTTCCTTCAACTCCTTCTTTGTTGCTTAGTGCTTATCCATTCTATTCAAAATATTTGTCACTAAACCCTGAAATTCATTAATTTCTTATGATTTATTCATTGGGCTAACGTTAATAGAGGCCACCTTATACTCAGAGGGTAAAATTGATGCATCATCTAAGTATCCACAACCGAGGCAATAATGTGGATAGTCAAAGACCTTTATGTTGTTGGAAACAAGCCACACTGAGAGAGGGGGTGAATCAGTGTTGTGCAAAAATTAGTTCTAGTAATCTTTAACTTCAAAGCATCAATAACATTCATTCACAATGCATAAACAAGAAAGTAAACACAACACCATAACACCAATATTTTTACATGGAAACCCCATTAGGGGAAAAACCACGGCGGATGGCCAATCCATAAGTATGATTCTAAGTATACTCAAAAGTGAAGATTACAAGGGAATGCACTTGCATTTAGGCACACTGCCTAGAGCTCATTGCTCAAGAAAGAAAGGGCTTGCTACCTAAGAGTTCAGATTAAAAACCATCTAAAGATTTGAACGGAGATGATAGCATCTAAATGCTTGATTACAGTTCCAGATTAAGCACAACAATGGATTTGTTCTTCTACATACTGAATCAGTAATTCTACTCTACTCTGCTCATTCACACAACACAGATCTACTATGTGCAAGTGAAACTACACATTATCGCACCTCTGCTCTACTCTAACTTACTGTTCAGACCACAACACAAATTTTTCTCTCTGCCAAATGATACGAAAGACCAACTATATATATTTGTAACATAGGATTTGTTTACACTCTGTTGACTTCAACAAAACATAAGAAAATTGCAACTGTCGGTTCACATTAAGAGAAATATACAATGTGTACCCTCAAAGGTAGGCCATAGCTTGGCTAGGACCCAAACAATAACATAAAAACATAGATATGCTTAATTAATTTGTTCCCATACATCTGTGACTTAATACATTCATGAGGTCAGCCTCAATACAAGAAAAAATGAGAACACGACAATCGAATCTTCTAACTTTCACACAATCTAGTACGATCTGCTGCACTTCAAAAGAAATAAAGATAAAATTCCAAAAAAAATTCCTTGGGATGCGCAAAGCAAAATAATAACTTAAAATGATCTTACAGATTGAAGAACACTTGTGTTACTAGATACTCTGTTCTCGCTTGACAATTCCGAGTCTTCTTGCCGATAGGAACAAATAATGAAGTGTGGACCTAATAGATGATTATGGTTTCCATCAATGACAACACTAATTGAACCTCATAGTGTCTCTTTCCAACAATCTCCCCCTTTGGCATTGATGGCAACACTTAGTGAAAAATGACCAAAGTGTCGAATCAGTAACAAGATAGATTGTATCGCCCAAAAATTAAAAAAGTGTTTCTCCCCCTGAGATGATTAAACATTTTCACTCTATTCCTTCTCCCCCTTTGACATCAATGGTAAAGGTAGGTGTCGAATGCCAAAAATGTGTCAATTCACAAAAACTATTTGAGAAAAAAAAAACCTGTAACTTACATGAGTTGAAAAATATCAACAAAGTCTTTCTTTAACTGAATCAAATTTGCATCCCAAACCCTTTTAAGACTTTCCAAAATTGTGATGTGACCACAAATCAGATAGAATTGAGTCTTTGCGCACTCCAGGTTGGATGGATCTGCAACTCCTAAAGATTCCTCTCCTTCTTTGAGAGCACTTGACAATATGTCAAGTTTTGGATAGATGATGCTCCAGAGTTCACAACTTTTATCAACAATTTTATCATTTTCATATTTCAACCCTTGTATAATACTGAACAGAGACTTTAATTCTCCTTTTTCTTTCCCAACACTACTAGTTACTGGATCAAATGCTTCTGAGATAGCATTTAGTTTAAGTTCTAGCTCCTTGACCTTCTTTTCATTTTCCTCTATGAATTTTGAGAAAGATAAGCATGCTTTGTAAATATTTTCGCCGTCTGACAGAGCATCCTTCACATTCTTAATGCATGTAGTCAAGAGTTTTTTTATCTTCAAGAATCATCTTTTTCATGCCACTAAATCTTTTAGCATCAAATTCTTTATGTACTTATTTTTCAAATGACTCAAAATGAGTGTCAACAAAATTGATTAGCCTTTTTAGCTCACAGGAGGATGAGTTAGCCAGATCTTTCACATAAGATGGCATTAATTTTTTAATACCCCTGATGCCAGATTTAACAGTTCATTGTCCTCAATGTGAGATTTCAATAGCTCCTCTCTTGCCTGAGCTTGAGCGAATGTAGCCACTCTCATCTTCTGCACTGGGCTTAAGGTAGAAAAGTGAATAGGACCTTCTATCAATTTTGGATCCAATTCGTCTTTTTGTGTAACCAAAAATTTCTTTACAACTTCAGCAATGTCTCTTGTAGCAACCAAAACAGCTTTCTTTTCCTCAACAAGTGGTTCCTCGACTAAATGTGTGGGTTTGACTTCAGATATTTCTACCTTTTCAATTGAGATATTTTTAGGTGCCTCCACTTCCATGGGAATTTCAGTGTTAGCATTAGTACCAACATTATCATTAGCATTATCATCAACATTGCCTTCTTCTACTTCATTCACTGAACCAGGTAAAACATTATCAACATGGGTTTCCTTAGTCACAATATCAACTCTTTCATTTAACATTATTTCTTTTAGAATTTTCTCAGTTTCCTTTATGACTTCTTTTGTGTCACCAATCATAAGTTTGTTGATCGTTGTTTTACTCTTGAACTTCTTTTGTGTTTTTTTCAGGAGTGCCTTCATGCCATTTGAATTTCAGTCGAGGATGATCCTTGACTTCTACTACCAAAGGAGTACTCATTTTCCCCAAATCATAAACTTGCAGATATTTTGTAAAATACCTTTTTCGTCGGATCATAATAGAATTTTGAATCACTTTCGATGCTTGGATCTTGCCTCAAATCTCCAAAGATCGCTTATGAGATCTCCAAACTTCTTCTCTTTGAAATGTAAGGTGAGAAATGAAGTGTGAAATGACTTTTTATCATTTTTCACACCTAACACTTTTGTCGCAATAAATGTTGTAACCCTAATACATCCGGTTATACTGTATCTATACACAATGGAAAACAAATCATTTTTGGATCTCCATTTCGACATACCAATTCCTCTAAATGACTTCAATAGCATCTATTGATCAATTATGCATCTACTAAACACATTCACATCCTATGTCACTTTCTGGTTAGGGGTTCATCTGATTTTCTTTGATAGCTCCACCTAGGCCATAGGCCTGAGACTAATTCCCAGAGGAATTACTAGAAGCAGGTTCTGGTGCAGGCACACTCTCTTCAGTAGAAGGTTCTTTCCTTACCCATTTTTTCTGCATTTGTTGCCTCACTGTATCTGCAATGATTTTCCCTTTTCCTTTGATGTCTTTCTGCTCATTTTTCTTTTGGTTTACTAGACCTTTTATGTTCCAGCAGTATGTTTTTATATGACCAATTTTTTTGCAATAGTAGCAAACAACATTTCTTTTTCTAGACAAGTTGTTCCATTGATTTCCTTTTGATCTGCACTGGTTAGCAGTATGGCCAAGTCTATTGCATGTGTAACATCTAACACTTCTATGAAATTGATTCATCATACTTTTGCATTCATATGACTTATGACCTATCTTATGACAATTGAAATATTGACTTGAAAAATGTGGACCACTTTGATTCATCCTTTTTCTACA
This sequence comes from Sequoiadendron giganteum, assembly GCA_007115665.2. Classification (NCBI taxonomy): domain Eukaryota; kingdom Viridiplantae; phylum Streptophyta; class Pinopsida; order Cupressales; family Cupressaceae; genus Sequoiadendron; species Sequoiadendron giganteum. The sequence goes on from CM021101.1 coordinate 861,396,883, forward strand.
CTGAGAGGCCATATGTCCAAGCTTGTTGCATTGAAAATAGTATCAACTAAATTTTTGAGCATTAGGTTGTCTTAACAGATACCTTCCAAGTTTTTTCATTTGGTTTCCTTGCCTAAATTGCCTTTGTCCATAATCCTTTTGTCTTGATTTTGAGCTTTGTCCTTTCTCAAATCCAAGACCTCTTTTGTCACCATGAGTCCTTTGATTGTCAATTAGTTCATTGAGCATGGCTGAGCTGGATTTGAACTTTTCTTTGTACTCATTTGCAGTAGAAATTTCATTTTTGAGATCATCCAGTTGTCTTTCAAGTGCTTCTTCACCATTTCTAGACACTTCCAATGCATCACCCAATCGACTGCATACCTCTGATTTTTCTTTCAGGGACTGAGCCAAACTTTCTTCATTCTTATTTTTGTCTTCAATCTCTTTTGTCATCTTCATCATGATGGATTCCATTTCAAGCTTGAGAATTGTATTCTCTTCAATAAGATTTTCACATTCTTTTGTCTTCTCTTTCGGGGCTTTGTTGGTTTGATCATCTTCACTGCTCTTGTTATCATTTTGTTGAATTTGATCACAAAGTTTCTTCTACTTCTCTCTTGACTTATTGATTTTGTCTTTTAGAGACTCAATAAATTTCTCTCCATCCTTGAGATTTTCTTATAGTTTCTGGACTTTAGCTTTTGACTGGTCAAGGTCATCTAGGGCCACCATAAGCTATTGTTCAAGATTGCTTGAATCCATAGACATATTTTCAAAGATCTCCCTAAGATGTTAGAATTCTTCTAAGGAACTAGCTCTAATACCAATTGTTAGAAACAAGCCTCATTGAGAGGGGGGGGGGTGAATTAGTGTTGTGCAAAAATTAGCTTTAGTAATCTTTAACTTCAAAGCATCAATAATATTCATTCACAATGCATAAATGAGAAAGTAAACACAACACCATAACACCAATATTTTTATGTGGAAACCCTGTTAGGGGAAAAACCACGATGGATGGCCAATCCACAAGTATGATTCTAAGTATACTCAAAAGTGAAGATTACAAGGGAATGCACTTGCATTCAGCTACACTACCTAGAGCTCACTGCTCAAGAAAGAAAGGGCTCGCTGCCCAAGAGTTCAGATTAAAAACCATCTGAAGATTTCAACTAAGATGATAGCATCTAAATGCCTAATTATAGCTCCAGATTAAGCACAACAATGGATCTAATCTTCTACGGACCGAATCTACAATTATGCTCTGCTTTGCTCATGCACACAACATAGATCTTCTATGCAAAAGTGAAACTACACATGATCGCATCTTTCTATCCTCTAACTCATTGTTCGGACCTCAACACAACTTTTTCTCTTCCAAATGATATGGAAGACCAAGTATATATATATGCAACATAGGATTTGTTTACACTTTGTCGGCTTCAACAAAATATAAGAAAATTGCAACTGTCGGTTCACATTATGAGAAATATACAATGTGTACCCTCAAAGGTTGACCATAGCTTGGATAGGACCCAAAAAATGATATACAAACATAGATATACTTAATTAATTCATTCCCATACATCCACGACTTAATGCATTCATGAGGTCGACCTCAATACTAAAAAATTGAGAACATGACAACCAAATCCTCTAACTTTCACATGATCTGGTATGAGCTGCTACGCTTCAAAAGAAATAAAGATAATATGCCAAAAAATGTTCCTTGGGATGTGCAAAGAAAAATAATAACCAAAAATGATCTTACACATCGAAGAACAATTGTGTTACTGGATACTCTGTTCTCGCTTGACAATTCTGAGTCTTCTTGCCAGTAGGAACAAATGATGAAGTGCGGACCTGATAGATGATTATGGTTGCCATCAATGACAACACTAAGTGAACCTCATAGTGTCTCTTGCCAACAATCTCCCCCTTTGGTATTGATGGCAACACTAAGTGAAAAATGACTAAGTGTCGGCTCAGTACCAACATAGACTGTATCGTCCAAAAATTCAAAAAGTGTTTCTCCCCCTGAGATGATTAAATTTTTTTCAATCTATTCCTTCCCCCCCTTTTACATCAATGGAAAAGGTAGGTGTTGAATGCCAAAATGTGTCAATTCACAAAAATTATTTGAACAAAAAAAAAAATTGTAGCTTACATAAGTTCAAAAATATCAATAAAGTCTTTCTTTAGTTGTATCAGATTTGCATCCCAAACCCTTTTAAGACTTTCCAAAATTATGATGTGATAATGTGACAATAGATCAGATAGGATTAAGTCTTTGTGGACTCCAGGTTGGATGGATATGCAACTCCTAAAGATTCCTCTCCTTCTTTGAGAGCACTTGACAATATGTCAAGTTTTGGACAAATCATACTCTAAAGTTCACAACTTCTAGCAACAATTTTGTCATTTTCATATTTCAACCCTTGTATACTACTGACCAAAGACATTACTTCTCCTTCTGCTTTCCCAAAACTACTAGTTACTGGATCAAATGCTTCTGAGATAGCATTTAGTTTGAGTTCCAGCTCCTTGACCATCTTTTCATTTTCCTCTATGAATTTTGAGAAAGATAGGCATGCTTTGTAAATATTTCCGCCTTTTGATAAAGCATCCTTCACATTATTAATGCATGTAGTCAAGAGTGTTTTATCTTCAACAATCATCTTTTTCATGCCACTAAACATTTTAGCATCGAATACTTTTTGTACTTTTGTCATGGCTGATTTTTCAAATGACTCAAAATGAGTGTCAACAAAACTAATTAGCCTTTTTAGCTCACAAGAGGATGAGCTAGCCAAATCTTTCACATAAGATGGCATTAATTTTTTAATACCCCGGATGCTAGATTTAAGAGTTCATTGTCCTCAATGTGAGATTTCAGTAGCTCCTCTCTTGCCTAAGCTTGAGCGAATCTAGCCACTCTCATCTTCTGCACTGGGCTTAAGTTAGACAAGTGAATAGGACCTTCGATCAATTATGGATCCAGTTCTTCTTTTTGTGTAACCAAAAATTGTTTCACAACTTCAACAGTGTCTCTTGTAGCAACTGAAACTCCTTTCTTTTCCTCAATAAGTGGTTCCTTGGCTGAAGGTGTGGGTTTGACTTCAGATATTTCTACCTTTTCAACTGAGATATTTCCAGGTGCCTCCACTTCCATGGGAATTTTAGTGTTAGCATTAGTACCAACATTCTCATTAGCATTATCATCAAAAAATTTATCAACATTTCCTTCTTCTACTTCATTCACCGCATCAAGTAAAACATTATCAACATGGGTTTCCTTAGTCACAATATCAACTCTTTCATTTAACAGTATTTCTTTTAGAATTTTATCAGTTTCCTTTATGACTTCTTCTATTTCAACAATCATAAGTTTGTTGATCCTTGTTTTACTCTTGAACTTATTTTGTGCTTTATTCAGGAGTGCCTTCATTTCATCTAGAGACATAGCTGGACATAGTTCAGCTAGAGTCCTTTCTCTCATTTTCTCTTCTTTTCTAGCACTTAACCTCCTAGCGAATGTCATATAAATTTTTTGGCAAACTATCCATTATTTCAATTAAAATTGTATTGAAAGTATTCAAGTGTTTTATAGTTGCCTCTTCCAAAATTCTTTTATTAGAAACATTGAAAGATTCATACCATTTCAGAAGTGGTTTTAAGTTTCTCAACAACTTGCACAAACATACCTAATTTATTTGTCTTTTCTTTCTTCTTGGATTGATCACCTTCACCAGAAGCATTGCTTTGAGTGACTGCGGCTGCTTTAGTACATTGATGCTGGATCTCTTTGATTTCTTCATCAGATTATGTCTCATCATCTGAGATAGCCATATATATTCTTTTTATTTTCTTGTTTCCTTCCTTTTTGGATCTTTTGGGCTCAGTTTTTATGGGAGTGACTTTTGTTGTAGGGATTGACTAAGATACAGAGCTTCTTGTAGTCCTATCTCAGCCAGATGGCACTGCCAGACCAATTGACTTTGATTTTGATGCCTCCTTAGCAGCTTATCTTGCTACTTTGTCTTCAACTCTTTTTTGTCTGGCTTCTTTGAGTAGATCTGGAGATATTCCCATGCTCTTTGTGAGAATCTCAACTTCTTTTCTCACTCACTTAGTACCAACAAGATTTTTCAACTCATTATGCACCTATTTATCTTTTTCAGCATATGTTCTGAACCTCTCTTCTGTTGATTCAATTGGTTTTCTTAGAATGTGTTGATCATATATGTCCAAAACTGCACCATTGACTTCATAACCCATAGGCATAATCCAGATTATTCTGGGATCAGTGGCCTCCATAATGCACTAATCAATGCTCACCATAAAAAAAATTGAATCTTTGTATTTTTCCACAATGGAGGTAGGAATCCTCTCTCTTGCTTGCATCAAAGCCTAGAAATCCTTGAAATACCCCCACATAGTAGCATTCCTTGATTTCACGTCCCTGGTATCATATAGAAGATCTTTGATTTGTTCGGCTACCGGAGTGTCCTTTCTCCACTGAACTTTACCAACTCCTAGAATCTCATCCATGAAATAACAAAACATGCATAAAAGTAGGGTACCATATTTGAATGATTTTTTCTTATGCTTCTTTATTTTGGCCAGATTTTCCATTAGCTAAATCCTCAACAATTCAAATAAATCGTAGTCAACATTTTCTTTAACCATCTGGTAGGCTGCATAAATTGTTGTGTCAGATACAAAGTTTTCTCGGCTAGAATGGTAGATTTTGTAACCTATGACCATGAGTGGAAATTTTACTTCTATATCAATGATGTTGTCTATGGTCATTGCCCTTCTGTCGTAAGTTGATCCTGTTGCATCTGTGACAGTTTGATTTTTCACAGATTTGAGAATGGGTAACCCACCAAAAGAATTCAAACTGGTTACGACATTGATCACTTCTTTAGTGATTTTGAATGGAATGGTAAGCCAAATGAATTCATCGTGTACTCAATTTAGGACATATAAGACCCATTTCTCTTTAGGAAACACAGGGAATTTAATAATTTGTACAAATATCTTTATTTCCAAAATTTTATGCTTTGGCTTTACATGGAATTATTCATCAACAATGTGGTGATGATACAGATTCAAAAGTTGGGAACTACCCAGATCTTCAATATTCACATGAATATAAACCCTAATATCTTTTGTATCCAAAACTCCATGCAAGACCAATGAAAAGGCTCTTAAAGGATCAGTCTCAAGAGATTTATAGGGATGCCATTTGAATTTCAATTGAGGATGATCCTTGACTTCTACTACCAAAGGAGTACTCATTTTCCCCAAATCACAAACTTGCAGAGTTTTTGTAAAATACCTTTTTCGCCATATCGCAATAGAATGTTGAATCACTTTTGACATTTGGATCTCACCTCAAATCGTTAAAGATCACTTATGAGATCTCCAAACTTCTTCTCTTTGAAATACAAGGTAAGAAATGAAGTGTGAAATGAGTTTTTATCTTTTTCTGCACCTAACACTTTTGTCGTAATAAATGTTGTAACCCTAATGCATCCGGTTATATTGTATCTATACACAATGGAAAATAAAGCATCTACGGATCTCCATTTCGACATACCAATTCCTCTAAATGAGTTCAATAGCATCTATTGATCGATTATGCATCTACTAAACACATTCACATCCTATGTCACTTTCTGGTTAGGGGTTCATATGATTTTCTTTGATAGCTCCCCCTAGGCCATAGGCCTCAGACTAATTCCCAAAGGAATTACTAGAAGCAGGTTCTGGTGTAGGCACACTCTCTTCAGTAGAAGGTTCTTTCCTTACCCATTTCTTCTACATTTGTTACCTCACTGTATCTGTAGTGATTTTCCCTTTTCCTTTGATGTCTTTCTACTCATTTTTCTTTTGGTTTACCGAACCTTTTTTGTTCCAGTAGTATGTTTCTATATGACCAAATTTGTTTCAGTAGTAGCAAACAACATTTATTTTTCCAGACAATTTTTTCCATTGATTTCCTCTTGATCTACACTGGTTAGCAGTATGGCCAAGTCTATTGCACGTGTAACATCTAACACTTCTATGAAATTGATTCATCATACTTCTGCATTCATATGACTTATGACCTATCTTATGACAATTGAAACATTGACCTCAAAAATGTGGACCACTTTGATTCATCTTGTTTCTACACTGGGAGGCCATATGTCCAAACTTATTGCATTGAAAATAATATCCACTAAACTTTTGAGCATTAGGTTGTCTTACCAGATACCTTCTAGGTTTTTTCATTTGGTTTCCTTTCCTGAATTGCCTTTGTCCAGAACCCTTTTGTCCTAATTTAAAGCTTTCTCCTTTCTGAAATCCAAGACCTCTTTTATCACCATGAGTCCTTTGATTGTCAATTAGTTCATTGAGCATGGATGAGCTGGATTTGAACTTTTCATTGTACTCATTTGTAGTAGCAAGTTCATTTCTGAGATCACCCAACTGTCTTTCAAGTTATTCTTCACCATTTCTAGATACTTCTAATTCATCATCCAATCGACTACATATCTTAGATTTTTCTTTCAGGGATTAAGCTAGACTTTCTTCATTCTTCTTTTTGTTTTCAATCTCTTTTGTCATCTTCATCATGATGGATTCCATTTCAAGCTTGAGAACTGTATTCTCTTGGGTAAGCTTTTCACATTCTTTTGTCTTCTCTTTCAGGGCTTTGTTGGTTTGATCATCTTCAGTGCTCTTGTTATCATTCTGTTGAATTTGATCACAGAGTTCCTTTCTCTTCTCTCTTGACTTATTGATTTTTTCTTTCAGAGACTCAATAAATTTCTCTACATCTTTGAGATTCTCTTGTATTTTCTATACTTTAGGTTTTGACTGATCAAGGTCATCTAGAGCCACCATAAGCTATTTTTCAAGATTTCTTGAATCCATTGACATATTTTCCAAGATCTCCCCAAGCTGTTAGACTTCTTCTTCTGAAAAACTATCTATGATACCAACTGTTGGAAATAAGTCACACTGAAATGGGGATGAATCAATGTTGTGCAAAAATTAGCTTTAGTAATATTTAACTTCAAAGCATCAATAACATTCATTTAGGCGCACTTCATAGAGCTCACTACTCAAGAAAGAAAGGGATTGCTGCCCAAGAGTTCAGATTAAAAACCATCTGAAGATTTGAGCTGAGATGATAGCATCGGAATGCCTAATTATAGTTCTAGATTAAGCACAACAATGGATCTGTTCTTCTACAGACTGAATCTACAATTCTGCTCTGCTTTGCTCATGCACACAACGTAGATCTTCTATGCGCAAGTGAAACCGTGCATTATTGCACCTCTTCTTTGCTCTAAGTAGTTTTTCAGATCTCAACACAAATTTTTATCTCTTCCAAATGATATGGAAGACCAAGTATATATATCTGAAACATAGGATTTGTTTACACTCTGTTGGCTTCAACAAAACATAAGAAAATTGCAAATGTCAGCTCAAATTATGAGAAATATACAATGCATACCCTCAAAGGTTGAACATAGTTTGGCTAGGACCCAAACAATGACATACAAACATATATATACTTAATTAATTCATTCCCATACATCCACGACTTAATACATTCATGAGGTCAGCCTCAATACAAGAAAAATTGAGAACATGACAACCGAATATTCTAACTTCCACACGATCCATTGTGTTTCAAAAGAAATAAATAGAATATGCCAACAAATGTTCCTTGGGATGCACAAATCAAAATAATAACGAGAAATGATCATACAGATCGAAGAACACTTGTGTTACAAGATACTTTGTTCCCACTTGACAATTATGAGTCTTCTTGTCAGTAGGAACAAATGATGAAGTGTGGACCTAATAGATGATTATGGTTGCCATCAATGAAAACACCAAGTGAACCTCGCAACTTGTCTTTTTCCAACAGATGCATCCTTAATGGTTATGTGTAATCTAACCTTCACCTTCTTCTTTTCTCTTGGTTGTTGGCCTTCCATAGCTAGGATAGCCTCGAATGAGCTTTCGGGTCATGAACCATAGGAGATTTATCTTTTAACTATTGCTCTAGCCAAGGAGTAGATGTCTATTCTATGAATGATGTAGTGATATCTTCAGGTTTTCTTGTTTCTGTCTCCTCTTCTCTCCTCTCTTATTTCTTTTCAACCCGTTCTTCCTCAACATGCTCTTCCTCAACCCTTTATTCTTATAGTCTCATATAAAGAAACATCAATATCTACTTCCTTTTCCCTATTACCTTCTTCTTCTTGCATCTTTGGCATCCCTTCTTCAAGTGCACCCTTTATATTGTTATTATTCAAGATCTCCTCTTCTTTTTGTGACCCTTTCTTATAAATCATCTTTGTTGTATTTTCTCTTGAGGCCTTTTCTTCATCATCCTCATCTATATTTTCTCCTTTGGTCTCAACAACTTTAAAGCCCTCACCTAGTTATTTAGTATATTTTTCATTCTCATACATCCCAGACTCTTCCTTTATAGCAGTCGTATCCTTGAGTTTGTCTTTTCCTTGCTATTGTATTTCTTCCCAGATCTTGTCAACATTTTCCATCTTCAAGGGTTCAAGAATAGGAAGAGATGGAGCAATGGGGATGGAGGTAGAAATTTGATCCAAGAGAATCCTATTATCTTGGGACAGTAAGGCTTGTGATAATTCGATTGGCATGTTCTTCAAGTAAGCAAAAAAATTCTTTGGTAGAGTAGTGGGATGGATAGAAGAAATGGTAGGTGTCAATGTTGAGAAGGTGATTTGGGGTGAAGGAATAGTGGAAGAAGGATAATATGAGGGATAGTAGGAAGAATCAACTAGGATGGTGGAAGTGGTAGGACTGGGTGATGGAAGGTGGACCCAAATATCCACTATGAGTGGAGAGGATATGATGGGTAGAGGTGGAGCAAAAGTGGAGGGAAGTGGAATGATAGAGTGAGGTGGAGAATGTGAAAGAGGTGGAACCTAATATTCCTCAAGTAGAAAAGGCTCCTCCTAAATGGTATCCATGACCATTGGGCCTATCTTCTTTTCCTTTTTGGATGTGGCCATGTTTCCCTCTACACCCTTTCTCTTATACACCTGTTTCTTTTTGTTGGGTGTCTTTCTTGTACTTCGTTTCTATTTCATGACCTTGTCATGGGAGGAGATGGAGCACCTTTGCTAGATGAAATCATTTATGAAGCCTCTCCTTCATGTCCTTCATAATTAGTCTTCTCATCATCATCACTTCCTTGGGCTTGCTTTTGTACCCACTCATCATAAGTGAGTTTCATCCTTGTTTCTCCAATCGAGCAACAAGTGTGTTGATCCATGTCTTTGTCCTTCTTAACACTAGACTAGTAACCACATTGATGTATGTCTCTTCCTCCTCAGTCTAGTCTAACGAAGGAAGGGGAAGCTTAGCTATCTTACTATAATCATCTTCATCAATTTTTTCATTTTCTTCCTTCAGCTGGTTGGGAACAACATATAGATCAAGAGTTTAAATGAACTCAAGAGACATCTTCATATGCATCCTTTTTTGAAACTCATGATCATCCTTGCAATTTTCCTATAAATATTCAATATGAATGTGGTGGGAATATTTTTTTCCAACTTGCTTCTGCATCTTGCCCAAGGGATCAATAAATCCCCACACATTGTAGGTAAGGAGCCCATATTCTTAAATCTCCTTGTCAGAATTCTCTACAAATATGGCTGAAGGACATGAATAAAATGCTTCACCCAATATCATAGGATATGGGACCCTAACTTTGTGCTTTGATTATAACCATTTATGAGAAGCACCTTGCTACCTTTTCAACTCCAGTAACACCATATTATCATTCAAGTACCTAGGAAGCCTGTATAGAGCACCAAAGAAACCCCCAGTTTTGAAAATGTAAATTTTGGTAATTGGATGAACCAATAATCGAAGTTTTTCACCATTCCCTTTGTTGAATATGACACTTTTTCCCAAATTCTATTGCAATTATGAAGGTTTGGCATTGATGTCAATAAGTGTGTGTTGTCAATAATGTCTATGGTACATTAAGAGAGAGTGTTGCAAAGAAGATGTTGAGGATATTGAGAAAATTGTGAAAAAAAGAGAGTGTGTTGCAGTGATGAAGAGTTGTCTAGTTGTGCATGCATAGTTGAGATATTGAGGATGTTTTGTGAGTGCATGGAACTATCTTTATGTTGAAGAGTCTAGAAATGATGTGAAGTGCTGAGATAATCTGATAAAAAGAGAAATTGTGTGATGAAGGTGTGTTTAGTGGTTTATAATGTGCCCTGGGATGTGCTCCACATTTCTTCTATTTTGATTCTATGTATGTGTTGTTTAGATATGTTGGTTATAATTTTTTAGATATTCTATATCCAAAATTTGGACTTCTAGATCGATGTGCAGGAAAAGTTATGATCACCAGTATGTTGACTGGTTTTGTAGTGGTGTGTTCAGAAGTGTCTGGGAGAAATGTTATTGCTCCACATTTCTTCATAGTTGTGTTTCAGGACTTTTGGTTCTAAATATGAGTTGTTGATGATTGTCTCTTTCTTGTTTCAAGAGAATTAGTGGTTTGGTGAAATGGAAGAAGGTCTTATGAGTTATATAGTATTGTCGTATCTGGCAGTTTTATTTGATTAAACAAGATAATCATAATATTTAGGTGAGACTTGTTGCAAAGGAGTTTGTTGGTTTCCAAGTTATTATTGGATCATGCTCAAGAGAATTTTGTTGTTTGAACATTTTGGATTGATCAAAGGAAGTGTGTACTCAAATGATTAATGTGTTTGCATGGGTAATGAACAACCTGGTATTTCCACTACATTCGAAGATGTTCAAGTATTGATGAAAGTGTATCGTGGCATGTGAGAGTTATTTTGGGTCCCAATTAAGTTATGTTTTGGTCCATTTTCATTCTTATCCACTATGAGAATGCTTAGTGCTAACCTAATTTTAAATTGTAAAGTGTGAAGAGTGTATAGCCGACTTGAATATGCATTTTGAGTTAAGGATGGTAAAAATGCAAGATGAGTTGATGTGATATGGAGTGTGGAATAGAAGTGAGTGAGGGATAGAAGTGTGTAGAGAGTGAATTTTGAGCAGAGCAGTGTGAACATCAAAGAGTCAATTTTTTAATGCAGTGAACTGAAGACATCCATAATCATTCAAACAAGACTACAAAAGTGTTGGAGCTATTGTGGTGGATTCTCTATTGCAATTAGAAGTTTTTCTTTTTGTAAAATTTATCTTCCATCTTCTTTTCTTTTTGTGGCAGTGCGCCCTGACTATGAGCCTTTTTGGATAGAGCATCCTATTCTGGTAGTGAACCCTTGTACTAGTTTTGCAATTACTTATAATATGAGCTAATCCTCACCATGGTTTTTCCCTCATTGGATTTTTCACATAAGTTTAGTGTTCTCTTGTGTATGGTGTCGTTTCAGTTGTTTTCTTTATTTCATGCTTAACCATTTTAAAGGTTAATTGAATACATGTGGATCTGATTACTATTGACGGTTTTATGTTTTAATTGGATACAACTAATCCACCCCCCCTCAATTGTATTGTTCATTCAACAATTGGTATTAGAGAAATATTCTTTGTAGAAAAGATTAACCACTTGAGGTATATTTGGGATGGCGAAAAAGATAGAGTCCTAAGTTTGATGGCATAGACTATGCATTCTAGAAGACAAAGATGGAAGGATATCTAGCATATTTTGGATTTGAGGTTGAAAATGAAATAAAGACTCAATATATTGCACCTTTGAATGGTCCAAGCATTAGTAATGAGATCAAGGCACATAAAACAAATGGTAAAGCAAGATTTATTCTTTTGAATAGTCTATCAAATTTTGAATTGGTAAAAGTTATGAATCTAAAAACTACTAAAGAAATTTGGGACAAGTTAGAAATAATCTATGCAGGAGATGATAAGGTTAAACAAGCTAAGCTATAGAATCTAAAGGCACACTTTGAGACTTTTCAAATGTCAAAAGATGAAACAATTGCAGGTTATATGCAAAGGGTCGATGAGTTGGTGAACACGATGAGAGGACTTGCTGCACAAATCAAAGAACCTAGAGTGGTAAAGAAAGTTCTTAGATCTCTTCCTAATTCTTATAGTGAAAAGGTTTTTTCTATTGAAGAAGTTGAAAATTTTATTACTTACTCTAGAGATCAATTGTTTGGCACACTAACTTCATATGAAATGACAAAACATGGTCTAAAAAATGGTAAAAAAGTGGAGACTACTTTCAAGGCCAAAAAATTAGAAAATTGTGAAGATTCAAATGGAGATGATCTTGATGATGTGGAAGCTAAATTTGTAAGAAGGATTAAAAAGGGAACTAGTAAGTACAAAGGAAAACTACCTTTCAATTTTTTTAGTTGTGGAAATATAGGTTAATATGCTTCAAGATATCCAAATAGAGTTGTGAATAATAAAACTAAGGAAAACAAAGGAAAGATGATTAAGAGAAGTTACTATGTTAGAGAAGATGTTATTTTTGATGATGAATTTGATTATGGAGATGATGACAAATATTTTTTCTTGGCTTTAAAAGATGAATCTATTTATGCCAACTTTGAAAGTTGTGTGAAGGAAATTTTTCTAGAAAAGAAGGATAAGATTGAAGATTCAAATGGAGACGATCTTGATGATGTGGAAGCTAACTTTGTAAGAAGGATGGAAAAGGGAAATAGTAAGTACAAAGGCAAACTACCTTTCAATTTTTTTAGTTGTGGAAATATAGGTCAATATGCTTTAAGATGTCCAAATAGAGTTGCGAATAATAAAAGTAAGGAAAAAAAAGGAAAGATCATTAAGAGAAGTTACTATGTTAGAGAAGATGTTATTTATTATGATGAATTTGATTATGGAGATGATGATGAATGCTTGTTCTTGGCTTTAAAAGATGAATCTATTTATGCCAACTTTGAAAGTTATGTGAAGGAAAGTGTTCTGGAAAAGAAGGATAAGATTGAAGGTACTTTGGTATCTGCTTTTCATGCTAGACAAGATAAGAACTATTGGGTTGTTGACAGTGGTTGCTCTAATCACATGATTGGAAAAAAAAGTAAGTTTATTAAAATTGAAAATTATGATGGAGGATTAGTTGAATGTGGAGATGATTTAGAGCTAAGATTTGTGGAATAGGTTCAATCAAATTTGATGGCAAGCATAATACCGAGGATGCTTACTATGTTAAGGGCTTAAGGAATAATCTTTTGAGTGTTGGAAAAATGTGAAGCAAAGGATACAATCTTGTATTTCAGAATGATGAATGTGATATTAGAAAAGGATTTGGAATGGTGATTGATGCTGGTAAGAGGACAGATGAAAATATCTATTATCTTAAGGGTGTTGATGGTCATTTCTTTATTACTCAAATTAATGACAGTTGGTTATGGCATCGAAGGATGTGTCACATGAATTTTGATAATATGGTTAGAATTAATTCAATTCATTCAGTTTGAGACCTACCTAGAATCACAAAGCCTATCAATATTGTCTGCAAATTATCAATTTGGAAAACAAACAAGGAGTAGCTTCAAACGAAAAAAGAAATTTGCTACCGGATTATTGGAATTAATACGTACATATCTCTATGGTCCTACAAGAGTGAGAAGTCTTCAAGATGACAAGTATTTCATGCTTTTGATTGATGATTAGGGTAAAAGCAAGAAGTTGGGTCCACAAAGAGGGGAAGTTTCAACCAAAACAAAAAAAATCACAAGAAACGCGTACACATTTTTAAAAAATGTGTATGTGATTTGGTTTAGGTACCTGAGCTTGAATTCGAACCTGTATCCATTTAGATTCAAGTAGGCAACCAAAAACGTGTACGCATTTTAAAATGTTTACGCGTTTCACAAAGCTATTTAATTTTTTAAATTAACGATTGTGTAATTCATTTTCACAATTCATTTTAGCCATGCCTGAGGGAGAGCAGAGATCGTGCACGCATTTCAGAGGGTCATTTTCAACCAATTATTTTCTACTACCTCCTCCCGTCGAAACAACCAACCTCAGCGATCTCCAGATTGGTTGAATTCTTATTTTTTTGCTTTATATCTTGCATTTCTATTTTGTAACTGTTATTTAGTTTTTGTCTGTTTTGTTTATTTTACATTCAATATTTTATAGTTTTTAAATTGCATTTAAAAAACCAAAAACATCAACGAAACCAAAAATGTTACATTGTAAGTTGAAAAGCATAAAAACTAAACCTAAATTAACTAGAATTTAACCCAAATTGGACACATTTAAATTAGAAATAAAAACCATAACCCTAGGTTCCAAAAAAATAGACCTAAAAACTAAAACCCTTAATCCTAGGACCTAAACCCTAAAACCTAAACCTAAAACCCTAGGTAAGAGTAGCTATATTGAATCTTGTTGTTTTTCCCCTTAGTATTGATCATGTTTCAATTAATGTATATCATCAAATTTGGCTATAGTTTAATTATCAAGTGATAGAGCTAGAAAAATAAGTTGATGACCTTTCAAGGGATTCACTTAATAAGCCAATGACATATAGATCTAACTCAAAACTATTTATAATTTCCACCCCATTTATTAAAGGTAAATAACATAAAATACCTAGATGAATTATGACAAATATGTCATCCTCTAAAATTTTTGGATGTAGAAGCACCTATACAACTCAACATATGAACCCTTTCCATGTACACAAAATGTAATAACTTGCATCCTTAGATATTTTAGGTATCTTAATTATAGTCTACATATTGATCTAAATTATAGTGGAAATATTTTAGATATATACTTGATGAATCTTCTTGGAAGGGTTGCAAAAGTACTAAAAGGTATTCAATAATTAGTTTTAGGTAATGTAAGTATGATTTTATTAAAATTGTATGACCTTGGTGTGACAATTATCTCCATTTTTAGTTGCATTAGAGTTTGTAGTTGAAGGGAAAAGAATGCGGATCTAATAACCCAACAGTGCGGAATACATTCCCTTAACACCTTTACTACAGGGGAGAGAAGCAAAAAATGAAAAACTAATAGTTTCTAAAACTTATAGAGATGCATACAACCATGGCAATGAGAAACCAGAAAGATAAGCAAACAAAGATGACACATTATTTACGTGGGAAAACCCTTTCAGGCAAAAAACCCACCACACAAAGTCAAATTAATTGTATTACAATAATGAATCGATTACATATAATATCCAAACTTCTTTGCTCAGTTCACAATCACCCAGAGAGATTCAAATCCACTGTTACAATGTTTTCACAACATACAGTTCAAAACCCTCTTCAAGAACTCACGTCCTTCTTGTTCTTCAGCTCACGACTTCAACTTGCTCTACAACTTCACGACTCAACTCAACTTGTCTAACTTATGAGAAATAACACATCTCTCATCCAAATGTAATTGACTCAAAAGAGAAATGAATTCCATCCTCAAATCACGCATCTAGTCGGATCTGACAGATCTCCTGCAACAAGCCGTCATTGCATTCAAAGCCATTACTCAAAACGGTTGAGCTCACCACCCTTCGTTGACAAAAGGAACTGCCACAATAACTATCTTGGTATCCATCCAATCACTATTCAACCAGGTGCCACGCGTCCAAGACCCATCAGCAATCACAGCTGACAGAGCAACCAAAATGGTCAAATAGACATCGGGCGTGACCAAGACTTCAAGTCATAAATAACACTGTCAGAGTCAGAGTCGAAACAGAAGTTGAAACAGGACTCCACCGAAAATACACACTGCCAGAGTCGGAGTCGGAGTCAGAACTGGAGTCAAAACATGACTCCACTGAAATTTTAGGTTCAGGAACCATTTCGGTTCCGCGTCCACCCACGACAAAGAGGAACTCATCGGAAATAGTTCTGACCGGGTAAAGTCAACCCGGGGTCAAACCAAGACGGGAACATCGGACTCGAAGCCGGACCCGGGGACGGAATAGAAACAAAAATAGGACTTTACCAAAAGTCCAAGATCAAGAACCAATCTGGTTTTGGTTCCACCTCCGCCAATAGCAAGAAACAAAAATCCAAAAATAGGACAAGGCGGAGGAAAACACCCCGAGTAGAATCCAAACATCCAGAAGAACTAGATCATAAAAGCAGGAGTCGGGCTCGGAGTCGAAACTGTAACTGAAATAGGAACTTGGCAAATGGACATTGCCAACTTCCAAAACTGGTTCCGCCTCTACCAGAACCTGTGAAGCGAAACAGACTGAAGGAAGCGGAGTCGAAGTAGGAACGAGAACCGAAACCTAGAACTTAGGTAAATAGAACAATGCCAAGTTCCATCCTGGTTCCTCCTCCGCTA
Source organism: Sequoiadendron giganteum (assembly GCA_007115665.2). NCBI lineage: Eukaryota > Viridiplantae > Streptophyta > Pinopsida > Cupressales > Cupressaceae > Sequoiadendron > Sequoiadendron giganteum. The sequence goes on from CM021101.1 coordinate 861,413,179, forward strand.
GAGACTTGAAACTTAGGCAAATAGAACAATGTCAAGTTCCATCCTGGCTCCACCTCCGCCAGAACTTTGTAAACAACAGAAAATCACCAAGGCATGAAAACGAGGACTTCAAGCTGGAAGTTGAGACATAATTTCTCAACAATCTCCCACTTGGTGAACACTTCCAGCTTCCTCAAAGCATCATACCTTACTATCTATCATAGGCCCCAAGGCCCATCGATTTTGTGCACCATCTGAACTTGTCTATGCTAACCGGCTTTGTCAAGGCATCTGCAACATTCTTCAAGGTGTCAACCTTATCCATACTGACCTTGCCATCTTCAACCATATCCCTCATGAAGTGATATTGCACATTTATGTGCTTGGTCCTGGCATGAAAGGTCGGATTCTTTGCCAAACAAATGGCACTTTGACTGTCACAGTAGATTGAAATCTGCTCAACATTAAATCCAATGTCTGAACACAAATTCCTCAGCCACACTGCCTCCTTGCAAGCATGAGTTGCTGCCATGTACTTTGCCTCTATCATGGATAAAGCAACTATAGCTTGTCGCTTGCTCATCCAACTGATTGCTCCACCATTAAGCATGAAAGTGTATCCATTGGTGGATCTTCTGCTGTCAATATCCCCTACCCAATCAGAATCAACATATCCCTGAATGCTAAGAGTCCTCTGTGATGCAACCATACTGCCATGGTAACATAAAGCATAATCTGAAGTACCCTTCAAATACCTGAACACTCTCTTTACAGCATCCCAATGTGATCTCCCTATATTTTCCATGAAATGGCTTAGAACTCCCACTGCTTGGGTAATGTTTGGTCTTATGCAGACCATAGCATACATCAAACTTCCTACTGCACTTACATAAGGCACACTGGTCATGTCCTCCATCTCAGTAGCAGACTTTGCACAGTCTTTAGTAGATTTTCAATCCTTGCATGATTGGAACAACTAGCTGCTTGTAATCAGTCATGCTAAACCTCTCTAGAATGGTTTTCACATACTTACTCTGAGTGAACCAAAGCTTTCTACTTGTTCTATCCCTGGTTATCTCTACTCCAAGAATGTACCTTGCTGCTCCAAGATCTTTCATTTCAAACTTAGCAGACAATTGAGTTTTAAGATCAGAAATCATTGCCTTGCTATTACTAATGAATAACATGTCATCCACATATAGAGTAATAACAAGCACACGATCATTCTCACATTTATAATAGATGCAATGATCATATTTTGATCTAACAAACCTAATTGACAACACAAATGTGTCAAATTTCTGGTACCACATTCTAGGAGATTGCTTTAGACCATAGAGAGATTTATTTAATTTGCAAACCAGATTTTGTTTACCTCTATCAACAAAATGCTCAGGCTAGGACATGAAGATTTCTTCTTCCAACTCACCATGGAGAAACGTTGTCTTCACATCCATCTACTCAGTTTCATAGTCATACACAGCTGCCAATGACAACAAAAATCTGATGGATGTCAACTTTGCTACAGGGGAAAAGATCTCTCCATAATCAATTCCCTCAACTTGGAAAAATCCCTTTGCAACTAGTCATGCCTTATACTTCTCCACACTACCATCAAGGCCTGTCTTCCTTTTGAATATCCACTTGCAGCCAATAGGCTTTCGCCCTTTAGGTAGTGGTACCAACTTCCAGGTATCATTCTTTTTCAAGGAATCCATCTCCTCATTCATGGCTTCCAGCCAAGACTTTGAATCAGCCATGCTAATTGCTTCTTTCACAATCCTAAGCTCATCAGTGCTGGTAATTAAGGCATAAGCACAATTTGAATCTAACATAGAGAAACCATACCTTTCTGGTTGCCTTCTTTCTCATGTAGATCTCCTTGGAGGTTGAGGTTGTTCTTCATCATCAGAACTTCTAGAGCTGCTTGAACTCTCCTCAATCTCAGGTACACCATGCAACTCTTCCCTTTCTGGAGTTTGGGGAATCTCAACTGCATCCTTCTTCTTATCACTCTGATTTGTCTCAAGCTGTTGATCACTTACTAGAGGTTTCAGCTCACGAAATATCATGCTTCTGCTATACAAAACCTTCTCAGTAATAGGGTTCCAAAGCTTGTATCCTTTCACACCAACTCCATAGCTGCTACAATGAAGGCATCTGCATCACTTTGAGAAGATTCATTGTCAGAAGCATTCTTCTTCTTCTTCTCCTTGCAGTCCTTCCTAATATGACCAGGTTGCCCACAGTTCCAACACTTTACCTTGGACTTTTTACCAGGAGACTTTGATCTCCCTTTAGACTTGGATTTTGAATTGTTTTCTTTCTTCTTGCCTTTCTCCTTTGTTCTACCTCGAATAGAAAGAGCATCTTTGGCCATCTCGAAAGATTTCCTTCACATTTCTTCAGACAAAAGCGAAGCAACCACATCATTAGTCTTGAAAGCAGTGGTTGTGCTTCCAATAGCCATCACAAGATGATCCCAATTGTCAGGTAATGAACACAACAAGAGCATGCAAGAATCCTCCTCCTCAATCTTTACACCTACAGATGCCAGTTGAGTAACACTCATATTAAATGAGTTCAGATGATCTGCAACAGATGCACCTTCGTCCATCTTCAAGGAGTACAACTTCTTCCTTAGGAATAACTTGTTTACTAGAGATTTTCCTTGGTAAATATCACCAAGCTTCTTCCACAAAGCAGCTACAAACATCTCCTCATGAACATTCAAGAGCACAGAATCGGCTAGACTCAGTCTTATCAATCCTCTTACTTTTCTATCAGCAAGATCCCAAGCTTCTTGGGTCATAGTTTGTGGCTTAGTTCCAGACACTGCAATCCAGAGGTCTCTATCCACAAGCAAGACTTCTATCTTAAGTTTCCATAACTCAAATTTGTTGCCATTAAAATTCTCAATATCTATTCTACTAGATGTACTCACCATCTCACAACATAAACAAGTTTAACAATGCAAGTCTCCCATTGAAACAGTATTAGTGCAAAAAACTAATTTTCCCTAACAAGGATAACACAAATTGGCCAAGCTCTGATACCACTTTGAAGGGAAAAGAATGTGGATCTAATGACCCAACAGTGCGGAATACATTCCCTTAACACCTTTACTATAGGGGAGAGAAGCAAAAAATGAAAAACTAATAGTTTCTAAAACTTATAGAGATGCATACAACCATGGCAATGAGAAATCAAAAAGATAAGCAAACAAAGATGACACAGTATTTACGTGGGGAAACCCTTTCAGGCAAAAAACCCACCACACAAAGTCAAATCAATTGTATTATAGTAATGAATCGATTACATACAATATCCAAACTTCTTTGCTCAGCTCACAATCACCCAAAGAGATTCAGATCCACTGTTACAATGTTTTCACAACATACAGTTCAAAACCCTCTTCAAGAACTCACGTCCTTCTTGTTCTTCAGCTCGCGACTTCAACTTGCTCTGCAACTTCATGACTCAACTCAACTTGTCTAACTTATGAGAAATAACACATCTCTCATCCAAATGTAACCGACTCAGAAGAGCAATGAAGTCCATCCTCAAATCATGCATTTGGTCGGATCTGACAGATCTCCTGCAACAAGCCGTCATTGCATTCAAAGCCATTACTCAAAACGGTTGAGCTTTCCACCCTTTGTTGACAAAAGGAACTACCACAATAACTATCTTGGTATTCGTCCAATCACTATTCAACCAAGTGCCACGCGTCCAAGACCCATCAGCAATCGCAGCTGACAAAGCAACCAAAACGGTCAAATAGACATCGGGCGCGACCAAGACTTCAAGTCATAAATAGCACTGTCAGAGTTGGAGTCGGAACAGGAGTCGAAACAGGACTCCACCGAAAATACACACTACCGGAGTCGGAGTCGGAGTCAGAATCGGAACCGGAGTCAAAACATGACTCCACCGAAATTTCAAGTTCAGGAACCATTTCGGTTCCGCATCCGCCCACGGCAAAGAGGAACTCATCGGAAATAGTTCTGACCAGGTAAAGTCAACCCGGGGTCAAACCAAGATGGGAACATCAGACTCGGAGCTAGACCCGGGGATGAAACAAAAACAGAAACAGGACTTTACCAAAAGTCCAAGATCAAGAACCAATCCGGTTCTGGTTCCGCCTCCACCAACAGCAAGAAACAACAATCCAAAAACAAGACAAGGCGGAGGAAAACACCCTGAGTAGAATCCAAACATCCAGAAGAACCAAATCATAAAAGTAGGAGTCGGGCTCGAAGTCAGAACTGTAACTGAAACAAGAACCTGGCAAATGGACATTGCCAACTTCCAAAACCGGTTTCGCCTCTGCCAGAACCTGTGAAGCGAAACAAATTGAAGGAAGCGGAGTCGAAGCAAGAACGAGAACCGAAACCTAGAACTTAGGCAAATAGAACAATGCCAAGTTCCATCCCAGTTCCTCCTCTGCCAGAGACTCGGAACTTAGGCAAACAAAACAATGCCAAGTTCCATCCCGGCTCCGCCTTCGCCAGAACTTTGTAAACAACACAAAATCACCAAGGCATGAAAACGAGGACTTGAAGCTGGAAGTTGAGACATAATTTCTCAATAGTAGTAACAAAAAACCCTTCATATTATAGGTCTTTGACACAATAAGATCATTGACAATCATTTTTGTGAATTATTTACCAGGGGATGTGAGACTAATAGTTTCATCGCACTATCTAAACCTAATTATTTTTATTAGTTTTTTTAACATATTTGCAAAATTCTTCATATTATTAAATTTATCTAACATCGCTCTCCCATCCCCACCACTAAACAAACTAAACACAAACACTAGTTGACCTCCTACTATTTACATCTCATAATAAATCTAAGATAATAAATGTCTAAATCTCAAATAAAATTGCAAGTGCCTCTAACCTTTCTATGATAGAAGTCACCTATTGTACTGCTCGCCCCTTTTTTACAAGAAATTACATTACCTTTAGGTTGCAAGTGATTTGTAGTAATACTTCCAATTTATTGCAAGTGTCCTATAGTACCTCTTTGCTAGAAAATATAATACTTTGTAGTTACCCACAAATACATGTTAATCTAATCTCTTAATTTCTAGGTCATTAAAATACCTTTAAAAATGCATTCAATCTACACAGATTATCATCCACCTTCTTTATTACATTAATTTACAAATTATCACACATAGATGCCTCTTTATGAGGGCCCCTTACTATTATATATTAAAGGAGATCAATAACTTGAGGATCACAAATAGGATTCATAGGTGCGTTATTAGCCTTCCCCTCATTCCTTCTTTGATGAGTGACATGATGCCTAGGAGGCATCTTTCATTGAAAATCAATGCATAGGTTAGGACATACATATAGAATCATCTAGAAATCATCACTAGGGCGTGAAACTCATTAGTCCAAGATAGAATGATACAATAATTTGAAATTAACAACCACACATTGGACTCAATTTTAACCTTGCAAGGAAAATGAAACCATATGGTTACTAAGAGATAAAGTGCTCGAATTTAACCTTGAGGGTACATGTATGTATGAATTTAATGTGTACATGCTATGGATTTTTATGTTACATATTTTTTAATGTTATAAATTGAATGTGTCTTCAAATGAAATGTATTTTTAAGTTGTGCATGTTCAACGTGATTTAAATAACTTTCAAATTGTGTACATTAGTTAAATAGTTCGTTATATATTTTTTAATTGTTTAACATGCAGTTGCCATTTCATTATTCACATGGAGCCTAAATTCAACCTAGAGGATTTTATACCTGATGCACAACCTCAAGATCCCATACATCTAGATCTACCACCACAACAAAACCACACACCTCTACACTCTCCACCTCCTAACCCCCCACGCCCCATAGTAGATCAGGCTCAATTAAGAGAGAGCATTAGAGAAAACCTTAATGTGATTTAAGAAAATGTAGATTTGATCAAAAAGGATCCCAATATCCCCCCCCCCATCTCACACGATTGGCAGCTTTGATGCAATCTATTGTTGATTTTGTTTGATCTATTGATGTAGACCTAGATAGGTTCCATCAATGGAGAGAAGAGAGGAGACAATTCTATGCAGATGGATTGTCCTATAAAGAAATTAATGACCTTAAAATTACCAAACAAGCTTTTTTCCAACATTTCTTTAGCCCCCAAACAAATGAACCAATTCCACCCACCAAAAAACAAATTTCAATTAAATGGTGTAGGCACTCGTAGATAGCTGCAAATTTTTGGGATAGATAGTGGAGGGTGTTTCATACTCCACCACATGGAAATTGTGAGGTGCCCCTATACTTTTTCATAAATTTATGGGTTGATTTTTAGTTTGGTTTAAAAACCAACTATTTTGATATGAGGTCATTTCAGGGAGCTGGGGGTGGCATGCCCCAACACAGATTAGGAGCACATGTTGATCCTCAGCGACATGCTCTGATTTCTCCTATTGTTGCTCCTCCTTAACCTAGTGTTTCCACTACATTTCAGCAACATACGATATTGTTGATATTAGGAGCATTGAGTTCTCTTTCAGGACATCTCACTCATCAGACTACACATGTGGTGACTGAAGTGGGTAATATAGAGCATGGAGGCTCAAGCTATGGGCATACTCAGGCATCCACTTCAGGTGACCCACATTCATCTAAGACAAAGTCATATATGGATTTACTATATTCTGAGGATCATCCTACACAGGTATGTTCATCTTTTGAACTTAAGCACATTTAAATAATTTGTTTGAAATGTGCAAAATTCATGTAAATAATAACATCAAATTATATATATAATATAATATTAATTCAAGAAGTTTTTGGTGTAGATGCATGATGACACAATGCCTATATCTGAATATGATCATGTCTATATTTCGAGTGTTGTAGAAGTGGGCTCACCTTTTGGTCAGGTACAAACTAATATATATTTTAATTTATGTGGACATATCTAATTTAATTTAAATTTGTAAACATGTGTGAAATGATATATTATATCTAGATACAAGGAGGTCATGCAATACCGACTACCAACCAACTACAAGTTGTGGTGAGTGCTCTTGAGTTATCATCAGCTCGAGTGCATGCTTTCAAAATTTTGTTAAGTTTAAATTAAATACACATCATAAATCTAATTTAATTTGAATTTGTACACATGTGTGAATGATCTATACATTATTGTATCCATATGTAGGGATTTCATGTGATACCCATGGCGGGCACACCTAAGACATCATCAACATTTATGCACATGGGCAATCTCAAGTGTACGATCATGAGGTCATACCATTCGAGGTTGTAAACTTTACTAAATCTCCCATACAATTTTTAGGGACCTTTTAAATATATATTCGAGGTTTTAACATATTGTTTGCTTTATATGATTATGCAAGATATAGTAGAACAAGCATTTGGACCTTTTCGATTGAAAATTATGCTACCCATTGAATAAAATTTTCCAGTAGATTCACATGATCATATGGTAATTTATGGATACTAAAATTCATTTTTACTGTACTTACTAGATATTTAATAATTAAATTTATTTTTATCAAGTTTATATGTTAAATTATATCAAAATTTCTAATTTACTTTAAATCTAATTTCAAGTTTCTTGGACTCTTTTACAACATGATACAAGTACATCTAGTCCACGTGGAGCAAAGAAGAGACTTGATTTGACTGATTGCTCTGACAATTAGATGGTTTTAAATTTTATGGACTATAGATCTCTAGTTTTATTTAAATATATGTGTTGGACTTGACATATACATTTTGAACATGTTATTTCATGGACAATTTCACATTCATTATATTGATTAATATGATCATGTTTGTGTTTATTTATATTAGTTGACTTTAATATGATGATTATATATGCACTCAATTATGATTGTGTTATGTTCATTTTGATGATTATATGCACTCATGTACATGTATAGATATTCTATCTACTTTTCAAGTAATACACACTATATAAATTCTTATCTAGAATCAAATTTCCTATACATAATTGATCAAATGGTTAGGTGACAAAATAAAGCATTCCTTAAATAGTTTAGATCATATTCATAATAAATTAAGGGCAAGTAATTTTAACTATTTTCCAATTCTAGCAAATATTTGAATCACTAAACAAAAATGTATCTCCTTGTATGTATAAAATGTTTAATATATATACAATTGAACAATTATATAAAATGTGGTAGATACAAGACATGTTAGGAAAAGGTGTGTTGTACACCTTGCATAATGTATTTAATGTAATTATTCTTGGGGACACTTTATGTTGTATGTAACATTGGGACATAAGTTAAAATTGCTAAAATGATTATTTAATATTGGAGAAAAAGAATTAATAAAGTACCCAATATTGAATGTGGGAACATGTTTTATAATCGCATGGTTTTAGTCACATGGTTTTATGTAATACCCCTTGGTGGTTTTGTGGGAGCTTGTCGCTATAAAATCAACCACAAGGGTAGCTGTTTTTAGGTTGATCAGTTGGTAGGTTAGCTGTGGTTAGCATTTGTGGAGGTTTGGAGCATGGAATGGAATGTGTGGTTGCATGCTTGTTCACATGGATTGCATGGAGAGGGATTTTTGCTTCAATGGTGTTCATGGAGACTTTGAAGATGTATTGTAATCTTTATTTCTGAATAATACATGAGAGATGGATGTTTTTGGAGGCTAGTTTCTTTCCCTCTTGAGGGTTTTCCCAGGGTACATCTTGTGTCAAATTTCCATGGGTATGTTGTTTATTCTCTTGCATGTAGATTCTTAGTACTTATTTGCATAGATCTCTTTTGGGTTATGTGGAAATTGTCTTAATATGGCTGCAAGTTTCCAACATTTGGTATCAAAGTTTTGGTTATGGTTATATAACCCTTGGTTGAGAAAAATATTGTTTAAGTTTGAATCTATGTATTGCATGAAATAATGAAAGACATGGCAAGATATGAGGGTTTTGTAGGTTGTTTATTGCATATCTAAGGGTTTTGGGTTTGCTATTTTGATGGGTTGTTTACAGATTTGGAGTGTAATAAATTTTGGGTGAAATAGGTTTCTTGGTTGTGCATTCAAGTGGGGGTTTTGTGGGGGAAAATTTATAAAAGACCTCTTGCATCAAAATGGACCTCATAATTGAATCTGGGTTGTCCGAGAGATGAAGATTGATATATAATTCTCCCTATTTTGGTTACTGAAAAAAATGCAATTTGTTTTTGTAAAATGCCATATTTGCATGCCGTACAAACGTCATTCTTCAAAAAATTAAAAATAAAATAATATTCCCATCGAAAAAATAATTCCTACAAAATAATATTTAAAATTTAAAATAAATATATACATGGATTAAAAATCAGTGTTGAAATTTTTTAATAAAAAGTTTTTTTTTTTTTTAAAAGCAAATTGTGGGAAGGGGGGGGGGGGTCGGCCCACCCCCACTATACCCTCCTACAAGCCTGCATTGGCAGACCTTTTGATGACAAGTACAATATACCTATTGATCGGTAGGTACCGCCAGCAGGACTGCAGGAAGGCCCTACCACCGGACCCCATGTGGGGTTTCAAAAACCTTTTTTTTAATAAAATTTTATTATTAAAATTTCAATCACCATTTTTTAATAATTTTGCCCATGAATTTAATAAAAGGGGCTTGTGGAAATTTTTTGAATAATTTTTAATTAAATGGAATTTAATAAATATTTCGGGTCTGCCACCGGTGTGCCACTCGGGGTGCCACCGCCACTAGTGGCTCTGCCCGGGGGCCACCCTTGTTGTGCCTAAATACCAGAATTGTGCAACTTTCTTCCAAGGGCCATAACTTTTGCCCAGGGTGTCCTTTTATACTCTTCTTGGACTCATTGGAAAGATGAATCAGTGCTCTATGTTGTGGTGCTAGTGATTTTTCTAGGTTTTGTATTTTTGACAATGTTTTTCTTGTTGGAAGTCAAATATTCATTTTGAGCTTCGAGAGGTGATATCGGGTGCATACGGAGTTAGATTTTGGACTTCAAATAGTCAACGGAAAGCTTCTTCAGAGCACTACACAGCGGATCATGTTTGGAGTTGTTTTGGCATGGTTTATTTTCTACTTTACTTATTTGAGCTATTTATAGGTTACTTTGACTATGATGATACTATGAGTTTATGGATGATCGGATCTTGGAGATTTGATGTTGGATTCATTGTATGCTCAATTGTACATCTCAAATTATTCTATTTTTGACATGGTTATTAATATTTGGTTGGATTTGTATGTTGCATTGTTGTATCTACAAGTTGTGTAGCATTGTATGTGGTCTATACTTATTGCACCTATGACTTGGATATGGGTTGTCTTTGCCCATTGATATTTCAGTGATGATGCATGTTCAGTTTTGGTGGCTTGGTTTAGTCACTTGATTTTCTAGTTCTGTTGTCATGTTGAGGAGGTGAGATGGTATTACCAGGTATAGTCATGATGTGAGACTTATATAGTTGACTATATTATGCAGATATGTGGACACAGTTGGGTTGAGTTGTTGGTACATTTGGTGGTGATCATGGTGTTATGGATGTTTCTTGTGATTTAGAGACTTTGGCATGTCATGATGGTTTATGCAGGTGCATTGTTGGTGGTGTTAGATTGGTTCCTAATTTAGGTTGTGGCGGTGTATCTTCTTGCTATGAGGATCATGGTTTTACTTTGCCTTTTGGGAGCTCTTGTTACATTTGAGTTCTTTGATTGTGTGAGGGACTTTGGTTGATCTTCATGAGGATATTTTTATCATGATGTCATGGATAGTTTGATTAGACTTTTCAATTGTAGCTTTTGACAATTATGGATTGGCAATGATTGAATATGTTTATGATGGTTTGGCGGTTGTAGGTCTCTTCTTGGCTTGGATATTTTGGTTCTACTTGTTATGTTACTGGCATTGCAATTGTGTGTGTAGACCTAGATGATCTTCATGCAGATGATGGTTGTCATGATGCCATGTGTGACTTGGTATCACAATTCAATGGGACTTGTTGGTAGTGATGTGGATTCACCAGTTGATGGTGGATGATCTTCTGCAATATTGGTTGGTGTCATGGATGGACTCTTGGTTTATACTTCTATGTAGTGAGGGTTCATTGGCATCTTTATTTTCATTGACAGAGGATGGCTATATTCATGTGGTTTGGATATGTTGACATCTTTGTTTGCCATGCAAGACTTCTTTATTCTTTGGTTGAGATGTCATGATTAGTATTTTGATATGTGATCCTTGTTATGATATGATGGTTATGTTATTATGTCATGATTTACTCTTGATCGTACATTAGAGTTTTGGCATGATACATGTATTTTTTATGTTATTTGGATCACATGATATTCTTTGAGGAGATGGTTAGATCATGGATGTCATGTTTATGTTCCTAATTCATGATTGGAGCTTTGAAAATGATCGTAGTAGTTCTCTTTGTATTGGATACTTTGATCATTTTCTTGATTACTTCATGATGGTGCTATGTTGCATTTGGAGTTTGGAATGGATTGGTTGGTTATAGGTACTCATGGATACTTGGAGACATAGGTGAGGCTTGAGTTCTCTTATGGCTAGAGATATGTGTTGAGAGATGGTTACTCTTGATGAGATTTTAGTAGGAAGTTTGATGAGCCTACACCTTGGTTGGACATGAGTTCAAAATGGACCTATGAGGAGAGTGTTCATGGATGAGTCATGGGAACTTGAATATCTTGGGGGGGCATTCTCTTTCCCCACTCTTGGTCTACTCATCAATTTCACTTGAGAGGTATTTCCCATTGTTTCTTTCAGGTGCTTTTATATTTATGCTTTATCTTCTCATGCATATGGATCTTGAGCTATGGATATATGGTTTTGGAGGGTTAATTTGAGGAGTTTTGGAATGTTTTATCTCCTTATACATTGTGATTACATTCATTAATGTTGAGTTTAGGAGATGGATTGGGATTATTTCCTTCATTGGGAATGGATTTATTTTGATCTTCTTTGGCTTGAGAGGCTTACATCCATGTTGATTACATGATACATATGTTATTTTTGGCCTTGGTGATTAAATGGTTGGGTGTTGTTATGGATTTTATTTTGGGGTGTTGTGGTGGAGATCATACTTGACATAGTTGGAATTTAGAGGTGTATGTAGGAGGATTTTCTATAGGTATATGATGTGCAAATTTTCTCTCATTGGTCTTGGTTATCTTCTAGTATGTTTGGTTTCACATTACATTGGTTTGAGGTTTTGTTGAATCTATTTTGATCACTAGCTTGTGGTCATGTGTTTTCACTTATGTTCTTGGGTGATAACATGGAGGTTCCTTTATCTTTTTCCTTTGTTGGGTGTGGAGAACTTGGGAGAGCTATGGAGACTTGTGGTGAGAGTTGTTCTTATAGGTTATTGATTTACAGGTTTGCATATCATTGTGGATGATTCCTTGGTTCTACATGATGTCTACACTTTCTATATGATGTTATTGGTAGACTTGGTATGCCTTGATCTTTTTCAGATTTGCATTACCCATGCAATGGGAGCTCTTGGATGTGTATGTCATTCTTTGATAGGTTTACACTTGGATTTTATGATTGTAGTTTATGGGTGTATATGTTTATGGCATGCGTTTACTATGTTTTGTATACCTTGAAGGTATGGATAGTTGGATGTGTTGGAACTTGTTGTGGGTGCTATTTCAGCTATGGGTTTTTGTATCTTGACAACTACTGGTGCATATTGATACTTTTGGATTGAGTGTATGTGTTTGGGATATCAATTGAGGCAAGACTTATGATTTGTTGTGATAGATTGTGTGGCTTCTCTCTGGATGGATTCTTATCTTTGTGCATTGGCATGATGGAGGATGAGAGCATTCCTCCTTGGGATGGTGGTGAGTTTGATTCTTGTTGCAGGTATATTGATAGAGCACATGGAGTACTTTGATTCCTTGATGGTATATGTGGCTATATGGATTGTTCATTTTGATTCGCATTTTGAGGTTACTTGTTCCCCTTATACAATGTATACAACAAGTGGGAGAATATTAGGAAAAGGTGTGTTTTACACCTTACATAATGTATTTAATGTAATTATTCTTGGGGAAAATTTATGTTGTATGTAACATTGGGACATAAGTTAAAATTGCTAAAATGTAATTATTTAATATTGGGGAAAAAGAATTAAATAAAGTACCCAATATTAAATGTGGGAACATGGTTTTGTAATCGGATGGTTGAAGTCACATGGTTTTGCGTAATACAACTTGGTGGTTTTGTGGGAGCTTGTGTCTATAAAAGCAACCACAATTGTAGTTGTTTTTAGGTTGTTAAGTTGGCATGTTAGCTCTAGTTTGCATTTGTGGAGGTTTGAAGCATGGCATCAGATGTGTGATTGCATGCTTGTTCACATGGATTGCATGGAGAGGGCTTGTTGATTCAATGGTGTTTATGGAGACTCTGAAGATGTATTGTAATCTTTATTTCTGAATAATACATGAGAGATGGATGCTTTTGGAGGTCGGATTTTTACCTCTTGAGGGTTTTCCTAGGGTATATCTTGTGTCATATTTTCATGGGTATGTTTTCTATTCTCTTGCATGTAGATTCTTAGTACTTATATGCATAGATCTCTTTTGGATTATATGGAAATTGTCTTAATATGGCTGCAAGTTTCCAACAGGACATCATTTGTATAAGATAAAATTGGAACAAGATATTTAAAAAGTGACTAATAATTTCATTGAAGTTCATACATAGAACAAACATATATAATGTATATTGATGTTTAATACAACTATATAACATGATGAAACATATGTGTGCATGTAGATACAATTAAACCTTATCAACTTTTAGGTCAAGACCACAAATTGATATTTACATAGTCTCTTGATAAAAAAAAATTATAGTCACAATCACATGGTAGATCAACTTGATGAGAACTTGCAAAAATAATTAATGTAAGTAAAGTAACTATAGTTTTTATGAGTATTTTAACTAAATAATTCATGCAAGAAAATAACAATATATAGTAAAAGTTAGAAAATTGGATCTTATAAATTCCTTACAAGTGATGTTTGCCATAGGATGGATTAAGGGGACCTAAGAGGATATAGCTTAATGGGTCCTAAGAGAATTCCTTAAGGGGAGTTAAGAGAATGACTTAAGGGGATGCACAAGGTAGATTAAGGGGAGTTAAAAAAATGACTTAAAGGGATGCAAGAGGGTTGATTAAAGGGAGGTGATAAAATGACTTAAATGGATGTAAGAGGGTGGATTAAGGGGATGCATGTCATGAACCCTAGGATATGTCTTAACAAGTCCTAAGAGGATGGCTTAAGGTGAATTATGAGAGTGACTTAAGGAATGAAAGAGGGTTGATTAAGGGGATTGACTTAAGGGTCCTTTAAGAGGATGGCTTAAGGGGATACAAGAGGGTGGATTAAGGGGATTTGATAGAATGACTTAAAGAGATGCAAGAGGGTAAATTAAGGGGAGTTGATAGAATGACTTAAAGGGATGTAAGAGGGTGGATTAAGGGGATGCATGTCATGAACCCTAGGATATGGCTTAACGACTCCTAAGAGGATGGCTTAAGGGGAATTATGAGAGTGACTTAAGGAATGCAAGAGGGTTGATTATGGGGATGTAAGAGGATATAACTTAAGGGTCCTTTAAGAGGATGGCTTAAGGGGGTGCAAGAGGGTGGATTAAGGGGATTTGATAGAATGACTTAAAGGTATGTAAGAGGGTGGATTAAGGGGATGCATTTCATGAACCCTAGGATATGGCTTAATGTGTCCTAAGAGGATGGCTTAAGGGGAATTATGAGAGTGACTTAAGGAATGCAAGAGGGTCAATTAAGGGGATGCAAGAGGATATGACTTAAGGGTCCTTTAAGAGGATGGATTAAGAAACAGAATTTGACAGGGGAGAGAACAAAGGAAAATATAAAGCAGGCAAGAAACATTGTATTAATCAAATAGATATTACAAAGATTTATGAGCTTTAGCTCATATCCTTACAGCTCTACCGAGCTGGACTCATCTGAGAGTGAGTGCAAACTATATCAGACTCAACAATATATAGAGATTTGAGCATGTGCAAGACTAGCAGTCAATAACACATGGTCAACAAGATGGAGTAGTTGGAGTAGTTGAAACAACACTTCTAGATGGAGTATTCAGCACATGGTCGACTGGGGATGTTGTTGGATGTTTCTAGATGGTCTGTGCTGACAAGCTTTGGGCTATAATTAATTTACCTTCCAACATCACCCCATAAATTAATTATGTTGATTATTCTAAATGTCCCCCCATAATCTAGAAAAGATGGGTCCGGGTCTAAAACCTTGTTAGGTACCCATTTACAATCATTGATTAAATTCTTCATAGTGCTTCCCCTCATCATAATCAATTTGGGTTTTACGGCTTACCCTAACTGATGCAATTCTAAAGTGGTTTAACGCTTACCACAAACTCCACAAACCTCACATACAAGTGGTTTCAAGATCACCACAAAGTTCACATACAGGTGGTTTCAAATGACCACAAATTCACATACAGGTGGTTTTAGATTACCACAAACTTCACACTCAAATGGTTTTGGCTCCTCCATGCTCCACTTTCCTCAAATCATCGACTTTATTCTTGCAATTAGCTTCTTCTTGACCAAAATAATGATCTCCTCTCTGCAATTACAATGATCTCCTTTGGTTTGGGTTGCTTCTACTACGAACTCTTTCCACTCTTCTCTACACAATGACTCCTTATCAAACGCATTCTCCTCTTGTTTTCACTAGACGACTTTCTTCTTAGAGGCTTCATCTTGTCCTTCTTTCTTCTTTGACAGCGGACCTCTTCGAATGGCTTAGATCTATGGCTTTTTCCTTCATTCAGTGGCTGGATCTTCATTTCCATGAGCTGCAAAAAAAAAAAACTTCTTGCATCGACACAGCTAGAGACAACTTGGCGACTTCCCCTCCATGAGCGACAAGCTTATCACAGCAGCAATCTCTTCTTCTTTGGACAACTTCCTCGCCACAATCAATGATCTCCTTTCACTAGCGACAAATCCTTTTCCTCAACGACATTTGACTTGGGCAATCCTTTCTTGGCAGCGACTACCTTCAATGCTGCAATACTTTGCCTGATTTCTATCACAAATGGTGACAATCATTCTCCAAATAATCTCCTAACCTGGCTGCAAACAGTGAGTTGCAAACTTCATGCATGGCAGCTTTCTCTTTCTCCTATGATCTCTTTCAACAACTTGGCTAATCTTGCAAGCTACGGCTTGATGAAGACTCCATAGGGCTTCTGGCATGGCTTCAACATACACAGTGACTTCTTTTCAAACTGCAAAACTCCCCTGGATCTCTCTACTATACACTTGACCAGATTCTTCTGGCTCTCCAGGCTCCTACCATCGGCTTTGATACCATGACAAAATTTGACAAGGGAGAGAACAGAGACAAATATAAAGCAGACAAGAAACATTGTATTAATCAAGTAGATATTACAAAGATTCATGAGCTTCAGCTCATATCCTTATAGCTCTACCGAGCTGGACTCATCTGAGAGTGAGTGCAAACCATATCAAACTCAACAATATATAGAAAGTTGAGCATGTGCAGGACTAGCAGTCAATAACACATGGTCAACAAGATAGAGTAGTTGGAGTAGTTGAAACAACACTTCTAAATGGAGTATTCAGCACATGGTCGACTAGGGATGTTGCTGGATGTTTCTAGATGGTCTGTGCTGACAAGCTTTGGACTATAATTAATTTACCTTCCAACATTAAGGGGATGAAAGAGGGTGGATTAAGGGGAGTTGATAGAATGACTTAAAGGGATGTAATAGGGTGGATTAAAGGGATGCATGTCATGAACCCTAGGATATAGCTTAACGGGTCCTAAGAGGATGGATTAAGGGGAATTATGAGAGTGACTTAAGTAATGAAAGAGGGTTGATTAAGGGGATGCAAGAGGGTGGATTAAGGGGAGTTGAAACCCTAGAAACCCATATAGATTTGTTATTCTAAGAATCTCATGAACCCTAGAAACCCTAAACCCTAAACCATATGACCTAAAGCCTAGGAGATGAACCCTAAACCATTAACCCATATAGATTTTTTATTCTAAGCATCTCATGAATCCTAGAAACCCTAAACCCTAAACCATATGACCTAAACCCTAGAAACCCGTATAGATTTGTAATTCTAAGCATCTCATGAACCCTAGAAACCCTAAACCCTAAACCATATGACCTAAAGCCTAGGAGAAGAACCCTAAACCATTGACCCATATAGATTTTTTATTCTATGCATCTCATGAACCCTAGAAACCCTAAACCCTAAACCATAAACAATAGGACCTAAAGCCTAGGAGATGAACCTTAAACCATTGACCCATATAGATTTGTTATTCTAAGCATCTCATGAACCCTAGAAACCCTAAACCATATGACCTAAAGCCTAGGAGATGAATCCTAAACCATTAACTCATATAGATTTGTTATTCTAAGCATCTCATGAACCCTAGAAACCCTAAACTCTAAACCATATGACCTAAAGCCTAGGAGATGAACCCTAATCCATTAACCCATATAGATTTTTTATTCTAAGCATCTCATGAACCCTAGAAACCCTAAACCATATGACCTAAAGCCTAGAACATGAACCCTAAACCATTAACACATATAGATTTGTTATTCTAAGCATCTCATGAACCCTAAAAACTCTAAACCCTAAACCATATGACCTAAATCCTAGGATATAAACCCTAAACCATTAATCCATATAGATTTTTTATTATAAGCATCTCATGAACCCTAGAAACCCTAAACCATAATGATGCAGAGTGGCAGGGATAGCAAACACCCAAATATAATGTAAAGTACCCTCTAGCACTTAGGTTTCAACAAACTTCCACAAACTATGGTGAATTAGGCACTTTTCTGTCAAAAGGCTAGTAGCCTTACCCGGTAGGACAGTCAATATAAAAACCACATGGATTATTTTCAAGGCACCAAAACTATGAATTCAGACATCCACAATGGACCCCTACAAAGTTCCAAAACCTTTCCTCTTGACTGTCAAGGCATCACTCACAATGGCCCTTTCTACCACTACTCCAAGAGGCCTAATTCACAGACCTACACCTGGGTCTTGACTATCTAGGCTCTCCCCTTCACCCCAAAGCCAAAAAATGAACTCCTACAGGTTTTTCACACCTATCACCATCATTCCTAAGTGCCTTTCAAACAGATTCTTCAAAATAAAGCAAAAACTCACTTTTTGCTTGTCACATGGGCTTGCCACATAGAGATGTCAAGCCAAAACATTGCTCCATTTGCCTCCGAAGTTATTGCTGCTCTCCAAGACCTCTGATACATAAAATTTCACCCTCATACCTTCCATCCCACCAATATTTGGCAATGCTACAGTGTGGGAATGGAAGATGCATCCATTTTTTGCTCAAAACCTTGATTTTGAGGGTTTTCAGACCACCCGGGAGTAAAATTAAGATATCTCCCTTATTACTCAATGAAATATCACCACTCCAACTCCAAAAGAAATCTTATTCAATTACCTTTCCAAAAATTACATCCTTCAACCATAAAACAAAACGTACAGATCGTACCAAGTACGGGATCAGCAAATTCTAGAGGAAAACATGGGGTTTGAGACCACCCGGTAGTAAAATGGCAATATCTCACTCAATTCTCAATTAAATCACACCATTAAAACGCCCAAAGAAAGGTGATTCAATTATCTATCCAACCATTACAGGATTATAACATGAAACAACATATAAAGTCCGTACAATGCACGGGATCAGCAGTTTCTTGATGAAAAACTCAAAAACAGCAATTTCTCCTTTGAAAACTCCTTCTCAACTTCTTCAACAACCTTGCCTCGACCAAGAGAGGCATATTTGAAGCCTCCTAACTCCCTCCAACTTCCTCCAACTTCCATTTTAATCAGTTGGTCGTTGGAAACACATTTAGACTTCACTTGAACACATAAATGCCTAATTAAGGCAATTTAGACAATTTTCACCAACTTGCCTACAAAGATGCTTCCAAAATATGTGAAAGGCATACAAGCCAACTAAAATGAGCAAGGTGACTCCCCTCAAGTGTCTAGATACAACAAGGCATCCTTATTTTGTTAATTTTCCAAAATGTACTAGACTTACAAAGGAGGATGGAGACCTTGTTTATACAAAGAGTTGGTCACCAAGACCAAAATTCCATCAAAAACTTAGGAGACCTATTACAAAGAATTTAAATGGTCCCTAGGACCTTATTCTAACACAAAAATAAGAAACAAAACATAACTAAACATTCTAGGTCCATTAGACCCATGGGTGCTCCTGCACCACATAAACAATAGGACCTAAAGCATAGGATATGAACCTTAAACCATTAATCTATATAGATTTTTTATTTTAAGCATCTCATGAACCCTAGGAACCCTAAACCCTAAACCATATGACCTAAAGCCTAAGATATGAACTCTAAACCATTAACCCATATAGATTTGTCATTATAAGCATCTCATGAACCCTAGAAACCCTAAACCCTAAACCATATGACCAAAATCATAGGAGATGAACCCTAAACCATTAACCCATATAGATTTATTATTATAAGTATCTCATGAACTCTAGAAACCCTAAACCATAAAAAATAGGACCTAAAACCTAGGAGATGAACCTTAAACCATTAACCAATATAGATTTGTTATTCTAAGCATCTCATGAACCCTAGAAACCCTAAACCCTAAACCATATGACCTAAAGCCTATGAGATTAACCCTAAACCTTTAACCCCTATAGAATTTTTTATTCTAAGCATCTCATGAACCCTAGAAACCCTAAAACATAAACAATAGGACCTAAAGCCTAGGAGATGAACCTTAAACCATTAACCCATATAGATTTTTTATTCTAATAATATCATGGACCCTAGAAACCCTAAACCCTAAACCATATGACCTAAATCCTAGGAGATGAACCCTAAACCATTAACCCATATAGATTTGTAATTATAAGCATCTCATGAACCCTAGAAAACATAAACCATAAACCATATGACATAAAGCCTAGGAGATGAATAAAGGGGATGCAAGAGGATGGATTAAGGGTAGATATACAAGGATGGATTAATGGTACATAAGAGGATGGATTAAGGGGTCCTAAGAGG
Organism: Sequoiadendron giganteum; assembly: GCA_007115665.2. Taxonomy (NCBI): domain Eukaryota; kingdom Viridiplantae; phylum Streptophyta; class Pinopsida; order Cupressales; family Cupressaceae; genus Sequoiadendron; species Sequoiadendron giganteum. The sequence continues at coordinate 861,433,377 of CM021101.1, forward strand.
ATGGCTTAAGGGGTGTTGAGACAGTGGCTTAAGGGGATGCAAGTGGATGGATTAAGGGTAGATATATGAGGATATGGATTAAGGGTTCCTAAGAGGATGGCTTAAGGGGTGTTGAGAGAGTGACTTAAGGGGATGCAAGAGGATGGATTAAGGGTTGATATATGTGACTATGGATTAAGGGGTCCTAAGAGGATGGCTTAAGGGGTGTTGAGAGAGTGACTTAACAGGATGAAATAGGATGGATTAAGGGTAGATATACAAGAATATGGATTAAGGGGTCCTAAGAGGATGGATTAAGGGGAATTAATAGAGAAACTTAAGGGGATGCAAGAGGATGGATTAATGGTACATAAGAGGATGGCTTAAGGGTTCCTAAGAGAATGGATTAAGGGGATATGAAATCAAATATAAACTCTTTATAAAATGACATTTAACTATTTAGTTTTATATTTATACTATCAATTAAGGGGTCCTAAGAGAATGGATTAAGGGGATATGAAATCAAATATAAACTCTTTATAAAATGACATTTAACTATTTAGTTTTATATTTATACTATCAATTAAATGTATCTAGAACTATATATACTTACTTGTTAATAGATTTGAATTCGATTGTAATATATGCATGTCCTTTTTTTTTGTGATGCATCTAGTTTTGGGAGACCTGAAACGAAAAATGATATAAAAATTTAATTAGGAAATGACTAAATACAAATATATATATATATATATATGTATATGTGATAAATGTTTAACTACATATCAACTATCAATTAAATATATATACAACTATAAACTTACCAATATTTATTTACTCTGTTGTACCATCTGCATCCTCTCTCTTTTGTAATGCATATATGATTGTCTCATGCTCATCCATTGAAAGTGTCTGTAACACTTTATTAGTAGGCCTCCCCTGATATCTAACTAGTTTATATTGGTTGAAAAAATCAAATGTGAATAATGTATAATCTTCTTTTGTCTTTCATAATCTTCAAATGAAAGCAAGCCATTCTTTCTTATCAAATATTTTCGAAGCCATGTGCCAACAATAACCACCAAACTAGTTGGATACTCAAAGTTGTCATCATCCACTCTAGGATGTACCAACTTATTTTTTATCTCAACACATCTAACCAACCAATACTCCATCTCTTCTTCATTCCCCTTAGGTGCAACAACAACATACAAATATCCTACAAAAATAAATAAAAGATTCAATAAAGAGTGACTTATATTTCATTCACATATAAACATGCATACATATAAAATTCAATTCAATTTAATGTACCTTCTTGTACAAGATCTGAAACATGATCATAATCATCTGATGCGAACACTTGATATCCTCAGTTGTTGTTCCATGTTGAACATGTGTCGATGTAGGTGTTAAGGCTCCTTGTTTCCATTTTTCGACCCATTCTATATTTTCACATGCTTCCTAATCAACTGCAATACAAAATTGACAAAAGAATGCCAACTCCCTTGTCCATATTGTCCATGTGTTTGCATTTGAACTCTTAAACAAATGCCATTTTACAGATCCATTAATTTTTTCACAATCTTGTTGAGAAAAAATATTTTTCTTCAACTAGCCAAAAGAAGCATCGAATTATTGAGCTCTCACTTGTTCTTGTAGATAATTTGGTATTGCAACAATCTACAATTGCACGTGCATCTTTGAATTTCATAGCATCCTCAAATTTTAGTTGCTCTCTATCAAGAGCTCTTTTCACACATGCACTTGCTCCATCGTGTTCTCCCTTACCATGTCTAGCTTCAAAAAAAACTCACATGTGTTGGATATTGTTTTCCTTATGAACTCTACATAACCAATAAAACATTCTAGCATTACTGAATTAACCCGTACAATTATCCGACCATATGAGATGTTCTCTCATTTGAATTCCTCTCTCTTTTAATTTTTTATAAAATATATCAAAACAATATTGAACAAACTCATATGAATGTAATCTATTATCACTTACATAAAAATGGTACTCTCTCAAAAAAAATCTATTATCTTCTCTACTATCATCTACATGTCTATAAACAATATAAAAAAATATAGCTACTTGCACTAAATTATAATACTGTGATTGAATTTCTTCTTGTGGAGCAAGAGTATAATTTTTAATAAAATCAACAACTGACTATATAGTTCCAATTGGGAATGTGTTTTTACATAAACAAAATTGATTATCAAGCCAATGAGTATACTGAGAGTGTTTAACATATTAAGGTATAATCTTATCTTTAAATTCTTTAATAAATGCATGCACACTAATTTTTTCCACAATTCTCACAACATTTTCCAATTTTTCCATCTTTTAAAGAATATTCAACATTTTTTATTTTTTTTACATCCACTAATTGTTGTCCAAATTCATTTAAACTACTTTCATGCATATTCTCCTAATAATGAAAAGTTACCACATCTATCACATTCTCCATAAATACATACTTTTAAATAAAATAATTTTCCATTAGAGGGTTCACAAAACAAACTTGCTATAAAATATTTGATTGTTTTAGGTGGCATATTAATACCACAATTGTCCTGCATAATTTGGTTAGCATGCAAAGTGCATCATATATATCAAAAAATATCATAATAATAACGAAATTGTACATAAGTCTTACAACAAAAAGAGATTCATTGTTTATTAATTCTAACATACCAAGGTTTACACTTTTCAAATGATCTTTGACTTATGATGATATTAAATGGTAATATTGACTCATCTAATATTTTTTATATAATTTAGTTTGAGTCATATCTAAGAGATGCTTTGGATGAGGTTCACAAATTTTGGAACCCACCCTTAATTTTAAGACATCTCTAATGTTAGGTGATACTCTTGTATTATCATGCCAAATTTTTTGATTAAAGATTTAATTTCATTAGTTAATTTCATGTCTAATCTTGGGATTCTACCACTAAAACTTCAAAATTGATTAATTGGATCATTTTCAATACTTTCTCTTCTTTAAGTAACTCTTATCAAATTTTTAGGATTTACTTTTATACATTTACTAATCTTACTTAACATTCTTTTATTTGAAGCTGCTTTGTTAACTAGAGCAGTTGTTATTGCACGACGAGTTGCATTCTTATCTTTAGATCGACTTTTCTTACCTATAAAATCAATAGCATTAGCAACACTAGATATGAATTGTTCTACTGAATCATATTTCTTGTTTGGTTTTACAAAAATACCTAATTTTTTCATCACAATTCTCATTTTTGACATTCTCATCAATTGCAACATGAGTTGACATTGAAATCCTAATTTCTTTCTATAAGAAAAATTATATATATTCTATTTCCATAAGTTCTCATTTGTCTCCAGGAGACTTTACCATGAAGGTTATCTAGCACATCTTTTTCAATTGTTAAAAAAACATTTTCATCTTCATCCATACAAGGGGTTTCATTTTCATTCATGCAAGGGGTTTCATTTTCATTTTCAAACATAAAAGGGATTTCATTCTCATTTTCATCAATATGAGGGGTTTCATTCTCATTTGCATTCTTATAAGATATTTTATCATTTTTTTGTTTTTGCATTGTCTCAACCCTAGAATTGTTGATACCATCAATGATGTATCCAACTTCATCTAAATAACTAAGATCAATATTATCAAGACTTGGGTTTGAAGACATACCTAGATGAATTTTTTGAATATGTGCATTTTCCATATCATTGGGCTCAGGTGGATTTTAAGACATACCTAAAGTTGTTTGCATAGGTGCTATTTCCATATCATTCAAAGTTGAATTTGAAGGCATAGTTCGGTTTGTCTCCATAATTGCATTTTCTTCCATATTCACCATCTCCACATTTGCATCATCTACATTCATTTCATCCTTCATGGTTTCCTCTTCAATATTCATGGAACTAGATGCTTCTAATTTTTTTATTTGACAAATCCTTTCTCTTCTATCCCTTTGTCTTTTTGCCTCCATTTCTTTATTTGCTATTTCTTCGGGTGTCATTAACTTTCTACATATTTTTCTTTGCCTTTGCTTTGATCCCATGGTTACCAGACCCTCTTTGAAAAAAAAACAAATGGTTCTTAACCTATTTTCAAATTGCCATCTCCTTCAAATATTCAAATAAAACTATATACTATGAAGATCCTTTCTTCTATAAACTTTAAAGTACAAAAAGATCATGAATACTTCCAAAAGTTCTCCTTTTCCAAATATTCTTGTAAAATGTTTTTTTACTTGATTCCACTTCAGAAAATTAAACCTACACTTGTCTCTTCCAACAATTTAAATAGAATATACCTTCAACAAGACAAAATTGCAATAAAAAACATAGAAAATGGCGCTTTTAGATCATACTGCAGAAAAAGAATGTTACAAAAAAAAGTGCTCTATCAGTATTTTTTTTTTTTTTGATGAATAGGCATATATCTATATTAATATAAAGATAAAATTATAAATTCACAAAAAAGGGGTAGGTGGTTAGAAGGCACACCCCAAGAGTCACATGGGCAGAGCCTAGAAAATCCAAAAAAATCACCTGGGCCTAGCCCAAAAGTTTAAAAGCAAGAAGTAAAAACAGGTAATCAAGCGGCCAAAGGAGTGCCATTGGATCCTGGGGGATCCTTGTCATCCAGATTTTTCCCCCATACATCAGCGGGGTTTGGAGTGACGTCAGGAGGAGCACCCCAACCATCATCATCTTTATCTTTATCTTTTTCTTTTTCCTTGTGCCGGAGCGAGATTGCAAGAGCTAGCCATGGAAAAATTTTACCACTGGAAGGCCAACCAGAGCCAGAAATAGGCGAAGCATCAAAGGGCCACCTAGAACTACCACCACCACTCCCCATAGCACCACCAGAGGGCCAGCCCTGACCAAGTCACGGCGGAGGAGAACGAGCCCGCCTGGGAGGCTGGGAATCCCATCGAGCAGGAGGCTGGGAGTGGGAACGCATTGAATCATTCTACTTCTGGCCCCAAGAGGGCGACCGGCCGCGGGAGGAGGAGGGCGAATTTGGAAGCTGAGCCATAGTACAAGGGGAATTTCCCCAGTGGTCCAAAAGAACCTGCAGGTGAGCCACTTTTAGTGCAACCTTGTTGGCTTGCACCTGAATCTGTAGGAAAACATTAGAACAAATAACTCCTTTAGCATAAATAGAGACATTAACATCCAAATGAGAATGAGAAAATATGTAAGCATTTCTGTCTTTCTAGATATTGAAGAGGATTTCCACCCTGGGAGTGTGCCAAAGTTGGGTGAACTTAGTCGGAATTCTAGGTGGGTCCCCTAGCAGAACCATATGCCAAGAGAAGGGTTCCGACCGAAAAGGCCAAAAGAAATCATGAATCCAAGTCTAGAGTTGTTGAGCTCTGGGAAAAAACCAAAAAAGATGCTTACAGCTTTCAGATTTCCCACAAAAAGGGCAGCAAGGGTCAGGAACCCCCAGATGAACAAGCCGAGAGCCCACAGGCAAGCCTTGGAAAAGATTACACCAAGCAAAGTGGGCCAGCTTCGGATTAACCCTTGCAGACCAAGTGGCATCAAACCTCTTATGCCAAGTATGGGCAGAGGAAATAAGAAGCCACCTCTGGTTCAAAGTACTGATCATAGGAAAATTGGGTGAAAGCCACCTGTAACCAAGCCGCGGCTTGTAGCCCCTAAGAGGGGTGTCTAGAAACCATTTCCAGTCTTTCCACCAAGGTTTGTGCCCACGAATGCCAACTTTGTGAAGCGTATCTATCAGAATGGCGCTCACCAGCCCGTCGAAGGTAGAACGATCTTGGTTTTGAAGACTATACTGGGCTTTAAAAGCATCCCACTACAAAAGACGCATAGTGGATCGGTGAAAGAGTTGATGCGGGGTTTGAATGCCCTTTTTGTGAAATCTAAGGGCCTTGAGCCAAGGTGACTTGGCCAAGGGTTGACCATTCTGAACCAGAAGGGGAGACCACCATAAGTTTTGCTGGTTGATGGAAATCCCATCACGAAATCCAACCTTGGCCCATCGGAGCCACGGTTTAGCAATTTCCCAGGAGCGCCAGATGCTCTTGGCCACAAAGGAGCCAACAATTTGAATCGGCTCCTTCATAACCAGGGGGGTTTGGAGACCAATTCCTTTCTAGGCGGGTCTATGAATAGGAAAACTAGACTGAATACAATGCCTGAGGAGAATTTTCCAGGCTTCATCTCCAGTAAGAGTCCGGATAATCCATTTGACACATAGGGCAGTCCCTTGTCGCTGAGTGGAGAGCAACCCAAGTCCTTCGGAGTCCTTAGGGAGACAAAAATACTCCCAAGCGACCCGATGAAACCCTTTGTGGGTTTCAGAGCAGGCCCATAAAAAATCTCGAAGCAATTTTTTAAGCCTACTGTAGGCAGATTTTGAAGGAGTCCAACAGGAAGAGTAGTAAACATGAGTGGCTACCAAAATTTTAGAGAAAACCTAGAATTTACTAGCCAATGAGAGAGGCTTAGTAATCCAATAGGCCAGCTTCTACTCAACCCTAGAGAGCACAGCTTGCCAAAGCTCCCGAGGGGAAGCTTGGAAAGCAAAGGGGATGCCCAGAAAATGAAAGATTTCTCCCTGCCCAATCCACTTCCAGTTATAAGTTTGGAGCCACACAAGAGTGGGGAGCACTAATTGTCTATAGCATAAGGTCTTGTGCCATTGAATTGCAAAACCAGAGGCAAGATAAAAATTATCAAGACAATCGAGGGCGGCAGTGATGGATTCTTCATCTTCCAAGAGAGTGAGAAAAGAATCATCCGCAAACTAGCCATTGACAAGCTGCTCTTGGGAGTCCGAGAGAGAGATCCCTTTCACACGTTGCTGAGACACAGCATGGGCCAAAAGATAGCCAAAGCCTTCAGTAGCCAGCACATACAAAGCAACGGCAAGAGGGCACCCCTAGCGAATGGAACGAAAAAGACTAAAAGCAAAAAATCGGCGGCCATTGATGGAAATGCAAGCTGAAGCATTGAAAAAATGCATACGAACAAACTGAATAAAATTAGGTCCAAATCCCAAGGCTTGCAACATCGCAAGAATGAAAGGCCATTCAATGCGGTCATAGGCTTTGGCAAAATCAATTTTAATGAACACCGCTTTCTGGTTCGACCGCCGGACCCACTCCATGCCTTCCCAAACAACAATAATATTATCTAGAATAAACCTGGATTTGATGAAGCCAATCTACTCAAGACGCACAACTTGAGGCAAGAGGTGGTGAATTTTCAGAGCCAGTGCTTTGACAATGATTTTGTAAGAAACACTGAGAAGCATGATGGACCTCCAATTGTAAATATCCTCCAGATCCCTAGGCTTAGGTATGAATTTTATATTACCTTTATTTATTAAATTTCCTAAAGAGTTGGTTTGAAAGGCTTCAAGATAAACATGATGTAAATCACTCCCAACACAGTCCCAAAGGGCTTTATAAAATTCACAAGGGAAGCCATCAATCCCAGGAGCCTTGTCATCAGCCATAGAGGAAACGGCTTCCTTGAGATCATCAATTGTTAACAATTGCTCACAAAAATTAATTTAGGCTGAAGAAAGCCTATGTGGCACAATAGCAAGGCAGCCCTAAAGGGCTTGCTGGTGCGCAAGTGCGGAGTCCTGAGCAATGAAAACCTGTTCATAGTGATGCACAAAGGCCTGGAGAATGTCAGGTAGCTCAGAGAGCACCTGGTTACCATCTTTGATTAATTTAATTCCTAGGGAAGAGTGTCGAGCACGAAGAGCCAAAAAAACTCTTTGGAGGCACGATCACCAATTTTTAGCCAGTGAAGTCGAACTTTCATTTGAGCACCTCTGGCAATATAAGCATCAGCCACTTGCTTTTGCTGCCTTAAATCTGCCACCCTGACTTGATGTGATGGAGAGAAAGGACTAGCCGTGAAAGACTCCATAGCAGTACACAAGTCGGTAGTGGTGGCCTCATCAGAGCACTGACGAAAGATAGCCAACTGGCACCCATAAATGCGCAAAAATTATGTAGTACGAATGATGACATCATTCCACCAAGCAATCCAACCTGTATGGCTAGGTGTCCTGCACTCCAAATTTCACACCCGGTGAATGTGGGCCAGGGTGGGCTTATGACAAAGCAAGGACATGTTCAAAAAAAAAATTGAGTCTTACACGTGCGAGGCTGACAAGATGCCCATTCAATGCGAAATTGAATTGGGAAGTGATCAAAAAGAGTCACATCCACTAACGGCTTTACTGGCAAGGTAGAACTAGTAAAGGAAAAACATATTGAGCCGAGATCATGGCACGATCAAGGCGTTTAAAGACTGTGTCAAAACTAGCTCTGTAGTTACACCAAGTGTGCCAGAGAGAATGAGAATGGCGGCGACCCATATTGGGATCAAAAAGCCCCAATTTATTGCGCATGTAAAACCATGTCTCTCTTTCATCCACAGCCCAATGGAAAGGCAAGGTGCCATCCTTGTCATACACCATCTCCACCATATTGAAATCCTTGCAGAGCAACCAAGTGGCAACTGGTAGAGAATCAACAATCCAGCACCAAAGCCGGCAACGCTCCATGACATCATTAGAGGCATAAATATTAATAATCCCGAAGGAGTGATTCTCAATATTGAGAAGAACCCAGACCACCCGCTGGGAGGGGTCAACCCCATGGTCCACCACGCATGAATGCAATAGTGGGGCCAAAAGAGTGGCAACTCCACCACGACTAGCTTCATGCAAAGTGCAAAACATGGTACTGGCTGGCCAAATAGAGCGGCAAGCCGAAGCGAGCAAAAAACTTGAAATTTTAACTTCCTGAAGACAAAGCACTTCAATCCCTATGTATTTCTACAAAGTATTCCTAACATAATACTTCTTGGAGAGGTCAGTTAGACCTCGAACATTCCATGAGATAAAATTCATGGATGAAAATCTTTCATACTTGCAGAATCCAGGTCCTCTTCAACCAAGGAAGAGAAGCTATTCTTCAAAAACTCTTGTGGGACAGAACCAAGCTGAATAGGAGAAGAAAACCTCCATTTTTCAAGCACATATTCTCCTTCTTCCAGTGGAGGAGACGGCTTGTGAGACCGTCGTTGAGCTCTCAATGCGGAAGAAAAAACCGGTTGAGCACACAAAATAGCCGCAGGCTAAGGTGTGGCCTTTGACCTGGGCTGTACAACAACATAAGTGGCTCCTAAGGGAGTAGTTGTCCCCTTCTCTAAAGGATTTGAAACCATTTTGGTTGTTTCAGGGGCCTTGGGAGCCGACCCAGAACCAAATGACTTATTTTTTCGGTTTGAAACCCTAGTCCACTTTATTTCAACCTTAGCAGTAGGCTCTGCCTGACAAGGCTTTTCAACATCCCGTGACTATCAAGATGTACAAGGAACTATCAAAAGGTAGTCCTTGATCTTGTGGTCAGCTAACTAGCACCGATAGCAGATGTTGGGTAGATTGAAATATGTGACTTTCTAGGTGTGTCTAATATCACCAATTTGGAGGTTTACAAACTCTTTCAAATTCTTGGATAAATCAACTTCCACACAAACCCTCTTTTGTGGATGGGCTTGGAAGAACCTATCAAGTTCGATACAAACAACCCTCCCCAAAGAGGAAGCAATATGGTTCAGGAAGGGCACGCACGGCAAAGGTAGCCTAGGAAACTCAATCCAAATCGGGACACGCATTTTGGTGTCATCTGAGATAGCAAAATCTTGAGTCCATGCCTGGAAAACCAACAAGGAGGACCTAACATACTAGGGACCATGACCCAAAATAGCATGGACATGACTAACTTCCACAAAGCAGAACAAAAAAAATCCTTTGGTCAGATTTTGGACCATATCAAGGCGGACCCCATGAGGGACCCAGGAGTTGCTGACCCAATCTTTCGGCACACTTTCGGGGGGAGTCCTCCCAACAAAATAACCCACAAGGGTGTGTTGTTCGAGCCATTGGCATGCAAAATCAAAATCAGGTAAAGGTAAAACTACATCAGCAGGGGAATCAGAATGCTTACCTCGTGAAAGACTTTCAGAACAAATTTTTTAGGGCGTTTGTTCTGTGGGGGAGCCATTAAACTATGCCAATGAACCGCTAACACCAGCATGAATTGTTGGGTTAGTACCGGTTGAAGGCATAATAAACCCCTAAAACCGTAGTAAATGCAGTCGTACTCAATGAAGGACAAAATTTCCTGTGCAGGAAGCGCAGTATGACATAGGAGGGGCCAAGGATGACCTCAAATAACACAAAACCCTAGTACAGCTCATTCACCACTCCCCATATAAATCGCAAAAGTGTCTATCAATATTTTTCAAATTGAGAGTAAACAGAAATATCAAAAATGTGTATTCGTTCTATTCTAGGAATGTGTACACGTTCCTTTTAACCAATAGGTAAATACATAACGTGTACATGTTATTTAAAATTGGAATCCCCAACCCACATGCAACCTTGGTTTTAGGCTCAGGAAAGGCTTGGCAATCCGACCCTTAGCCTTTCACCTACAACTAAAAAACTAAGGCAAATTAAAGAAGAATGTCCAACTTTACCAATATGGCTGATGGACTTTTTTTCTGAATCAATCTATAAAACTAAAACCCATTAGAGAAACATGATGTCTAGTTTCCAAATGTATAATTTTTATTAATATTGGATTATATTTGTTATTTTTTAATTAATTTCTAAGCAAAGTAGTCCTTAAACTTGAAATATCACACTTTTTTTATTTTTCAATAAAAAAATTTGGTTAAGTTTCTCGTAAAAGAATTTATATGGCATCAATCTTTAGAAAATTTTCTACATAATGAAAAAAAAATCCAATTTTTTTTTAGTTTAGGTCCAATTATGCTATCTGTACACATTGATTTTTAAAAACAACAATTAAGGCCAATAAAAAATCAATAAAAAAATATTCAAAAAAAATTACAAAAAAAATTCCTCATCAATCTTCATGTTGTTAGCTCTCTTTCCCCAAAAGGAATTAGCAAAATACTTTTATTTGGGTCAAAAAGTAGTGTCCATATACATGCATGGTATGGTAAAAAAATAGGGACTTTTAAAAAGTGGTTTTTATACGTCCCTATCAAAATTTAATTTCTATCATCTAGGTATTTGAATATATTACATATTTGGAAACTAGATTCAAAATGCTAAATTTCTTCTTACTGACTTTTTTTAAGATTCATTGTGTAAGTGCCTCAAATTTTTAGTCCAAGTGTGACAAATTCTGAAAAATAACAAATACACTTCCACTTTTTGAGCTTTATGTGGACCCAACTTCTTGCATCAGCCCATTACTCTAAATGATATGGGTTACCTTTATTATAGAAAATCTAAATCTCTAGATAGATTCAAAGAATTTAAGACTATGGTTGAGAATGAAATAGATTTGAAGATCAAATGTTTGAAATCTAACAAAGGTGGAGAATTCATCTCCAATGAGTTTAACATGTTTTGTGAAGATCATGGAATAAAGAGGCACTTATCTGCTCGTAGAACTCCCCAACAGAATGGAGTTATTGAAAGGAAAAATAGAATTGTTCAAGAAGCAACAAGAACTATGATGAGAGAAGCTAACCTATTGGAATTCTACTAGAGAGAAACAATTCATACTGATGTTTACATACTTAATAGGGTTCAAGCCAAAGCTAACAACACAAAAACTCCCTATGAGTTGTGGTATGGAAGGATTCCTATTGTAAAATACTTTAGAGTGTTTGGAAGAAAATTCTATATTAGAAGAGATGAATAAAACTTGGAAAAATTTGATGCAAAGTATGATGAAGGTATCTTCCCCAGATATTCTACCAAAAGCAAAGCTTATAGATGCTACAACAAAAGCCTAAGAAAGATTGTTGAAAGTGTGAATGTCAAGGTTGATGAAGATTTGCATAATTTAGTTATTAGAGATGGATATGTGTCAGATGAATCTACTTGTGGAGAAGAAGGAAAATATAAGGAAAAAGAAATGCAGAATGAAGAGGACTAAGCTCTGGAAAAGACCCCCAAGACCCCTAAGTATGTGCAAAGAAATCATTCCGAAGAACAAATCATTGGAGATAAAAAGAAAAGGTAATGCTCTATCTCAATTTATCTTATAATCTTGTATAGAGTGCACAAGTGTAGAATCATCCTTCCTCTCATGGTCTTCCTTCTAGACCTTTTCATTTCCCTTCTTTTGTTGATTGATTTTTTCATCCCTTTTTTGATTCTAGATAGGTGGCTTTAGAAATCCACTACTACAATTCGGTTTTCCTTGTGTCCCATATTATTGCATTTGTAGAACATAATGTTTTACTCTGGAATAAATTTGTTCCTCTTTGTACCTTAGATATACACTCATCATCCTTGTGACCATAGTTGTTGCAAGCATATCAGTATCCATGAAATAAGACAATATTGTTTCTTTGAGGCATAAATGATCTTCTACCCATGTTATCATTTCTTCTTTGCCTAACTCTATAATCAACAGCCTTATGCCCAAATTTATTGCAACAAAAATAGTAACCTTGAAAGGATTGTTTGAACTTCGTAGGGGCATGTTGTCTTCTAGATGGAGGACTTCTAAATCCTTTTACTTCCTATCAGAATTGGATCCACCTTATTTCTTGCCATTTTGAACAGTCTTTGCATCTACGGAGTTATTCTTCTTAGAGTCTTCAATGCAATATTTATCTTCATTTGCTTTGGGCCTCTCAATTGATTAAGAGTTATCCTAAGGACTAGACTTCTCCCTTTTGTCAATTTTTCTTTTTCTCTTTTCAAGGCAATTCTTAGAGTGACAATTCTTACTCAAGTTTTAAGCATTCAGTTATTTTGTCATTGAACTTGACATTCAAGAAATATTCAATTCTCTTTCCTTCTTCAACCTTTTCTTTTAAATTATATATCATACCTTCTACCTTTTTTAGTTTGATTTCACATTCTTTACCACCTTCTACTTTGGATTTAAATTTTTTAGTTACTTCCTTAGATTTTTCAAGAAAGCTCTCATATTTTTGATTTAGTACCCTTTCTTCATTCAGGTATTCCAAATTAGATCAAAGGTTTCCTTCAAAACCTATTTACCAATCATCTGAATTGAACTCCCAACCTTTAGGTTCCATTGATTCTAGATCTGAATCAAAAGAAAACATGTCTTCATCACTCAAGGAGCTAGACACCTTAGATTTTTCAATATTACACTTTTTATTATCAGAATTGAAGGACATAAAGAGGGTTTCATCATTTGAATCATTCTCCTCACCTTCAGAAGAACCACTACTCTCTTTGGAATAAAGACCCTTTTTAACCTTATTTCTATTGTTACCCTCATCAGATTATTTATAGGGACATTTAGATGCAAAGTGACCAATCCTTCCAAAATTGAAATATTTGAAGGGTAAGTTACCTATGTACTTGTCAATGCCCTTCTCCAACCTTCTCACAAAATTTGCTTCAACTTCATCAAGGTCATCATTTTGATCAACAACTTCATCTTCAATACTTTTGTTAGACTTGTAACTTCCCTTTTTGGAACATCCTTGTCAAATTCTCTCATCTCAAAGGTAGTAAGAGAACTAAAAAAATTATCAACTGAATATTGATCCAAGTCTTTAGACTCTTCAATGGTAAACATAAGTTATGACTAATATTTTGGGAGAGGCCTCAAAACCTTCTTCATAATTCCACCTTTTTTTTATGAATAGGAAAATATCTATATTAATTATAAAGATAAAAATACATATTCACAAAAAAAAGTGGGTGGTAAGAAGGCACACTCCGAGAGTCACATGGGAAACACCCAGAAAGCCAAAAAGAACCAATCACATGGGCCTAGCCCAAAACTCCATGATTATACACATAAAGGAAAAAGGCTATTAAGTGGCCAAAGTAGTACCAGTAGATCCAGGAGGGTCTCTGTCATCCATTTTCTTCCCCCATACATCAACGGGGTCTGGAGTGACATCAAGAGGACCCCAACCATCATCAACTTCTTTTTCTTTATCTTTTGTTTCCTCCCGTCGAGGCAAAATTGCAAGTGACAGACACATAAAACATTTGCCAGTGTCTAGACAATCAAAGCCACTACTAGGAGCATTACAGAGGGCTACCTAGAGCTGCCATTATTGCTCCCCACTGCTCCTCTAGAGGGCCACCCCTATCCAGCCCACAAAGGAGGAGAATGAGACAGTTGAGGAGGGCGAGAACCATGCCGAAGAGGAGGCTGAGAGCAGGGGTAATCAGAGCCACTCCACCGTCGATCCCGAGAGGGTGATCGACTACGGGAGAAAGTGGACAAAGTAGGAACTTGATCCACGATACATGATACATTTCCCCAATGATCCAGAAGCACCTAAAGGTGAGATGCCTCAAGTGAAACTTTATTGGCTTGAACTTGAATCTGCAAAAGCACATTAGAGCAAATAATAGCTTTAGAATACAAAGAAACATTTTTATCCATTTGGTTGTGAGAAAATATGTAGGAATTCCTATCTTTCCAGATATTGAAGAGGATTTCCATCAAAACCATATGCCAAGAAAAGGGCTTCGGTCTAAAAGGTCAAAAGAAGTCATGAATCTAATTCCAAAACTATTGAGCTCTGGTACAAAACCAAAAGAGATGCTTCACCAAGATCGAAGATGTCAGAGACAACTTCTTATACCTTAAACATATAACTTACAATGTCTTCATCTTTTGTCATCTTTAGAGTTTTAAATCTAATTTTAAAGATCTACATCTCAAGGATTTCTTTACTTTTGTATCACCTTCATAGATGTTGCTAAGCTTTCCCTAGACATCTTTAGCAAAACTACAATTCATCAATTTCAAAAGCTCTGAATTGGTCAATCCACACAAGAGAGCATTCTTAGCTTTGGCATTGCATTCATATAATCTAATTTTAGTTGGATCTATTAGAGGAGTAGCAGGAGCAACATATCCATCCTTGACCAATTCACAAACACCAAACCCTATGGATTTTAGGTGTCCTTCCATTCTTAATTTCTAGAAAGCATAATTAGTCCCATCAAACCTAGGAGCCTTGTATAAACCATCATGTTCCATATCATATCTTTGCCTCAAGATGTTAAGCTTCTTCAAAGGAACTTGGCTCTAACACCAATTATTGAACACACCTAGAGACTAAGAGGGGGATGAATCAGTCTACTAAAAAACTTAATCCCTTCTAGAACTTGAACTTTTCAACACTTAACCAAATCTAAACTCTTAAACAAAATAGTAGTAGAGAAGGATATAGCATTATAAGGCTTCAACAATTGAAAATATATAGAAATTCTAACTCTAATAAGATCAGTATTAAAAAGAGACAAGAACACACATCCACAAGATGAAACTAGATTTATATGGAAAACCCAATGAGGGAAAAACCACGGTGAGAGTTAACTCACAATATAAAGGCTCGCTACCAAAAAGGACTTATAAACCAAGGTGGACTACCTCAACACAAGATCTACAAAGATTGTTGAACTGAAGCTAACACAACTTCAGGGGCAAGATACAAGGACCTAATGAGATTCGCTATCTCAAAGCAAGATACAAAGATTTTATTTATAAATAATTACAATATTTGTCAACAACTCACTTTGTTGATTGAGGCATTCAAGCACATTTGGTCTTTCTTTCAAACACTTTCACACTTTTTCTATTGGATATTCAATTTCTTCCACATTCTCAATTCCTCACACTTCTTTAGACTTTCATACATCTTGCATTTATATCCATTGTAAGAACTTAAAGCATCAATTAGGTCGGCTAGGAAAGAATACAAACAATGAATTCACCAACTTGTCCACAACAACATACTACGATCCTATTCCTAGCATAAAGAGGACCAAAAAAAATCTTATTACATCTTTTAATGTGATCCAAACAAATTCACATGTTGGTGCACATCAATCTAAGTTAGCATTAAGGAAATGTGTAGATGAAACTTGAAGCACATAACCAGTTGGCCCAAAAACATACTTCTAATTGAATTGACTCAATGCGGTTCTAACCAAGATAGATCAAGACCCAAAAACATCTCAACACATCTTCAATTGCTAGCACAGACCCCAAGCACATGATGAAAGCAAAGGAACAAGCCTTACCGACCAAATATCTACAAATAACCTAGAAAGCTAACTCAAGACACAATATAGCACCAAAGTGGCCAATCAACAATGTGTGGATCTCACATGGGGATATTCCATGAGCATCCAACAACACATCCAAAAAATTCTTCATACTATTACGCCACTAGCAACTACCGCAAACCAAACAATAACAAAATACTTAATCTCAGAAACACATAATGCTCAATCATGAGATCTATAATATTTAAAAATAAACTTATGGAGTACTTCAATACATGAAATTTTAACTGATATATTACATAGACATTGAGAACACATTCGTCAAGTAGTAGAAGCAGAGACATCAATATGGAGAAATGTGAAGCATTTTTTAGACAGTCCAGACATCCAACAACACTGTCAACCTTTTGTAATTCATAGAAATATCCTCAGCAACACTGGTGACCTAAAAAGATAGGAGTGCAAAATCCATATAAAATTGACTTTGAATCCCAAACTACAAGACCAATCTTCAATAGCAGATGAATGTGAAGCATTCTCCCGGGTAGACTTTAAGAAACTTACTGAACTAGGAACACTTAACCAACTTGTGAAGGCCATAACTTTCTCTTAGGAAAAAAAAAGAGAGAGAATAAGACATACTATAGACCTTCTGCAACATCTCTCCACTTTCAACAATACTTCTAATTCTCTTAATGCTTCTAATATGCATCTTAATATATCATTATGAAACCAATTTTGTTGAAAGAAATCATACTCAATACTTCTTAGACAAGACATGACATCCAACCATGAACTTCAACAAGGCATGACATTTGATCATGAACTTTGGCAAGCATCTTCATACATCAATGTTGACCCAACCTAAATGTTATCAACAATGACAACCAATGCTAAGCAACAAGCATTACAACAATCTCTCACCAATTACTTTATATCAAAGACATCAAATACTAACAATCTCCCTTATATCACAGGTGCTTACAACAATTACAACCATACACAATTCACCAAGTGTTGTCATCAACCACTGCCAACAAACTCACAAACATATGCAATAATCTTACCAAGTGTTGACAACAAGGACAACTAACAATCATTGTTGACATCAATGACAACTACCAACAATCTCACACAAATCTCCTCAAGTGTTGACATCAATGACAACCACTTCCAACAATATTACTATTGACACCATGATCCACACCACTCACATTGAGTTTCGTCATGGCCTTTGTACAAGAATATGGGATATGTTTGGAGACTTGAATGAATCTCCATCCTAGAAGATCTTGTTGCAACGTGCCTTACAACTCTTGATTTTTTGACCATATGACCATAAAAACTATAGTTCTTGATAAATGGGGAGAGATAAAACATTATGATGAAATATTTACTTATGTAGACATTTTGTCTCCTCCTACATAGACTTAGATTGTGACTTTAGCTCCTGTGGCTCTTATCATAAATTCATAGGTTTTGTTTTCATTATCTACAAGTCAACATATTGAATCTAAAGAGTCATGTATTCCATCATTGGAATATTAGTCCATTGTTTATACTCATGCATCTTGTGTGGACACATAATCATGGGATGCACAATATTGTCAGATAACATGTAGTAGGATCTCACCACCATCATTTTTTGCTCCTTTAGAGTTTAATGTTGATTCAAATGGGGTTTCTAGTGATTTAGTGTAGCAAGAAAATACACATCATATTCCAAATATATCTCCTTAGGCTAAGAACTTGATAAATCTTATATTGTTTCATAAGTCCCTTTTTATAGATTTGGATGACACCATAAATAAATTCATATCCTCTTTGATGATAGCTCCTATTGTCTCACAAATGTTAGGAGGGCACATCAAACCTTCTTGTTATTTCTCCACCTATTTTTTTTTTATAATTTAAAATTGGCTTGGAGATCCTTGAGAAATATTTTGAGGATTCATCTTCATCTTTGGGTCTTGTTATAATTCCATTTCCACTAGGTTTTGAATTTTTATATTCTTCAATTAGGCCTAAAACTCTTGATTTGATTATAAAACATTTCAGTACAAAAGTCATGAAAATTAAGCTACTTTGAGATACATCACACATTCTAATATTTCTTCTCTCATATTCATTTTTAGGAATGGGAGGATATCTTACATACACCTTTGTGTTTGTTTCTAAGGAGATGAACGCTGGTAAGTGATATTAGATCATCTTCAACATAGATTATTGAACACCTACCATTGAAATGTGAGACTACTTAAGGGGGACACATAGTCTCTCTTCTTCTATTTTAGGAGGTATTTTTTTACGCCAATGGATTTTTATCATTCTCATCTTTTAAAAAAGGATTCACCTAGATCTTTTATCTTCATCCTATCTTGGGGTGGTTTTATCCTATGATTTTTCTCCTTGTCATCTTTTAAGGAGCTTCATATTTTGTACATGGGTACCTCATCATGCCTTGTTGCTAGGACCCATACTTATTTTATTTATTTACCCTAAGTTGCACTTAAATGGGATGTTGATGTTAATTATATTTTTAACCTATTTAGTTTTCTTTTACAAAATTTTCACAATTGTGTCCTTAAGTTTACTTGGTTCATTTACTTTTTATGTCTCGATTCATAAGATTAAGACATGTTCCATAATATTATTTCATCGTATGTCTCACCCTTACCTATATATACAAAGGTTTCTCTTTGCAATAAAATCTATCAACATATTATATATTTGCATCCTTTGGTATGATATAATTTATCTCATTTTTGTTCTATTTTAAATTCCTCCATTGAAGCTACTTAATCTTAAGAGGTTATATCAGAAAAAATCTTTAACAGCCTCAATAAAACAAAATATTTATATTTAGCTATTTTTTAAAAACCAAGTTAAAAAAATAAGAAGTTATTTTTCCATAAAAATTAAAAAAAAGGAAATAAATTTAACTATTTTCCATAAAATAAAATAGTAACATTAAAATTTTGATTTAATAGTTGAGAAAGTTGAAAAATACATGGTGTTGTCCTTGAATTGACTTCTTTCAATCAAACTACTAAAATTACAAGTGAAAAATGATGACTTTTGTTATTTTTGGAGATTATAAATTTTGCTAGGTTTATAGCCATGTACCTAGTTTGGTCAAACACACTTGGGCCATGTAGATTTTGCATGGCATAGAGATGAGTGGTTTAGTTGAACCTCCTCAAAAATACCTCTTGCCCAAAAGGGTGATATAACTCTTTGCTTTCAACTCTACAAATTTTGCATGTTTTGTTGTCATATAGTGATATTTAAAGGCATTCAATGTATATTCATTTATCATCAAACATCAAGGATACATCATTCACATTTAAGAAGTATTTATTATAGGGATATTTTGATTTGAAACAATAAAAAGAACCCAAAATTTGTATATCATTCTATTACATTTGTATGATTATAGATTGGTGTCCTTTCTCATTTCCATGACCATAAAGCTAATTTTTCTTGGGGTTCACTAGAAACATCTACATGCATAATTGAGATAGAAAAATACATTTTTATGTGGGATTGTAGGGAGCACATAGATTGGGGATAATTGATTTCCTATATCAAGAACATTAAAATCTGTAGTGCAACAATGTTATGCATTCATATTGATTCTAGAGCTAAGTTCCCTAATCTAAATTGTATTTACTTACATAAAATAATATTAATTATTTGATTATGGATTCATAGTTACCATCTAAATTTATATAAATTGATCTATGTTGAGGTGTATGCATTCGATTTGACTAACCTAAATTAAACTTAGGGAAAAGCTATTTTCCTTTACAATTAGTATTACTAATTATATTGAGTGGCATCACTAGAATGGAATCAAGGGGGTTGTAATGTAGTGGATAAAAAAAATCACTTCACATAAATTTGAAGGTCTTTTACATGTCAAACCTTCATAATGCCTAATAGTGGGTAGTGAAGTGTGATATATAGGTATAACAACCTTAAAAAGTTAGAAAATCAATAAACTAGTATAGATATATTAAATACATCTAGTTAAAAGACATCAGGAGATATCAATCTCAAGGTGTCTATCTAACTTATATAATAAATCTAATGTAAATGCCTCAAAAATAGTATCTCTCAACATCTTTTAAATAAATTATCTATTTAAAATATATACACTATTTTTTGTAATTTATAAATTCTTACTTTTTTCAAATCTCATTCATTTTTTTTACAATAAATAGTGCACTTCTATATTAAATTATAGAAAAATATAATACACAATTTATATAAAAGATGAGTGGTATAATCGCACACTTTTCAAAATCAAGAGTTCACAAACAAAAGAAATAATTATACTACTATATAATAAAAACTACGCCAATAAAATCGTTGGTATTTTTGATGTTACTGCTACAAGGGGGTGGGGGTGGCCAAGAAGGCCCTGCATCTATATAGGTAGGGGATAGAAAGTAGGGATTTGGGTAAGTTTGAGACCTTTATCAATGACAATGGTGATTTGTTGTCAGTCTCTCAACTTGAATGGGCCTTTGAATGTGGTGAAAGCATAATGCTCATAATGCATGAATTTTTGTAACAATTCTTTCATTAATATATAAAAGCTGCCCCTTTTGACAACATTTTTTTAGTGAAAAAAAAATACACCAATAAAATATGATTAAAAAATTTAAAGAATTTTTATTTATTAAACATCAAAACAATTTAATACTTTAATAACTTTTAAATATGAATTTCACTAAAATAAAAAATAAAATAAAAATCAATAAACAATTTTTAAAAATGATCACCACATGCAAAGAACTTTAATTGATCGTACACATCTCATTCTCATTTCCACGTTACAAAAAACCATTTAATGATTTATTTAGTAAAAATTACATGGTAGTGAAAACAATGATCACAAATGAATAATAACAAATATGGGTTGCAGGCGCACTCATTTCAACTAATCACAAAACGTAGGGATAAAGCCGAAAAATCCGCGCTAGAAACATTTGCGATGAACAATGGCGGACCCGGATTCATCATACTCCGCCTTGCTTATCCACATCTGCAGGTACAAAGTTAAAGTGAGACATTGACACGAGAAGAAAAAGAAGAAGAAATAATTAGGTAGAAAAGGAATCCACCTGTTGGAAGGTGCTGAGAGAAGCAAGGATGGATCCTCCGATCCAAACACTGTACTTCCTCTCGGGAGGGGCAACCACCTTGATCTTCATGGAGGCGGGGGCCAACGCAGAGACCTCCTTTTGCATGCGGTCCGCGATGCCAGGGAACATGGTGGAACCACCACTCATAACAATATTGCCGTACAGATCCTTCCGTATGTCCACATCGCACTTCATTATGGAGTTGTACGTCGTCTCGTGGATGCCCGGAGCTTCCATCCCGATGAGCGCAGGCTGAAAGAGCACCTCTGCGCACCGGAATCTCTCCGCCCCGATGGTGATCACCTGCCCGTCTGGTAACTCGTAGCTTTTCTCCAGCGACGGCGTGGATGTCGCCATTTGGAGCTCCTGCTCGAAATCAAGCGCCACGTACCCTAGCTTCTCCTTCATGTCCCGGACTATTTCCCGTTCTGCGGTCGTCGTTAGGGAGTATCCGCGCTCAGTTAGAATCTTGGCCAGTGCCGCCGTCAAGTCCCGGCCAGCTAAATCCAGACGACAGATCGCATGAGGCAACGCGTAGCCCTCGTAAATGGGCACTACGTGTGATACTCCGTCGCCCGAGTCCAACACTATGCCTGCATTTCATGTCCGAAGAATGAGAGCCTGGGAACTTTTTGCGGTTCTTCTCATGTAGTTAGTTGTAAGGTAGGCTTACCTGTTGTTCGTCCGCTAGCGTAGAGGGAGAGCACGGCTTGGATTGCAATGTAGGTGGCGGGCACATTGAATGCATCGAACATAATCTCGATCATCTTCTCGCGGTTGGCCTTGGGATTCAGCGGGGGCTCCGTCAGCAGAATTGGGTGTTCCTCGGGAGAAATGCGGAGCTCGTTGGAGAAGGTGTGGTGCCAAATCTTCTCCATGTCGTCCCAGTTGGACACCACCCCGTGCTCGATGGGATACTTGAGCGTCAGAATGCCTCGCTTCGACTGCGCCTCATCCCCTACGTACGCGTCCTTCTGCCCCATCCCCACCATCACTCCCGTGTGCCGTGGCCGCCCCACTATGCTCGGAAACACCGCTCTCGGTGCATCGTCCCCTGCCAGACCAGCCTGCAAATTCCCACCACTTCCACTTAGTCATTCATACATATATCTCTAGGATGTCAAAATATTCTCATTGTTCAACTGAGGACTAATTTATAGGGTCGTAGAAAGGGTAAAAAAAGAGAGGGTTTGTATCTTGTGTACAGAGGAATTGTAGAAACTGAAAGTTACTTTATTTTTTAGTTTAGTTTGCAAAGCACACAATGACATCAGAATCAATAACATAAGTAATTTAACAGCGAGGTTGTGAAATAAGAATGCGAAAATGGTCAAAAGAAGTTTGAGAAGAGACGATTTGTATCTTGTGTACAGCGAAGACTGTGGAAATTGAAAGACACTTTATTTTAGATGCACACATTGACATCCAAGATCAACTACATAAACATTTTAGCAGCGATTTCTTTTCAAGATTTTTTCAGTGAAGAATGGGTGAAGATAATAAAAGAGCTCATTATTAAACTAAATTGTAGAAATCCAATATTTCACATTGCAAAAAAAAAAGGGATCTACTATCTTATAAACCACCAACACTTCACATTATAAAAATAACAAAATCTGCTGTCCTACAAACTATCTTTGACCTTACAGACATTAAAACTCTTCTACTCTATTCTATTCTACATTTCCTGATCCCTTAACTACCATTCCATTTGTCAGAATGACAGATGCAACATGTGAACATCAATTTGCAGGAAAATTGTGTTGCCAAAAGACAGAAAAGCATAACAAGATTGACATTTTGGCAAAGTCCGGTAATCAAGTTCCTCAGACCAAAACCTAAGAGATTCACGATGACTTATATACATCTGCTGAAAACAACAGATAGTTTATCCATACAATTCTCTAACAGATCATGAGTTAAACTATATAATAACCTCTCGATCAACAAGAAATTCATATACTTTAGGTATGACAATACTCTAAAAATCTGTAACAGATAATGTGTATACCTTAACAGCACCGGATCCATTGTCACAAACAACTGGTTGAACTTCTTGGCCATCCTCCATGCTGTCCTGCTTAGCAGAATCTTCCTCTATCTGTGGTGGTTATACAGAACAATGCAAATGCAGGGCAGAGAAATGAAGCAGTGGGTATAAGCGAGAGTTTGATGGGTAGATATATAGCAGCTTTAGTGCTTGCAAAAAGTTGTGGCGTGGGTGGCATACAGACAGGCTGACATTTATCGACTGCAATGTCTGTATCGTTGCATGTGCAAATGGGTGATTAAAGGCACCGAAATTTTAGTTATGGATTTTAATTAAATGGATTTGGTTAGGCTTTTGGGCAGGAAGAGCATGAGCTTCATCATCGCCTGCTTGCATGTAACATCATATGAAAAGCGATCCAACAACCAATCTGATGGATTCTTCAACCTTTCCACTCGCATATGTACCCGTAAAGCTAAGAGTAGTATTTAGTTTAGACTTTTGGGTGTTTGTAAACACTACGCCAACTTTGATGACTAGTTGAAAGTATCCATGGTTAGTTGTCCCTTAAGTCTGGCGTCCCCTATTAATGGGAAGCCAATCTCTGCAAGGGTCCTCACATGTTCGATAAAGTACCTACTTTAGGGACAATCATTCATCGATGGGCCTCTCCAAATATCAATCTATCCTCACTTTTGTAATGAAAGCTCCTTTTCATTCCTTCCAAATGTACCTTTTAGAAATGTCTTATCTGATTATGCATGAATATTATTAATGTATATTTTTAACATTTAATTAAGGTTTTTTCCTTTGAGTATTCAATGATTTTAGGCTTTAGGAAAATTCACCGAAGGAAAATTCACCGTCAAGTAAAATTCACTGTCAGCAATTCACCGCCAATATATATTTCGAAAATTTTGATTTTATTAAAAATATTAATGCAGTTAATTTTCTGCCTAGTGAACTCCTAGCGGTAAATTTTACTTGGCAGTGAATTTTCCGCCACGGTGAATTTTCCGTCATGAATTGTTGGTGATGAATTTGTCATATGCATGATTTTATTACGTTAATTATTTTCATGATATTATTAGTTAAAATTTAAAGATTTGGATTGAATTTGCAATTCTATTTTTAGATAAAATGTGATTTGGTTTTATAATTTTAAAATTTATTTTTTTTGCTTTTAAGATTGTCAATATTGAGATATAGTTGTTATATGTTGATGTATATGTTTAAATTTTTGAATTATGCATCTAGGGTTGTGTATTTGAAGATATTATCCAAGATCAATTTCATAACTAATGAAGTGACAACTTGCATTATTATAAGTAGACATCACTAATAATAAATTCACTGCTCAATCATAATTTACATCAAACACAACAATTAGCAGTCAAATCTATTATAGGATTTTATACTTCAATAGTTAAATCAACCTAGGAGCTTGACTATCATCAAAGAAGTCAAACGCTCTTCTCTATGTGCATAATGTACTCCCAATAATGCTCTTCAACATCAATTTTCTTAGACATGGGTATACATAGTGGTAAACACACTTTTTATCTACTATGCTCACAAACATATGATATAATCACACTAGTTAGACTAGATTGTAGGTGCGAATTTGTCCAAATATACTATCATACCTAATTAAAAATTTAAGTCATCCAAGTGGAAGTATTTTGTTGAATGGCCATGGTTGTAGCGGATTTATGTGTGGAGTTGACCATTTCAAGTACTCAAAAAATCATTTGTCAAGTCATAAAGGTTGAGTGTGTAGAGAAATTGGAGTTCCCACACACTTTGTGTAAATGTGTTGGAGAACCCTAAAAAGCTAGCAAAAAAGAAGTGACAAAACAAATCAAGAAATTGGGAGGTTGTCTTGCACATTTGTACTTTGTCCAAAGGTGCAAGAAAATCTCAAAATCATAATAACTTAAACCTATAAGGACTTTTCACCCCTTTCATACATGTTTGATTATGGTGCAAAATTACTTAATAAGCCCCAAACCCAAACCACACTTAAGTATATCAATTTTGTTTAACTTTATGCACCTTTTCCATTAGGTGTAAAGGTGCTTAATACTCTTAAAGTCTTGGCACACTATTGATTCATCTACCTTAATGATTAAAAATTAAAATAATAAATCATTTCCCAGAGCCAAGCATGCAACCTTAAAATATTTGTTTATCCATTTTAATTTTTTGAATCCTACCTTTGTACCCTCACCACCACTAACATGCATTTCCCATATTTATTCCTATGTGCTCAAACCCTAATCCATGTCTTTTCTTTCTATTATTTTCTTGCAAACCCTAGCACTATTTTTTTCAATGGAATTTTAATGATTCAAAGAAAAGAGACTTTGTTAGTGGAGAATGTCCAATCTAGTGAAAGTCAGTTATATTATAGCTTCAAAGCTCACTAAATTCCAACAATTCCAAAACATAACCATCATTGATTTTAGGGATTGGGAGAGGAAATTTGATGACCAAATGATGGGCTCTCTTCATTATACAAATACATTGTGTGATTTTTTAGATCTATAGAAAGCAAACAAGAAAGAATGAAATTTGATGTCCTATTAATATCATATGAAATTATCACCATAGATATTGCAATTATAAACATATCAAAGGGAAATGCATAATAGTTGATAAGGTCATGGTCTTACAAATATATAATTAAAAAAATCATACTTTGAAGCATTTTCTATCTAACAATTGAGTTATAGCCTTCCTTGGTCCCTCATATCTCCTCTATTTTGTTGGATTACGGTGATCACTGAGTGGGGGGGGTGAATCAGTGATCAGAATTTAAAAACAATTTTCACAATTTGCTTTTGAAACAAAAATACAGTGCAATAAAGTAACTAATCAATGCTCACATCCACAAAATTGAGACACTGCATTTTCTTGAGTGGAAACCCTCATGGGGAATAAAACTACTCGAATTGGCTTCACTGGCCTTATCTGAAAAAATGGATTTGTACAATGCCTCACTAGCAAATTTCTTGTCTCACTGACAGACTTTTCAAGGTTTGCCTCACTGACTTTTTCTCACATGTACAAGTATAAATGTATTTGAATCACAGAGTAAGATCTCTATTTAAATACATCACATTCTTTGTTCTGTGATCAAATCAAAATCAGAGATTTGAAAGTAAACCAAAGCACTAAATGTGCTTGAAAATGAAACAACAGTATGCCTTTCAAAAAAACTTTCAAAATGATCTCTCCTTTTTTCCCAACTACAACAAATTCTTTCTCTCACTAGATTTTTCTTTTTATTTCATTTTTTTAACTCTTTTTCCAATCTTGACCCACATATAAATAACGCTATCATCAATATTATAAAGTTCAACAAAGCCATGCCTTTTTGCAACTAAAAAATTGAAACCAAAACTTACTGCAACCAACTACAATGCCAACTACCTCTTTACAACTGAAAGGACGCTCTCCATGTCACTGTAGAATGCAAGATTTCATTCTAACTGCCCAGTGATATAACCCTAACTACCTAGTGATATAACTCATAATAAAATATTGACTGGTTTTAGTAGAACTCGATTAAGGTTTCAATAAAAAAACTAGATCACAAATTAATGAAAAAACCATTTTGAAACAAACCCTACACCATTTACATAGGAATAAACCAAACTAAACAATAGTTCAAAGTTAATGAACATTTAAGCCTTTACCATTTCAGATAAACCAAGAACCATCAAGATTTAGAAAATGAAATATCAACTTGCAGCTCAACATAAGCCATTATGTTTTGCAGTAGTCTGAAAAAATTTCTTGTGTAGCTAGCCGCGAAGCCATACTACAATTCATTTTCAATGTTGCACGAGCATTCATTACAACTTGTGTTGTTTGAAAACATCATTGCAAATTGCCAAACCATCCTTTGTTGCCGCCATAATTTACCTTAACAGGATAAACAAGCTCATGCCCTAGCTCAAGGAAAAGAAACACAATAACTTCACAAAATGAGCTCGACAAGACTTTCATTATGTCTTTTATGACATATGATACTTTGAACCCAATGATATTTATTTCCCCTTTTTTATCACAATGTCTTTGAGCATTTTA
Organism: Sequoiadendron giganteum; assembly: GCA_007115665.2. Taxonomy (NCBI): domain Eukaryota; kingdom Viridiplantae; phylum Streptophyta; class Pinopsida; order Cupressales; family Cupressaceae; genus Sequoiadendron; species Sequoiadendron giganteum. The sequence continues at coordinate 861,460,676 of CM021101.1, forward strand.
ATACCGAGCTCTTTTCCTTTGTGTAATCACAACCTTTGCATTAGGTATGAGAGAAACTTTCTTAAAGAAATCAGTATACCACTGAATAGCTATCAACTAAATATCACCTGTGCCAATGCTCATATCACAAATGCCATGTTACCTATACATGAAATATATCACTATCTGCACATCAAGTGTATGTTACAAGGACAAACATCATCATGTGTTCACCTGTACATGAAGTATATCACTATTTGCACATCAAGTGTATGTTACAAGGACAAACATCATCATGTGTCTTTTGGCAACAAGGACAAACCAAAACAAGGAGGAACAAAGAACAACGTATTTTTGGAAGAAAAAATGTAGCATGCATTTGCAAGTCTCCAAA